>WBNO01021651.1:0-17466 GCA_013400575.1 Peucedramus taeniatus | reverse complement strand
CGGGCTCCGCCGAGCTCCTCGGCCCGTGCCCCTGCGAGGTGCCGGGACTCGGCCGGGCCGCGGCCCCGAACCGTGCCCGGCTGGAGCGGGACAGCGCCGAGGCTGGAGACCTCTCCTCTGCACAGCGCTGTCCTGCGCAGGGACAGAACCGGTGCCTTTGTGGGTGGAAGCAGGAGCAGAAATGGTGTTTCCAGCTAACACCGGAGGGCAGCCGTGGTTCCTGCTCCTTTACGTTTCCCTCTTGTCTCAACGAGTGTCCCTGCGAGCTCTCTTGCCCTGCTTTCAGCCTCGTCCTTTCTCCACACACACCTTCTCACCACCCACTCTGGGAACCCTGGGCTGCCTCCAAGTCTTGTGTTTCTCCCACCCAGCTCTCCTCCCCATTCCACATCCCAGTCCCATCCCTAACCCGCTGCCCTTCTCCTCCCAGTCACCTCCTGCCAACTCCCTTGTGCAGCCTAAACCACAGGGTGATGATATTGATGAGGTCCAAAGCCTGGCACTTCCCTCTCCATGTCTCTTTACCTCTTCCCATGCATCACCCAGTAGAAAAAGGATTATGTTGAAATTGGTATCACTTGAATATCCTCAAGGATCTGCCATGATACAGAACAAATTATGCAGTTGTTTCTCAGGTCTTCCATACATAGGTCACCCTAACTTGTTTGCCTTTTCTCAACAGTAAAGTCTCCACTCTGACTCTCTGTGGATCATTTCCCACTGATCTCTCCCAGTTCTGCATCACCCAGTTTAGACACAAAAACCACAGCAAGCACTGGGCTCCCAGGCAGCTGGCACGCGTGTGCACATGGTCTGTCCGGCACAGTAAAGGCTTCTGGGCCTCTCCCTCCCTTTCTGTGTCTGTGTCCCAATTGACACCGCCCCCATCAGTCCCTGAGACCCACCTCCATCCGCATGTGCCGGGATGGCACGGGAGCTGTACCCCTGTCCCTGTGTGCAGGGGTGCTTTTGGGAGGGTGCAGCCAGTGGGGCTGGGAGGGTGGGCTCTGGCAGGGTGGCTGGGGAAGGTGGGCTCTGGGCAGGGTGGCTGGGGAAGGTGGGCTCTGTCAGGGTGGTTGGGGAAGGTGGGCTCTGGGCAGTGCCTGTGGTGCAAAGTTGTGTGAGGGCTCAGGGGAATGTGCCCGTGGTGCAGAGCAGACTGTGGGACTGCATGAGAGGCAGCCAGGTGTGGCACAGAATGTGCAGGAGATGAAGAGCAAAGCAATAGGGGCAATTTTCCACATAAATACTTTACATTTTTATTTCAGTTTCTCTGAAAATTTTATATACTCATGCCAATACAACAGTTACTTTTATTGTAGTAGTAACCTATGCCACCAGAATAAATGTTGCAAAAATCAAGCCCATAGATTTGTTGCCCTACAGAACTATTTCACCACTGGCTTCTCAAGCTTTGCTGCTGTCCACTGCAGCGCCATACTGAACAAAATATACTACAATGACAACAACAAAAATATGACAGCAATTAAACCCATGGTAGTAATCACATATGTGCCTTTTATTCAAGGCCATGCTTGTTTCTTGGTAGCTAATACATATCTGATATCTGCTGTTTTCAGTGATCACTAATATGTTAAAAAATGATTAGAGACAGAGTTACTGAAGGGCCTGGGGGAGGGAATCCCCAGCACTTCTGTGCCTCACAACTCCCAGCTCGTGCTTTCCCTGTCCCATAGCAGGTCTGCTCCATCCTCTTCCCAAGTGACCCCACCAATGAATGTAAGCTCACTTCAGATAGAGAGGGTCTCCTAAAGAAGCTGCTTCCCTTATATCTAAGGGGCCTCCTTGTTCATTTGAAACCAAAACTTACAATCCTTTCTTATTAGCAATTATCCTAAATCTCCTAGGAGTCACAATATATTCTGTTTGTATAAAGAAACAATTGTGTCAGACTACAGATCTGATATGCAATCTCCCCCAAGTGACAGTGGCTTGGAGAAACTCATCCACATAATTTGTGATGAGGTTGCTGAAGGTAGTAAGCATATGAAGAAATAATGAGCAAAAATAAAACCTATTTTCTTATTACTATCATCTGACTAATCCTTTAGAGTGTGGGTCACTGAGTAGCTCATGGGACATATGGGAGACAGCATAAGGCAGGGAGGACACTCATTAAACTGGAGAGTTTCATGGCAATACTAGAATTTAAAACTTGATTAAAATAGAAAATCCATATGTGATTTCACTGATAATATGTTTTTTAAAAATATCATTTCCTTAAGATAGGTTTATACAGGCACAAATCAAACAGGCAAATAAATTTATGTAAATCATACATTTGAAATATAAAACCAGAATATTCCATTTTATGGGATCAAAACTGTCTTCTGCAAAGACTTTTATCTGTGCACCTTGGCTGCACAGCACAAAGGGACACAAAGAGCTGAAATCACAACCACCACGTGCCCCAGTACTGACACATCCAGCCCTGGCAGCTGCCCACAAGGGACTGCAAACCACCAGGTAAGGACAGGGGTGGTTTCTGCCACTCAGCACTCTGTACCTGCACTGTCTCCTGAGCACAGGTACTCTCTGCCCCTGGGCAAGCTGCAGCTCCTCACTGGATATAAACTTGGGCAGCATCTACCCTTGCAAGCAGTTGGGAGCTTTAATTGCCCATGAGGTAGTTGAGAAGTGATGCAGAAATGCAGTGAGGTTACTAGACTAGACAATTATATTTGCTGTTTTATTTATTCTTACAGAAAGAAGCAAGAAAAGAAAGACAGATACCAATCTTGCTGGCCACTAATGGCACAGAAACAGAACAGCATTAAAAATCTTTCTTGTATCAGAATCCACAAGGCTTCCTTATCAACATTCATTGGCTGACCAGCAGATCACTGTGTTGACAGAAATACATGACTGGACCATGTAATAATTGTTTTGCTGGGACAAATCTGACATTATATTGCAATCACAACTGCATGTCTTCTGAGAGACTTAAAGCTGGTAATTCATATTGACAGATGTATAATCTTTGACTGTGGTCTTGGTAATTCACCTGCTCTTTGCCCAAGGGGAAATCCTGACCCACCAGGGTGGTCTCCATCCTGCTGGACTCATTGGTCTTCCCTCTCCCCATTGCATCTCTCCCTAACTGCAAATTTTCCTGCAGAGCCCAGCAAAGACCTGCACAAGAGAAGTGCTGTCCCTTCGACTGCATCTTTCCCAGCTGAGCCCTCCTGCATGGCAAACCCTGATGGATCTGCTGCCAGGCCTCTGGGTCCTGTTGCAATAGCTGCCCTGGGGCCTGCTCTGTTTGTTGCTTCAGAGATTTCATGTTAGGAGGGGAGGAGGAGGAGGAGGATGCCCTCCTTATGCAGTCACACAGCCTGGGGCAACATCCTCTGTAAACATCCCCCTCTCAGGAGCTCAAGGTCATCCAGCTGTTTTTCTCAAAGACTCCATGTCATGTCCAGGCTGGTGCAGCAAGAGTCTTGTGGTCATTTTTTCCCACTGAATTTGTCCAGCTCAGAGCTTTCTCTTGAAACTCTGGCACTTTCCTGTGGACTTGTCCACAAAACTACCTCTTTTCAAGGAAAACAGATGTCCACAATCGTTTGTTTTACACACTTATTACTGGAAGGCTTTTCCTAAGCAAGGAGGATTCAGCCTTGTAAAAGTCACCCTTGAGAGGAATTCATTATATCACCTCCATTAATATATATCTGCTTTTATTTCTAAAAGGAATTGTTCCCCAGACAGCAACATGACTCAGAACCTCTGCCAAAGATGAAGTTGTACAATTTCACAGACACTTCACTGAGGCAGAAAGAACATGATTTCCAAATTCAGCCGCAAAGTGAGATTCAAAGATTCCCAAAATACAGAGAGGTTCAGTCCTGGATGTTCGGTTTTCACCCATCACCACATCCCTACAACCTTTGCACCATTTGGCAGAGGCTCCATCTCAGGTGTGTTGTGGCATCCCAAAGGAGCCATGGTGAGGTTACTCAGTGCCCACACCTGGATTCCCTTAGCAATACTTCATCCAGTTCTGGGATAAAGAAGAAAGGATGAGAAGAGAGTGGGGCAAAGAATCAAGTAGCAGAAGAGTACGGCAGGTGCTAAAGGGGAGAGGAAAATGGAGACTACAGAAAAATGAAGGAATTACATAAGTTTGGAATTTTTATTTTTACAGGAAAAGAAGAGAAAAGGGAATTACATGAAAAGAAAAAAATTAGGAAATCATGAAGAAGGGAAAGAAGTAATATAGGAAAGGGCAGAGAATAAGTAGGAAAAATAGACTGTTGATATACTTTAATTCTATTTTATTACACTCCCTCCAATGAAGATGGGAGTCCAACTTTGCTTTCAGGGAGATAGTCAGTGCCTCCTCTTGGAAAGGGAGGAGCTCACTGGCACTTTTATTTTTCCTGTTATGCCTTCTGAGAGCAGGGTTTACAATCACTGGGGAGGCTGAAACAGGAAGCTGCAGACTTCCAGGCTGCTCAGGGAGGAGCTCTGCCTTGCAGCGAGACCCTGGGGACCTGTTCAAGGCCAAAGGTGCCTTTCCCTCTCACCCAAAACCAGTCGGAAGGGAGTCGGCACAGAGGCGGGGCTGTGCTCCCGGAGCCAGAGGCAGCCGGGGCTCTCCAGGCTGCTGGGGCTGCGTGTGGCCAGATTTTCTGCTGAGCAGGAGCTGCACATACGGGAAATGCCACGGGGCTTTTCACTTGGGCTGAGCCTCCTGTCAGCTCACTCCCCGACTGTTGGAGCTGTAGACAGACACTCTCAGACAGAGCTCAGCTTCTGCTCTTTTTAGGTGCTGTGAAGAGGCCAAAACACTTGAACCTCTGGTGCAATAACTTTCCCTGTGGTTATACACTGATGTCATAAATTTGATGTTATAATGTCAATGAAAGCTGATGAAAAGGAGAAACAGGGCAGGGAGGAAGGAACCCTAAAATGTTGACATTTATCTAAGTGAGAAACTGAATCCAAAAAGAACAGCCAGGCCATTGATTTTGAGAGAAGAGTCCTCTTCCAGCTCGTGCAGACTGTTCCCCCTTCAGCACATCTCTGCAGTGCAAGGGCAAATCAAGGCAATGGCAAATTACAATAATCTAATGTGGCTGCAGAGCTCACCCAGGCTTTTTAATTTTTTCTTTCTAACCATAATGGCTGAACAGCCTGAAGGAGATTTCTTTATTCTACAACCTGGAATTTGGAGCAACTGTAGCTCGTGTAGCACTGACAGAATCCACAGAGCAGATGAATTTGCTTCCCTCTGGCTACATGCTTATTCTAGGTAATTCCAAAGGGCAGATTTAAAAAATGTTCATCTCTTACAAGCTCATGCTAAAAACCCATTCAGTTGCATGGAGACACAGAAAGCAGGTCACCATTCCCATGGTTCTGAGCTCAGCACCTCAAGACTAGACCCAAAGAGGCAGCCTTTAAGGACAGATATATCCACTACAAACAAACAGAAATGTCTAAATTCCTTTAGTGTAGTCTGCAGTCAGCCAAAAGATGGTAGAACCAAACCTCTGTGAAGCTGGTGGGGAAGAACCACTTGAGTCCAAGATATCAAGCTTTCCTAACAAGACAGACAAAATGTGAGGTCCAAAGGAGTGCCTACAGCTTCAGGTGACACTGACAGGCTCTGGTGAAAGGAGGCTCCTTCCTGTACTTCCACATTTGGCAGGAAATGGGGGATCCACAGTGCTGTGAACCATCCTGATGGACATAGGTCTCCGACGTGGCTTTTGAAGATTAGCCCATCACTATCACTGCTGACTCAATAAGGTCTGTCAGACTCAGAGCTGGATGGCAGCTTTGGCTGCACTGCCATTGATACCTCCATGCAAATCATCACTTGGTCTTCTGCAATTATTTAATGAATTCAGGGAGCAAAGTAGTTCCATTAAGAAAAATGAAATTGCCACAGAAATTCATGACTAAGGAGAAACATAAATCCCTCTCAGCAAGAGCATGAACCGCTAATGTCCTCACTCATCCAGCAGCCTCCATCCACAAGCAGACATCTGGGAGCAGTTCTGTCCTTCCCCCCAGGAACTGGCTCCTCACCTCCCATCTTCTGGATGAGGAGGTGCCCTGGCTTGGGGCATCTCTCGTGCAGGGCAGGCTGCTGCAGCTGGAGCTGCACGGCAGCGACCAGACTGCCCCGGCACAGCTGTGAATCCCGGCCAGCAATGGGAGAAAACCATTTCAGTTCAGGCTTCCCATAAGTCTGTTCTTTCCACTAGTAATTAAAGTGACATTTTCCTTGCCATCTGTAGGATTTTTTGAGGATGCAATTGAGTGATCTGTCAACAGCCCTGTTTCCAGTAGAAAACAGAGCAAAAAGACTGCCTGCTTTCCTGAGCAGAACCAGAAGAAATTAAAAATGCCAACCATTGCAAAAATGGGGCTGTTTGCCCTTGCAAGCTCTTGTCACATGAAAAATTCTGAAGGAAAATAATATCCTCTAATATGAAATCTTCTGAAGAATAAAAATAATCCAAACATTTCACATAGGAAATATGACCTTGAATTAACTAACCCCATATTAATTACAATAGTAAAAAATCCATTTTAACAAAATTGATTTGCTCCACAAGGAATTTTTTTAAATAATTTGAAATGGTAGGGTTTTTTAATTCACCAGCATTGCAAAAACTATTTTCTTTTACATTTATCTCCTTCTTTGCCTCTTTTTTTCCCTTTTTTTTTTTTTTTTTTATAGAGTGACTGGTTTATGTATAGCTTATCTCTTGGAAATTGTCAATACCTCTCAGGTTTCAACAACCTGTCAAAATGGAGCCCTATCAGAAACATTTATGTAATAATCATCTTTCAGGAAATAATGAAAATAGTGCATATCGGATTAAGTTGAAAAAGGCTGTAGTTTTGATATCATACAAATATGCATCCTTTCTGAGTAAAATAAATATATGAAGACAGGCAGAAGAGGCAAACAAAATAATGAGAAGTCTCTACTTGGAAATGGGTGATGATCCTAAAAACCAGATTGAGTCTATGTTTATTTTATAAGTGTGTAAAAGAGGGAGAAATAAGTATTTTAAAAGCATTTGTATTGTTTTCTGAATAATTTAAGACTTAAGAGAGTAGATGGTATCGACTTTAGTAGCTAATCACTTTGAATACCCTAACAGAGAAGCATTACCCGAATACATGCTCATCATTTTGGACAAATATGACAGTCATACTGCTGGAGTGAGTATAGGATCCCAAAATCCCTTTGCTAAATGCCATAGAACAGAGAAAAAAAATCCTTACCTAAAAAATATTTCAAAATCTAAGTACATGACTCAAATTAGAAGCTGCCCACAGACAAACAGACAACTGAGAAACAACAGGACAGTGCTGGTCCCCTCAGTGTCCCCACTCAAGGAGGTGGCAGGGCAGGGAGAGAGGATTAAAAGCAGATGTACTCACTGATATCCTGAAACACAAGTCACAGAAGTGTGAACAGAGATACAATAAGAAACCAGAAACACAGCCCCAAAACTATCAGGGAGGTAGTCAGGGCCACTGGCTTTATGAGCAGGTAAGAGCAGCAACATGTGCCAGTCAGGGATGCAGTCCTGGAAGCTGAACAGTAATGCTAGAAATGAAGCATTATTGAAGGGAAGAAAAGCAAGAAAGGGGAACCGAAACCAAAAGAAGTAGGGGAGTATCTGAATGCTTGGCAGACAACAGCAATACACAAAAAGCATGAAGAGATGAGTCTCTTCAAGCAACACTGCCCCTGCTGCAGCCAGGATGAGGGGAGGGAATGGACAGAAGCAGAAGCTCAGGAGTGTCTTCAGTCATGGACTTTAGACCAGCCTTATGCTCCATGTTAGGGCAGGAAAAGAGAGCTGCTGCAGACAGAGTGTCAGGTAAAGAATTCAGGTGTTTTTGAGAGAATAAAATACACAAAGTTCGGGCATAACTCTTTCTTTATTTTATTTTGTTCTCTTTTTCTTGTCAAGTGAAAAAGAAGACACTCCTGAGAAAACAAATAAATGCAAGAACAAAGGAACAAGGATGGAAGAGAGGAGAGCTGAAGATTAGCTATAACAATGGCAAAATTGTGTAGAGTTTCCTGGATAAAGAAAGGAGAATAACAGTCATCAAACGGATATTTGGCTTAAGACATTACCCACCATTTGCCAATTCAGCTAATACGTTTATCAGGTTTTCATAGAAGAACAAAGACACATTTAACAGCAAAAGTTAAAAACAGAGGAGCAGCAGAGGCACAGATGGGATGGGATTGTTGAAAAGCCCTTTGATCAGTAACCCTAGGGATGAACTTGCAGTATTCCTCATCTATTTCTTGTAAAGGATAACAGTTTAAAATTAAGAAAAGGATCACAAATGCTTTACTATATCCCAAGAGTAGCACCATGTGAAAAGGATAAAAGGGAATGAACCAAACCAATTTGCAACTCCTGTTTTCTCTGCTGCAAGTAATGACAAATCACCTACAGCTCCAAAAGCAGAAAACCTGAAAGCACATTATTTGCAAAAGCAAATTTTTTAAAAAATTAAAAATCAAAAACCAGAAGGTATTTTGGATAACCAAGCATCCAGACACAATGAAAACCTGTCACTTGTGTGTTATGGACTCTTATGACTGGATTACCTTAGAAAGAGTAAGGGTAAGGTAAGGGTAAGGTGCCTTAGCTTCACACACTTCAAGAAGAGGGAGATTAACATCACTATTAAAAAATGTTGTTCCAGTGCTCTTTTGGCCATTTATTTTTCACATTACACAGCTAGATTAGAAACTGAGGAAACAGGTTTTTTATCTGCATTAGTCGTGGTGTCCCAGCTGGGTTCTGCTTATGGCCACAATAACTCTTGTGCTGCTGCATGGGATCAGAGTAACCAGCTGGGATCAAGAACTCTGCCTTCAGTGACATCAGGTTAAAATGACCCTGAAACCATGGCCTTCAAAGGTCTTGCCTGAGGACAAGTTCCTAACACAGAAACTGTCAGGAGCTCTTGCCATGAGCATAAATCTGAGCAGTGGAACAACATTCCACCAGCTGAGTACCCAGAAACAGGAGATGTGTACTGGGAGGCAGGACCAAGGCAGTTTGTAGGTGAGAGCATGTGGTGTATCCTTCCCTGCTGCAAAGCTGGAGTTTCACTCTCTGGTACATATTGTCATTATGTCCCCAGGGTCATGGGCACAGATAAAATGATGTACCCCAAAATCTAGATTTTACTGCCAACTATTTTCAAATGCATCTCTAATCGAGAAATCAAAAAAGTGTGTTGTTAACTAAAAGCTGTCTCTTTATCATGCTTAAACAAAGACACCTTACTAAACAGGAAGAATGCATTGAGAATTCACTTTAATACATGTTTATTGGTGTCCTGCACTTTGAGTGTAGGAGGTTGGAGATGTAATAAAAAAGTTTCAAAATTTATTGATTCAATTTCATTTAAATCACTCTAAACAACCAGTGCTTTAGAGTTCACAGAAGTAACATTTACTGTCTGTTACAAGCAAAATTTTAATATTACTTTTTTTGAGTCCACTTAGAACTCTTCTTTTAAAATTCTTCAGATACATTCCTCATAGTAAACAATACATTTTAATCTGTGTCACAATCAACATTGGTAAGGCCTTCTTAACCATTTTATACCACCTCCACTGTTACTTCATTGCAAAACACAATCTTATTTCATACTATAAATACCCATCCATGCACAAAACACAGGGGCCAGAAGTTACACATTAATATTTCATGTAGGCTTCCAAGTCTTCATTTACCCTCTGCAGGTTTATGGTACACTTAAAAAGATATCTTTAGACTTGGTCTACTTGGTCTTAAAATACAAATATACAGTATCCATAAGCATAAAAAAGTAAAGCTAGATGGCCTTACCATTTGTTATGAACTGCTAAAATCTTATACATGTACAATATAGCATCATGCTGATTAATATACATATTAGTTAAATATATGAGCCAATAATGGGGATGTGGCCAAGCTTTATTGGTTTGTTTTCAAAAAGAGATTTTTCATATACAAGTAAAAAGATTTTTAATTTAAACTCATATGGACTACCTGAACCACACAGACATCTGTAAGCCCTGCTGAGGAATTCAGGTCAAACAGGGACAAAGCCTGCTGATTCATTGGAAAAGGAACACAACTCCTCATGGGTGACACCCACGGTGTGCTGTTACCAAGAGAATGCAAATTTACCAGCATTCACATTTTCAGGTCTAGAACACTAATTTTTGCACCTTACACTGCAGTTTATACTTTTTGTATCTATTCATCAGCCTCCAGCAGAAACAGTTCAGTACCTTGACATTGTCATAGATTTTTCTATATAAGTAGATATATAGTACAAAGTGTAGATAGTGAAATGAATAAGCACATATATACAGTCTTTGAAAGGCATTTCTGTGACCAGTTTAGCAGTGTTTATAGAAAACATTTAAGATAGTCACATTCTGCTGATACCACTGTATTGCAAACTGTCAAGCCACATTTCTTATATTAAACTTGTACTGCATTGTATATTGTACAACAGAGAACGATCAATCTTAAGGTGTGACACAATGAAAAAAAAATACTAGACTGAGTAAAGTAACCAGCACAGGGCTTAATTTTCCTGAGGTTTGTAAGAATTTTTTAAACAAAAATCACAGTGACCAGGCTAAACTGCAAACATACTGTTAAGTTTTAAATATACAGTTTATACATAAGTTCTGTGCATGGTCGACTCATCTGTGTATGTTCATGCTGATGTTTCCTTTAAATGACTCGCCACTGCATAATACTTGTGTCCTTTCCTCCTGTGGAGATGAGGTGGGTGTCTTCACAGAGAAAATCTACATTAGTTACATGACTACTGTGTCCACCATACACATGGCTTGGAGCCTAGAAAACACCAAATTAGTGGGATTAGCAGCTGTCATAAAAGCATCTCATTAGAATATTCATGCAACAATGAAACTAAGGCATCACATCATTTTCTTGAAGTATTTTAATATTAAATTAACTTTTAAATGTAATTGTTAACTTTTAAATGTAATTGTATTGTAAAGCAATCAACTTTAAATAAATCCCTTAGATGTATAAATACTCCCATTCTTCCTGTTCTGATGTGTTACCTTTTTTTTTTTTTTCCATAGGAAAACAACATTTAATGCATTTGTGCAAACTACAAGAGTAAATTTTTGGGAAATAGCTTACCCTAAACTGTGAGCATGGATATGAGAAGAGATGTACTTTGCCAAAGTCATCTCCTGTAGACAGCAGTTTTCTCCCATGGGATCGACAGACAGCGTTGATATCTGTGCCATCTGAACCTTCAGGCCATACACCTGAAACACACAGGGACTAATTAAAGGCTTTTATAGAGGAAATAAAAGTGACAGCCTAAGTTTCTGTTAAAATATTAATAAAGGATGACTTGTTTAAAGAAAAGAAAAACCTATAAAAATAACTGCATCTGAGTCAGAATGTGTACTTCCATACCAGCTAAAGTCCAGATCCTAATAGGTAATCAAGCACATAAAAACCACTTTATTCCCTCTAGTCAGCAAAGTGCTTTTTACTCTGAGAAGATGCATTCTGCTGAATTACAGTTATGTGTCTGAGCCTGAAAGAATATTACATACAGTTATGTAGAAAAGTAACAGTTACTGCTTTTATTTTCCCTTCTTATGTATGAGTTAACACACTTTTTTCATATTACAAGGGTATGTTTTTTAGACTAGAGTATGATCCAAAAGTAATTTATTCATATTATAAAGTCTAAAGTCTATGAAAAAAGACATTCTATAGCTTAAATTATTATTTATTAATTAATAGATCCTTTGAAAAGGAACTGACCCTACTATAAGGTTTTTAAATGCTTTCGTTCTACTGCAAGTACTTCTCTTCCTTCCCCACATACTGTACTCTTTGCTGTTCTTGCATGAAGTAGTGTCCTAAAATCAAACTGTAAGGTCAACAGTGCAGAGACCTAATCTGTGCATCACATCTTCAAAGCCTCTGAATACCTGCCTGTAATAAATTGCGTTTTTACTAAAAACCACCCAGTTATTGAAACTTCAGGATTTTGTATGCAGTACTGCAGGCTTTTTTTGGCTATGATTTTCTAATTTAGATTTTATCTAATCCCTTCTCAACATAAAGGGCGCCAAGCTTTCAGAGACCACTGTCATCTTCAGTTATACTGCAGGTTCTGCCATTATGACTTGGCAAAACCTCTGCCATGTCTTGGCTCTGTGACTCTCAATGCCTGTCCCTGTGTCACCTGTCCTCTGCAGTGCTCCCCTGCAGCCCTGCCCACTCGAGTGCTGCTGCAGGTCAAGGTGAGAGAGTTGCTACTCCCCTAAGAACTCCTGAGGCACACTCCAGTTCCTCCTTTGGGATGTTTCTAACCCCACAAGGGGCATTTGCCATGCACTGTGGGAACAGCTATCCTTGAGTCACTGGGATTCTTCCCAAATACAGCCTTTGTATCACTGCACAGCAATTCACTACGAGGAGGTGATTCCATGTCCTCATAAGGAATTACAAATTGCTGTAAATAAAATGCAAAGTCTGATTTGTAGACTGCTCTTTACTTTCCTGATGTGTGTGGAAACACCACATTGCTAGATGAGGGGTAGTAAAAGAGGCCCAAAGAAATGGAAGCTGCAAGGAAACATGATAATTGCTACTTGTGGAATTATGAATATGCAGAACAAAGAGACACAGAAAAGCGTTTTTAAATATCTGCTTTGACAAGAAGGAGGCTATATGAATATCAAATGCTAGCTGAAAAGAGGCAGGAGTCTTCCCAAGAGGTCACTATGACAAGCTGGATATATAACCCCTGAAGGATAAATAACCCCTGAAGGAAATGGTTAAAGAATCAAGACTGCCATTTTGAAATGGGGAAAGGATAATTGAAGGATTTTTCTTTGAATCTCTTGGTTCTTTCAAAATTTATCCCAATGCCTCACTCAGTTTTTGTGAATATGCAAACTGAATTCCTCTTGCTGAAAAAGTAGTCCTTATTTTTTCCCATCCTCTGCAGACCTATAAAAGAGACCATTTCCTTTCTCTCATTTTATAAAGACTGATGCCATGCTATTTTTTCCTCCTCTTCTCTAAAAGTCACTCATTATATCTCTTCTCCCAGAACAATATTTAGATGGATAATTAATTATTCTTGCTAGTCAGCACATTATCTGTTGGTCCAATGTGCAGAAACCAGAAGCAGCCATTGCAGCTGTGACTGAAGCCGATACTGATAAACAGATGATTTCTTCACATTTTGCATGGCATCCTTTTCATTACACATCTCACTAATGTATCTGCCCTTCCTACAACAGCATAATGCTGTTGACTCATGTTCAGTTTGTATGCAAAAGTAATCTGATCTTTCTGTGCAGATCTGCTCTCATCTGTTCTGCATTTGTATAACTGTGTTCTGCCATTCTAGTGGGGAGCCTCCTCTTTGACTTTATTGAATTCCTTCCTTTTTTCTTGCCACTCCTCTGTTTCTCAAGACAAAATGCTAATCCTGCAGCTTTGCACCACCTACAAACTTTACATGCTGATTTATCATGCACGCTATTAATAAATATATTCAAACATAATATTCCATTTACAGTGCTCTAGTCAGTTTTGAACCCAACCAGTCTGAGCTCTGCTTTGCTTGCAATGTTGTCAGGCTTTGTACAGTATCTTAGATTTCTTCTGTTCCTGCCCTTCACCTCAAACACTATTTTCTTTCAAAACTGGGCATGTGCTATGAACTGATACCTTACTTGTGTATCCAGCAGCACATGGCTTTTGAAAGAGATTATAGATCAGTAAATGTTTTAAAGTCTTTGCTCCTTCACATTTATGTGTTTGTATCATTACAACATCCTCCCTCAAGCACATTTCTTTACATGCTATTGACTTTCAGTTGAATCATCTCTAAACACTTCCAGACTGACTAATCTGTTCCCATGCTCAAAGACAGGTGTTCAGTGGACCAGAGTTCCTTTTCCCCCTGCATTTGTTACGCTGAGCTGTGGGTGCTATGCATAATTTGGGATTTTTATGTGGCTCTACCAGAGAAAGAAAATATCCCTAGCTTCAGGCAGCCATAGCTACTGAAGAATGAATATACTAGAAGCCCCACATCTTGGATGCTGTGATTGCTGCTTCTGTGTCTAGTGAGGCCATCCCAGCAAGCCTGTCAAGACTGCTCTAGCTGGCTGCTCTGAGGCCCTAAAGTACTGACTGACTTTGAACAAAAATGGACTGGTTTCCAACTCATAACTTATGTGCTTCTTCAATTTATTATTCTAGCCACTCACTTTGCACTTTAGCCTCTCCATATGGGCTCTGAAGGTTTAGACTTATTTCAACTTTACAAACTATTCCTTCCCTACTGAAAGCAGTAGCACTAAGTGAGTTTGTCATCAAATTGTAATAAGTCTTTTATTAAAGAAATATTTTTAAAAAGCATTGGATTTTGTAACACTTCAGCTTTAGCAGTGTCATGTCTGCTCCTCCCTCAGTAGATTATTTTGTCCCATGCTCTGGGTCAAAATGCTGATCATTTGATCAAAATGCAAGAGGGAGATTCCCTTTCAAGTGTGACATGCCTCTCTCCTCTGACTTTCTATACATCAAAAGCAGCTCCAGATTCTAATAGCACTGTATTTTGCAGGAATCTGAACTAAAAAGTAAGGAACTCTCACATAAAGTATTTAGTATCTCAGAGTATCTGAACCTGTGATGCTAAATGGGAAGACTTTGTAGCTCTGTAACTATGTGTAGGGTGTACTCAAACCCTAGAAATATTTTAATAGTTCCATAAGGAACTATTGTCCCTTAAATGAAAAACACATTATGTCAACATGCAGCCAATCTTCCAGGATTTCCTGCTTTTACTAAATCTGCATGCTGTGATATCCAAGTGATATCCAAGCACTGCTTGTCAGCTAAATTATAGAAAATTTGAACGTGTTTTCCAGCATACTGCTACTGCCATAGCATCTTCAGGCATTGAAACCATGCCCTTTCTGTCTGCCTTCAAACACATCACTGCAATCTATTCTACTTGAAACATGGGTGCAAATATTCCTTGTTTACCACTTACACTAAACCAGACTTTTCTCTGAACTTCTACCATGGCTTCCTATTTCCTCTTGAGGACTCAAGAATTGGAAGTGTCTCGTACTCAGTGTTTGTAACCATCTGTCCAGTTCTGCACACATTGTAGAATGAGTACAAAGCTCCAGACTGCATTGGGGAAAGTAGATCCTTCAAAACTGGCAAAGAGAAGTCCCGTGGAAACAAACCATTGGGTTTTGTTATGTTTTTCTTTTAGGATTTCTTTCACTCAGTTTAATTGCTACAGACTGCATCATAATACATGATAAGTTGTAATCAGGGAGACTATCATCGATTCTGTGTTTGCACAGTAACCAGAGCAAATGAAACCAGTTCTGGTAAGGGGATTCAACCCAGCAACTGCCTAAATACAGGACAACTTAACAGAACTGATACTTTAAATTAAAAATGATGAGAAGCTGCTCTACTGTGACAGAAAGGGCAGTGTGTGATTTTTTCCTTATCTCCCACTTATGATATTTGTACTTGAAGCTAGCAAGAATATTAAATCAGAGCCTTTCTGGATTGAAATAAGAAGACAGATTGTAATAAAAATGGCATAACAGAAGTTCTGTATTTTTCCCTGAATTATGAATAGTCATGTTTCATAAGTAAAAGTTGGCATTCCAAGTGTTTGTTAATAAGAAGAATGGTAAGAGCTTGTAAGAGGAAATATACTTACCAAAAACATGGAATCCTAAAGTACAGGTGTAAGTGGCCCATTCTATATCCCTAGTTGTTTCAACACTTACAACTTGTTTACAAGCAGAGGGGATCCCTACA
Source organism: Peucedramus taeniatus (assembly GCA_013400575.1). NCBI lineage: Eukaryota > Metazoa > Chordata > Aves > Passeriformes > Fringillidae > Peucedramus > Peucedramus taeniatus. The sequence continues at coordinate 1,567 of WBNO01021651.1, read as the reverse complement.
AAAGAAAAAAAACCCCACATACCAACATATTTCATTCTCAAATTGTATAGATTTCTGATTACACCAGATGAATTAAAACATATGGTTGATCTTGGCAGTTATATGGTCTCATTTAAATTTTAAATCTGTGTTAGACTGCCTGAACTTTGCACAAAAGGACTAAATATAATTCTTACTCACAGTATAAGATTTCATAGTCTCCTGAATTAGACACGAGATATTGTGAATTAACAGACCAGTCCAGATGAGTAATGAAGCTGGAATGACCCTACAAAGAGAAGAAGCATTGTATTAACTGCACTAACAGTGTGCCACAATGTGACAGTATTAATACAGTGCTACAAAATACACTTTGGGTGTTGATACTGAACCAGGAGAAAAAAGGTTACTTACTGAGCATTTGCCAATCCTAGTGTACTTTCTTCCATTTTCACTTACACCATATATATAAATGCAGTTGTCATGGGAACCTATTGCCAAGAAGTTTCCATCTATAAACACAAAAGTGAAACTGCAATTATTCCTGTAAGAAAGAACTTAGGCTAGTTTTGAAAAGTTTGTTTGAAAATTCACAAGACAAGAGGAACTGTTCTTAAAGACCTTGATACTGAATAAATAAAATTATATTTCTAATTTTCCAGTTGCATATTGATTTATCCATAAAGACTACAAAACGGCAATTTTATACTAACAAATATTGCTGTTAAAAACACATGACATCTTTGGAAGCAGCTACAGTCCATTTAAGGCTAACTTGATTGCAACAACCAGCAGAGTTAAGTCTTTTTTCTTCCCCCTTCTTCACAGTGAAACCATATTGAACGTGTTGGGGAGGGAGGGAAAACAAAATGAGAGCTTAAGACACCACCCATAAAGTCCTGCCAATGTTTCATGGCACACTTATTTTCAGCTTCAGTTGAAAAACAGTGTGGCAAGAGGGGACTTATTTTAAAACAAGCCAACCCCTAATTTAATAAAAAGATTCAACGCCTTTTTTTTCCCCAGTAAATAAATGCTCTCAAACCTGGTGAGTAACGCATTACAGACAGCTGTTCGTTTCCATCTGTGTGTACAGTGACCAAGTCTTTTGTTTCTGTGTCAAACACAAACCACCTGTCGTAAACACAGAAAGAGGCCAATAAATCATTCCATAAGGAATTTAAATCTACTGTAATCTTGACCAACTTTTCTTCTGTCAAAATAGCATAAGTTTTATACCAAGAAGAGAAAAACAGCAACTGCTACTCAGTTTGGTCTATTTTTACTTTAACACAAAGATAGTTTTTTTCATATCTTTTTTAACCGTAAAAATGCTCAGGTATTCACCCCAATATCAGTCTTCAGATTTTAGTGAGTTTTAGTAAGAACAAAGTAAGCATTGCTTGTAATGCCCCTTCTCCTTTAAAGACCTTCCTCTTTCCTCTATGCTATGCTGCTGCTTAAATTAATGCTTGCATTAAATCCTAGAGCAAGCGAAAACACAAGCAAGCATCAGGACCATTCTCTTCTGATAGAAGAAAGAGATGAATTAATTTATTTTAAAGGGAATTAATTCATTATTTTTTCA
>WBNO01021645.1:1438-15471 GCA_013400575.1 Peucedramus taeniatus | reverse complement strand
CATGTGATCTAATGCAGGATTTGAATATCATCTATAATTTTGTATTTTAGAAATGCAATCAGGTACATGCCAGCACACAACAAAACTCTAAACTTTACCAGCACTGTAGCAGTCCTTTTCAAAATTAAAGAACTCAACACTAAAGGAATTAAATTGATAAGTTACAGACACAGACTGTTGCATTTACAAAATAATTTTACCATATAACAATAACACTGCCAAACTAATAGTGACCTACAAATTCAAACCTTAGTTACAAATGTAGTATTTTTTTTTAAAGCCCCAAAGAATTATGTCAGAACTATTTCAAGCCTCTAATCTTCAAATTCTTAATTTTCTCTGCTTTAAAAGATTTAAACAATAATATTTACTTGAAAAATAGTATGAATTTTCTGTCAAAGAACTGCAAAGGGTCTTTTACAAAGTCTAAAAAAAACCAGCTGTTACAGACCAAGAAGTACAATTTTTTTTTTAAAGTCAAAACAAAATTGATACTTCATTGATTTTACGTATATAACACAGGACAAAACTGCAGCGGCAAACAGATACAAAACCATGATTTGTGTTTTACGATGAACAAACCTGCATGACATCAAAATTATTTTTTCTCCAGGCAGTTCCAATTACCTACTTCCTAATACTGCATTATCACATAATTAACAAGGTAGCCCAAGCCACCAAATGTGTTCGCATTTCTATCTTCACACTAGTTTTGTAAAAGAAAGGAATATGGTATTCATTTGAGTACCTAGACATACTACTCTACCTTTTTAGTATGTCACACCAACCTTTCAAGACAGTTCCTAAAATACTGTTTTATGGGTTGATTTGTCACCATCTTTAAAATAACATTCCGTGAAAACTTTCAGCAGCAAACTCGTATCATGTAACAAACTGCTCAAAGTGCAGCTCACCACCTTTGCTTACAAGCAACTACAGTAGCCAGCTCATACTGATCAAAGGTTCTGTATGTACCCATGTATCATACTACTACTGAATTTTTGTCGCTTGAGCAAATCTCAACTTCAGCTCTTCGCTTGGCCAAGCTACAGAAGTTGATTTGATAGATATTGTTTGTACCTAGTTGATGTGGCTAAGATAACTAAGTTTCAGATAAAACTCTGAAACAGTTTAACTTAATCCCTTGCATTTTTTTAAGTTTGTTTGCTAGGTGAACAAAACCTTTTTTTTTTTTAAAGTGAGGTCAGCACCATTTAGACAAAAAAAAAAATTCATAATTGTGTTACTCTAATAAATTTGAGGATTTGTGTACCTTATTGATGATGGGCTCCTCCACCACAGAATTTTTCATGGTTTCATTGTGCTCCTCTAGTGACTTCCCCAAGGAAAGAAACACCACAGAACAAAGCATAAAGATAAGACATAACATGCATGGTCTCAAGGAAATCCTCAGTTCCTTGTTGTTTACCCCAACACAGGACAACTGAAACACAACAGTATGTCTACATACACATGGGCATAATTTATATAGTAAGAACAATTAAGAAACTCTAGACTCTGTTTTCAGTACAGAATACACTGATTTACTTACTCTGTACTGTAACAGCACATTGTCCATACCAAAAGCCAAATTTCTTGAAAAATAAGAATCCACACTGAAATTTTATGAGCAATAACATAGAAAATAAAGCCAATTATGCTGTGTAAAGCTGTGAGCCTACCTTGAAACATATAAAGCACATCTAAAATTTTCCAAAATACCTGTCCATACAGCATAACAGCATGGCTGTGTTAACGTAAGATATGATTGGAAGTGGTGCACTTTTAATCACGAAAAGGAACAATTTTCCTTTTAACTGTACTCTGGAATGAACACAATTAACCAACATTACCCAAACAAGCTAATACTCTAGTTGTGACAGGACAAAGGCTAGGTCATGCAGAACTCTCTGCTGCCACAGCTTTACTAGTCATGAATATTCTTTCTCCTGCATATTTAGTTTGTTCACATCTGCTTCTTCCTCCTCCATTTCTGCTGTGTTACAGTTTTCTGTAATACCAGCAATTCTTTCAAAATTAGGAGCACGGGTAAGTAAGAAAAAGAAGTAAAGTGAGAGTAAAAAATCCAAAAGCTTGTTACAGAGCCAAATTTTAAAAACATTTAACTGCATCCAGAACAGGAATCCAACTAGACACTGTAACAAATAATCAGGGATAGAAACAGTAAATGCTGCATGAGCACTTTTCTTAAAATTGAATCGTAACATGGTGGATCATAAGCAGTCAATAAAAGCCAGGATGACTATGGCAGGGACAAACTAAAATTTTAATACCTTGCCTCATTAGATTACTGGTTTTAATCTTTGAAATGGTCCATTTTGTCTTTCTTTTGAGGCAACTTTTATACTGACCTTAAAGAAGAGACTGGTTGTAGCAACATTGTGCTAGTTGTCATTTTACAGTCAAAGTCTGATTATTTTTGTATTTTATGAAACAATGGACAAGTATTTTTTGGTATGAAATACTGCAGATTTGGAGTTGTTGACAAGTACATTAATCCTTCATGCACCAGAAGTAAACAAGCCAGCCAAGTAACATAAATAAAAGTTGACAAATTGACCTGCAATATTTTCTGCATTTTATATACCATACCAACCTCACTTAGGCATCGCCTCTTTGTAAAAATATTTCTGATAAAAGTTTCCTGGACTTCTTCTTGTTTGACCAAGTATTGCCAGAGCCTCTTCACAGACAGTGCAACATGACTGCTAGATCTACAGAACAAAGTTGAATAAATACATCATGCTCATACATATAAAAGAGTGCAGTATTTTATATTCTAATCCAACTATAGTCAGAAGAAAGCTAAAGTAAAGCTACAGAGCTTTAAACAGTATACCAATCTGAAAGCACTTCCTGAAAAACCTACATGCGAGAGGAGGTGCAAAAGGACGAAGAAACAGAATATATAGCATCTGCTCCTTCTATCTTGGGACAAGTGAGAGAATCTCTTTAAGAGATTACACAATGGTAAGAGCAGCATACAGATTATTTATTAGTCCAGCTTATTCTTTACAATATGAATAATTTCTGTTACATACTAAAGAGTGATCCTTTCACATGGACAATGAATGACTAACACTTCCTGCTAGAAACACATCATCAGCTGTGTAACTTCTCTGAAACAGCCATGATTTTTCTGTAACAAAATTGGAAGGATTATAGAATCAGATCAGAATTCAAATGTTTATGCTTATCCCTAGAAATGGCACACTCAAGCAAAAAATTATGAATATCAATATAGCTGCTTATGACAAGCCAAAATCCATCAAACTCTAAATTGCTTTAAATCATAATTTTAAAATAATGTCAGACATCAGATACATGTTAAACTGGTCTCTTTTAATCAACTCGGGTTACTGAAATTGTGACCATGATGACATATTTTACAGTAAAAAGCCAGACTTCCTGTATTCTGAAATCCACAAGTGACAGTAACATTAAAAAGGCACAAATCTACACAAAAATTACACTTTGAGAGACTGAGCACACTTTTCTGGCTGAACATGCAATTATGTTAAGTCATACCTGTGAAAATAAAAATAATACGTATTTTTTCTCTGATTTTAGGTAGCAGTACTGATAAGACTGTGAGGTAATTTTATGACCTCTAAAGGTGGGGCAATTATTTAATTCACTGTCACTAATCCATAATTACCTCTCAAGATGAATGTTTTATTCTTTATTTTATTGTCAAGCACGCTTTTTCCAGAGACACTCAAAATCCATGTTAAGCTTAAGTAAAAGAATTTTAAAAAATTGGAAACCGTGGTACATTTTTCCTGGTCTTGCTTTGGATCAGAGATGAATGAAATCTGACATGTACCCTTTGTTTCACACAGTTATTGAAGTTGCATTCTATCACGTGGCACTAACAACCTTGATTTATCTCAAAGATATTACAGTCAGTGTTTACTGAAATCAGACTCACCTGAAAGGAGTGTTTGTAGGCTCGAGTAAAGTTTTGTGGCGGAGCAACGCAGGACCAGCAGCGAGGGCATCTTCAGAAGCATGAACTGAAATATAATGTTGAGGTGGACCCCCATACAGCTCAAGACGCCGGAGAAGAACTTGTTCCCAGCGCTGTAAAGTTTTCAAAACTGCATGGCATATCGGGGAGCTAACTGGAAGCTCTAGAAAGACAAGTAAATAATAATAAACCCCCTCCTCTTTCCATTATAACCTTGATAATTTGCTTAGGGCTATTATTGCTAAAAAAAGGAACAGATTTCTCCAATATTGGCAAGATTATATCATGGAGCAAATCATTATGAAACAGATCCTCCTGGAAGATGTCAAGCTATGGATGACAGGCAAGTGATAAGAGAAAGCTGACAAACCTTCATAAAGGGTAAAGTGTGCCCACCTAATCTATTAGTGGCGTTCTGTTGTGAACTGACTGCACTGGAGGGCAAGAAAAGAACAACTGAGGTTCTCTACTTTTAACTTCTGTAAGGTCTCTGACAGTGTCCCACACAACATCTTTATTTCACCACAAAAGGAGCAAAAAGGATAGACTGTTTGACAGCTAAGGCACTGGTTGAATAACATCACCCAAAGAGTTACATTCAATGGTTCAATGTCCAAGTGGAGATCAGTAAGAAGTGTTATCCCTCAGGGATGCATGTTGGGACTGGTAGTGTTCCATCTCTCCGATAATGACAAAGGCAGAGATAGTGAGTGGCACCAGCAGGCAGCTGGCAGAGAACACCAGGGTGAGAGGTGCAGAGGAGTTCTTGGAGGGAAGGGATGCCACTCACAGGGACCCTGGCAGGCCTGAGGAGTGGGTCCATGTGACCCTCACAAGCTTCAGCAAGGACAAGTGCACCTGCGTCAGGGCAATCACCAGTACCAAAACTGAGTGATGAACAGACCAGAGAGAAGCCCTGTGGAGAAGGACTTAGGGATACCAGTGGATGAAAAATTTGGCATGACTTGGCTCACAGCCCAGAAAGCCTACTGCATACTGGGCTGCATCAAAAGAAGAGCAGCCAGTAGGATGAGGGAGGGAATTTAGCTCCCCTAATTTGTTCTTGTGACATTCCACCTGGGACACCATATCAACGTATGGGGCCCCCACTACAGGAATAACAGGGACCTGTAGAGGGGATCCAAAGAAGGGCCACAAAAACAGGTTAGAGGGCTGAAACACCTCTCCTGTGAAGACAGGCTGAGAGTGCTGGGGCTGTTCAGCCTAGACTGGAGAACGTTCCAGGGACATAATATAGCAGCTTTTCATTATTTAAAGCAGACTTACAGAAAAGACACAAAGAGACTCTTTACCAAGCCCTGCAATGATAGGGGAAGGAGAAATGTTTTCGCACCAAGCAAGTAGATTTCAATCAGATAAAAGAAAGACATTATTATTATGAGGGTGGTGAGACACTGGAACTGGTTCCCAGAGAGGTTGTGGATCCACAGATGTGGGAAGTCATGTCAGATATGACTTTGAGCAATACCATCTAGTTAAAGATGTCCCTGTCCAAGATGTGGTGGGCAGGGTTGGACTTAGATGACCTTCAAGTATCCCTTCCAAAACCAAACCATTCTATGATTCTATGAAACAAGGAGTATGAACAAAGTTGCTTCAATTACAAAAAAAATTACAGTGTTTCCACCAGGAAATAAATGTTGCAACATTCTTACTTGACTAAGAAGCAAAGAAAACGTAACTACATAGAGACCTAAGCATTCTTTCTCACCCATTCATCTTAGTCACCCACCATGTCGTTTCATAAATATACCTGAATGACAAACAGTATCAGAACATTTATACCCATATCACTAGAAAACGAAGAACTTTTGAACTAAAAGCTACAACAATATATATATTAATCAACACATTGCTGATTTTAATGTGCTAATTAGGTATGAAGATACAACTCTGCTGCTTATTACCTGAAAGATCATGTCCAGCCAAAGGGTAGAAAATCTTCAAATTGTGAAGTACCAGCTGAACCATTGCCAATCTCATCAGTGACCAACTAACAAGAAAGCACTAGTAAGTCATTTACTAATAGGAAAATTATTTTCTCACTTATTCAATATTAGGTTTTAAATTTAGAGCTTCAAATGCTCATTATAAACTACTGAAAACTACAAACCATACTTTAGAATATTATAGGTAATCTGAATTCAAAAATCATTATACCACATATTAATAAAATGAATAAAATAATTATTGTGAAAAATTAACTACTAAGTCTAGGTAATACATGGAAATATCAAGTAACTGGTATATTATCTCAAAAATAAAAAAGCAGAAATGCAAGTCTAGACATGGCAAAATATCTTGTATTCTAAAGAGTTATTTACCTGTAAGAATTTGCATTAGAATGCTCTTGGTTATGTGAATTTGATGCAAACATATCTCCATCATTGTCTTCATCATCTTGATCACTTTCCTGACTCTCTTCTGAATCATATTCCACTCTACTTTGCGATGGAAGAAATGGCTAAAAATTTCAACAAAATACTGTAAGTATCTTCTAACCAACATCTCAAGCTAAATTACCTTTTAAAAATTGAATCATTGTAATGCTTAATGCTTTTTTATAAAAAGCAGACATATCATCTTACTCAGTTTAGTAACATTTGGAGTTTGCACCTCATGAAAAGGAAAAGGTAATGGTCCATAAGCGCTACATACGTAAGTTAACACCTTAACTGTTTTTTACACTAGTGAAAAATTCTAACGCTGAAAATGAAAACACTAACTTTGAATTCTTATTTTATTTTCATGCCAGATACACCAAACCAGATGTGGGACACATAAGCCTGGCAGAGAGAAGCCAAAACCGCCAGGATGTATCCTCTTCAGTTCTTCCAAGTACAGAGAGAAATCCTATCCTCTCTCTATAGTGTTCCATATTTATGATCAGCCCATTATCATTGCCTCACTGTGCTATTCAGTATTTGCATTTTTTTTGTCCTTGCTCCTAAAATATGCTTACTAGTTTATTTTGCTTATGTAGATAACACTCGATGTAACAATGTGCATACAACTCCACAGATGTATGTAACTTTCTACAAAGAAAGATCTGCTACAATAGACTTAATAAGAAAACATAATTTGATTTCCAGTGGGTATGTACATGCATTTCATCCAGTTGAAATAGCTGATAAATATTTCTCACATTTCCTTGTTCCCCTAAATAGCTGACCCGTAATTATCTACATATTTGTACTGTGCAATTATAAAAATCAACATGATTTGTTCATACCATTATCTGAAAAAAAACTAATTGAATAACATCAATTTTCAAGAAAGTTGCTCTTGAACGTCCATTCTAAAATGGAATGTCTACATATTTCAAAAATATGAAATATTTTTGAATATTTCGTATTACTTTTTTTTTGAGTATTTCGTATATACCTCTACCTATGTAGAGGTTCCATTTTAGAAAAAGCTAAATGTGAGCAACAAAAACAAGCAGATTCTATCACATCAGTACCTAAAATAATGACTAAGAAGAGAAAAACTACCAATTCAGAAGTGATAGAAGACACTTACATGTCAAAACAGCAAAAAATTACCTTTGCAATGAAATAATCCCAGATGCTAAGCTCAGGAGGGATAAATCTTTCTTTGTAAGATGATGATTGTTGGTCTACCAATGGCAATGCAGACAACTGAGAACTCTCTTTTGGAGAGGTTTTTGATGAAAGCCTGTAATGTTTTTGCTGTTTCTCTCCATCATCTACAGGAGAAGAAAACAGAGTATGTTGCTTTAAACCTTCTGCTCTACCTTCCTATTGCTTTTAATAAACGGATTCGTAATGAAAAGTAAAAAATTCCATCATGACAAGTTTCCAGAATTTTATCTTAGCATTTATGTAACAAATAACCATAGAGAATGTTAATCCTCAAATACATAAAACTAATATATAACTAGAACTCCAGAATGTAAAAACTCCCTGCACAAACAATACACCCCTAACTGCATCAGATCTCTTCTTACGAAGGTGACATATATTATTACTCAAGCAACGATCTTGCAAAACTAAGTTACTTTAATAAGAACTACTGAATACTGATTATGTTAGTTTTTAAGACAAGCCAGGAGACTTGTTTTTCAGAATATATATTGCAAATACCAAAGCTTGCCACTCCTGCTCCAACTTGTTACTCTATGTGTCCCTCTAGTGGAGATCTGTATTTTTTTTCTAAGTAGAACAATTCTACTAAATCTTCATGCCCACATTTCCTCAGCAAATATAAAAGAGAACATTTCAACTTACACAACTTAATATACAACTTATTAAACAGGGATAGATGAACTATTTGCAGTAACACTCTAAATCCTAGAAGTAGAGAGGTCCCCTTGCTTGCCCCAACACTGACTTTTTTCAAATTAAGAAGTGTCAATGGAAGGTTTTACTTCCATTCTTGATTATTACAGTACTGAAGGAAATAGCTCATTCAAGATTTCAGGAATATCTTAAGATATTTGTATTCCCCTTATACCCTGAAATTCTGGATCTTGTTAGGAATCATATTCCAATACAGCCTTTCTATTAGTAAAGGAAGAATGATACCAGTTGTCAGTGTTCTGACTCTCCAGAATACATCAGAAGTGAAAGCAACAAGAGAGAAAAGAAATTATATTTGGAGATTTGTTGGCCATCTTTCATAACAGAGACAAAGGACTTGAATAAATTTCCTACTTGATTGTAAAAGATGGAGCTTGTGTTTGGTTTTTTTTTTTGTTGTTGTTGTATGGTTGGGGGTTAAGATTTTTTAATTCTGTTTTCAAATAGATACATGGAATGTACAGAGATCTGTTTCTACAGTGAAACCTAGGAGTGGGTTCAAGACTTAGGTAAAACAAAGAAAGCTTAAATACAAAGATAAAAAGGAAGTTGATTTTTGAACTTTTTTTTGGAGTCCACAAAACTTGGAACACCAATTTAACTGAGTCAGTTTTCTTAAGCAGAGGGGAGTATGGGTTGCCTTATGATGTAACCACAGTAGTAAGTATGAGCCAAGAAAGCAATTCTGTAGGCTTAAAGAGCTCACCTGAGGGACAGATATCTCTATCACTGAGTTCAAGCATCAACATGTTGGGCCAGACCAGTTGCAAGGATGAACTAACATTCACAAATGCAAATTAGTTCTTTATTGTTTTAACTTTCCTATTCCCTTCTGCTACCAAGGGCCCACAAAACTAACAACCACTGAAGCTTGCAAAATTACCTTCTCCTGCTAATAATGCTGGGGGTGGCAAAAGAAGAGCCAGCACACCTATCTGTTCCTGGAGTAAACTACCATGAGGTATTTCCTATACCCTTATTTTTTTAGTGTTTTATCCAGAGGAGACGTTCTGAGTCTTGATAGGTGCCTGAAAGACTATGTCCTTCAAAACTCTTATGGGTATTCCAATCACTTGAAAACAGAAGGTCTAACACTCTGAACAAAAGAAAAACAGTGGTAATTTACAAACATTTACCTCCTTATGTAAAACTTATTTGCTCATAACACAAACTGAGCCAACTGTACAATTGTAACTCTGGGCCATTAAGATTTAAATACATGGTTTTATAATAAAACTTCCAGGTTTTTCATACCTCACCATTTTTTGTTTTCTTCTAATGGACAAATTCTCTGTACTTACACTAGTCAATGGAATTTATTAATTACTGCTGGTCATTTCTGGACCAGGAATAAACATGTTATTTTCCAGGATTCAGAAGGATTTTTGACCACATATGAAGACAAACATTATCATCACAAGTAGCTGAACTACTGTGCTACTTGAGGCGGGGGCAGAGTTAGTTTTCTTCACAAGTGGCTATTGTGAGGCTGTGTCTTGGATTTGTGCTGAACACAGGGTTGATAACACCTGAGATGTTTTGCTATTGCTGAGCAGGGCTTACACATAGCCAAGGCCTTTTCTGCTTTTGTACTTCCATACTGGTGAGGCAGTTGGGGGTGCCTGAGATGCTGGAAGGAGACAGAGGCTCCCAGGACAGATGACCCAACTGACCAAAGGGATATTCCAGACCATGCGGCATCAAGGTCAGTACATAAAGTGGGGGGAAGGAGGAGGAAGGTGGAGGACATTTGGAGGCATGGTGTTTGTCCTCCCAAGTCACCACTGCACATGATGGAGCACTGCTCTCCTGGAGTTGCTGAACAACTGCCAGCCCATGGGAAGCAGTGAATTCATTTCTTGTTTCTCTCTGGTTGTGAGAACAGCTTTTGCTATTGAATTGTCTTGATCTGAACACACAACTTTTCTCTATCTTTTGCCCTTCCCATTTCCTATCTGGTCCTGCCAGTGGGGGAATGAGTGAGTGGCTGCCTGAGTCTTGGCTGATGGCTGAGGTTAAACCACAACAGCCACAAAACAATTTATATATTGAATCTAGTAAAAGATGAACACATCCCATCTTTAATCTTGAAACAGGAATATCCTAATACTATGTGTCGCACTTCTATAGTGTATCGTAATTTTTTTTCCTGTTAGGAATAGTATTTGAAATCCACTTACCTGTACTAAAAGTCAGAACCACAATAACTGCAGTAAAATGCATTTTCATTTCATTATTCAAAGTTTATCAGTGAAGGAACATGCACATGCATCACTATGAATTTTTAGCTAATTTTTAGCAACTACTGAAAAAAAAAGAAATTCACTAGGCATGAAATAAGGAACAAGTGTTGCATGATACAGAAATGAGCAAGTATAAGCCTGCAGGTTGTTTTTCTAAACAGAATTCAAAAGGTAAGTTTTATTAAGAAAACTTTTTTATTAAAAGTTTTTACTTTTTTATTAAAAAAGTAATTTATTCCTTTCTGTTGGATCACTCTTTGTACTTTTAAGAACACTGCAGGCTAGCCATTGGAAAAAATTCAGTATGTAAGACAACTGGAAGAACAACCACCTAAGTGATTTGAAAAACACTACTAACGCAGATTTCTTTTTATACATTCTAAAAGAAATTAACTACATTAAAAATGTCATTAAAGTTCTGACTGTCATCTGGGATTTCAAATTACCAATTACACACACTTTCAAATTTCTCATACATTTCTAATTAAAAATCTTTTACATGTGTTTTGGTTTTTATTTGAAGCATTCATCTTTGCTCCCATTTTACTTATAAGACAAAAGTAAAATTTATGTTATTTCCCAAGAATACTGAACTGTTTCAGACAAGGAAAATACTTTAATTTCTGCCAGGTTCTAAAACATGCAATGATAATCAAAAGATCTGCTACTTTCCACCTTCCCAGGAAGAACTAAAAGGCAGATTGCTTCCAACTTCCCTTCCTTTGCTCTCGCAGCATGGAATAATTGACTATATATAATGAAACTATGGATTTCATATAACTGTTAAAGCAAAGGTCAAATTCTTCCTTAAAGAACCTTCTGCATGATGGAGAACTTACCATCTCTATATATACTTAAATTATAAAACAATTTTCTAAGGTAGTTTTCAAGAGAATTATGGTAAACGTGATTCTGAAAAAATCTACTATAATCAACAACAAGATTCTTTTTCAGATGATAACTGCCTCTTGGAAAACAAAACATCATGTGCTAATTCTGTTTGCCAAAATCATTTGCTGTAACTGCAAAAACAAGAAACACGGTTGAAAAGCATAGTGAACTGAAGAGCTTTCAAACTGCTTTGTTCTGATAGTTATGTGACAGAGGCACTAAACTTTTTAATTAAAAAATAATTCCTAATAGAGGTTAGGAATTTATAAGACTACTAGATACTGGTTTTTGGTTCCTGTTTTTACCATTTCAGTCTAAGACAAAGATCATATTTACTTAACTGACATTTTATATTCAAAGTTACTACCTGCTCAAGTCAACTAAAGCAAAGAGCAGAAAGGGAAATTACATAACTTTATTGACCAATGCTGTACATGGAGTTATGATCTCTTAAAGTAAGTTTCAAACTTGGAGATCAACACACCCATTCAGGTATGTACTAAAGAATTGGAGAGGAGGTAAGGAAAAGACATGCATAGTCTTACTGTATTAGAATTATTAATGTTCAGAATTTTTAGCTTTTGATCTCCATTTGAGAGTGGAATCATTTCACAAAAATTTAAAAGTAAACATAAGGGAAAAGAGCCAAATTATGTGTAACAATATGGAAAGATATAGAAAAAAATCTAAATAATATTATGGAAAAATACCGCACAGTTGATGGGAACAAGCATTCCAGTCACTTCTCCGTATTTGTTTCTGGGTGTCAGAAACAGTAAAGGCATAAAAATATAGCTGATTTTAATCCTAATCCCTCTGGTTCATTGGAGGTCTATTTTCTTTTCCCTTTCTCCCCCCACCATTTTTTTCCATGTGACCAAGAAAGGACTTTGGAGAAATACCTTTCCCCCAAATTTGCTTTACATAAACACACATTAAAAACAAGTAATAACCTACTGAATCCTAGAATTACATAGGTTGAAAGACACCCAGTCCAACCCCTTGCCCAGAACAGGGCTGACTTAATTGATGAAAATTGACTAGTTTGTTCACGTTTTTGAGTAACTCCAAAGAGTTACCTCTAGGTAAACACCTCTAGGCCCCTTTCTCAGTGATTATCCCTAAAAACTAGTCTTAAAAAATGTTCCTTTTTCCCTTCTATTTTTAGGTAGAGCTTCTGGATTCTTCCAGAAACAGTTTTATTAAACCTGCAATCAGCCAGCCAGCATTCCTCATTCAGAAAAACATGCAGCAGATAGGCTATATTTAGTATGCATTTCAGAATACATTTCTTTGTAAAAATACTTAGCATTTTAAACCAGTGGTAGCAGTAGTATTAACACAGCTTAGTATAGAGTTACCAACACCTAGTTAGCAGAATTGCCAACAAAAGCCAGTTAAGGTTTCTGACAATTCTGTGACAGCAAATATATTTACCGTACTTAAGTGATAGAGATAAATGTTTACCCAGTACCACAGGGAAAGCTAATCAGAATAAGAGGTCACTTTTGGTTAAAGATTTCTACTCTGAAAACATTATTCTAAAAGTCTGATGGAGATATTTAAACAAACCACATTTACAGTTTTCCATAAATGGAAGGTAAGACATTTTGACACATATCATACATCTAAATATTAAAAATAATAAAAAATATATATATATATAAAGTTACATTTTTTCTCNGTTACATTTTTTCTCTCTACATATATATTCAGATGTGATTTAGAAAGTCATCAGAGTTTAAGTGGATTTGTCTTTGCAAAATCTTCCCTTAAAAACTTAGTTAATTGTAGCATTCGTGCTTCTGTTATAGAAAACAAACTAAATTAAAAAGCACATAACTATATGAAAAATAGAAGCATTACAGGAATTTGTTCTGGACCTCAGGATAGTTTATCACTACCTGAATTTAAAACTTGAAGATTGTTTGCTTTTCTAAAGGGTTCTTAGAATATCAACACGACACCTTTCACTTCTAATGTCTGGAATGAACGCTTAGAAATCCACATGCACAATAATGCTTATATTCAAAAAGCAAAACAAGCAGCTCTCCAAAAAAGATATGAAACACTTCTGATCTTTTCAAACCATGGTCAAAGTAATTTTGTATTTAATATTTATTTCAAATGAAGAGCCATAAGAATACTACTGACAATTCAGTGCTGACAATTTTCTTTTTTAAAAAAGACCCAATTTATGTGCTTTAATTACAAAATTTTGCTTTAAATTTTGATATCATGGCTTGCAAACAGAAGTTTTTCTGTCTTTCTGCATATGCAAAAAAAACCCCACATACAGCAAACTGCATATAGAGGCCTAGTACTAAATCTAGTATCTTGCCTGAAAGTTTGGTAGGACTATGAGTACTGAAGGAGGTAAGGGATTTGGAAAACCCCACGCATTCCATGGAGAACACTACTACCTGATGTGGGCTAGGCATTGGGAAGTGCCTCCCTGTCAAAGAGAGAAAACATACTGTATTTGTAAAATGGGAATATATTCCAGTTAGAAGAGAACTGGAAAATTTAAAATAAACACAAACTAGGCTGTAATAGTATTGGAAA
>WBNO01021642.1:157298-199152 GCA_013400575.1 Peucedramus taeniatus | reverse complement strand
GGGCACAGGGGCCGGGGGCAGCCAGGGCTGCGCTCAGGGTGAGGGCGGGCGGTGATGCTGTGCCGTGCCCGCAGCGCTTCCATGGCCGCGG
This sequence comes from Peucedramus taeniatus, assembly GCA_013400575.1. Classification (NCBI taxonomy): domain Eukaryota; kingdom Metazoa; phylum Chordata; class Aves; order Passeriformes; family Fringillidae; genus Peucedramus; species Peucedramus taeniatus. The sequence continues at coordinate 199,061 of WBNO01021642.1, read as the reverse complement.
CCTGGCAGGACGTGGTGCGGGACGCGGCGGCCGTGCGGGAGGCAGCGGCGGTGGCGGTGGACGCGGCACTGCTGGCGGGGGTGCTGATGCGGACCGGGGAGCAGCCCAACGCCTCGGATGTGAGTGCGCAGCGCGGGGAGGAGCCGCTGCCGTGCCTGGGGTCCCTGAGCCCTTCACAAGGAGCGGCTCCCCAAGGGACCCATTGCTGTCCCTTGGCTGGAGTGCAGCTCACAGCCCATCCCGATGATGGCTGCAGATCCCCGAGAGACAGCCCTGCCATACAGATTCCCTTTTCCAAGGAGAGGGATAGATCTGGGAAGGCTTAGGAAGCTGCCTATTGTGGTGCTGGGAGTTAATCCCTTCCCCAGCCTCTCACCACCCATATGAACCTTTGAACCTCACGGAGGGGCCTCTGCTTTTGGCATGTTCCCAGCTACAGTCAGCCTTTGTCCCATAACTGGGGCGAGGTGATAGGGGTAGAGGTGGCTGATGTGTGGGATTTGCCTGGCGGATGGCTGGGGTTGGAGGGCTCAGCCTGTTGGAGCAGAATGCCATGAGAGGTCTCAGTGGAAGAAGTGCCCTTGTGCAGGAGGGGTGGGGCACCATTGGGGAGGGGTCCCTGAGGAGCCTGGGGGCAAGCAGGCAGCTGGCAGGTGTACTAGGAGGGAGGTCTCCACCTCCACCATGGCACTGCTCCTTGATGTCAGGTCAGGGCTCTGAGTGATCTCAAAGTGTGAGAGGAAGAGGGAGCCTGGGAGGAGAGGCAAACACACTGCCAGTGTCCCTTGTTTCATGTAAAAATCCAGGTGAATTGGAAACTTCTCTGTGGTGTAATACATGGACTTTGTGTGTGACCCTGTGCCTGAGATGTGGGATGAGCAGGGATTGAAGGAAGTAACTGACAGCCAGAACCCAGGACTGGCAAATTAGCTTCTTCTCTGCCCCTGGGAAGTTTTGAGACAATGCTGTCCAGTTCAGGTGGAGAAAGGGGGAGGCAGTCAGCCCAGCCCAGGCACTGGAGCAGCAGTGCCCTGTGAGTGCTTCATAAAGCAGAACCCTCAGAAATTAGAAATCAGCAGGGTCAAGGCCATCCATGTGTCTGCCCTGCAGGGCTGGGGGTGCCTCCAGCCTTCAGACAAGCAGAGGAAGCACATCCTTAGCCCCTCTTCAGCTGCCCAGACCTGACTGCTCTGCTGCATCCCTGCCTGCAGGTGGTGAATTACGCGCCCTTCACGCTGCTCCCGTCCGCGGTGCCACGGGCCTTGTTTGAACAAGCCTACTCTGTGCAGCAGGATTTTAACCTGCTGGTGGATGCTGTCAGTCAAAACAAAGAATTCCTGGAGCAAACTCTGGCCAGGTAACGTTTTTGTGTCTTGCATTTTAATGAAATATTTTAAATGTAAAGCCTTTATTGCCCTTGTGGCATCCCTACCTTTCTGAGGTCTTGTTGGGCCCCAGAAAATGGGACGTCTGGCCAAGACCTGATTCCCTGCTATCATCTTCAACTTTGCCACTGTTTTGGGCGTGTGAATTCATACTTGTGAGCTTTTTGGCCTCTGGGTCTTAAATGCAAATCACTGGAGTCTTTGAGTCTTGGCTTTAGGAGAGCCAAGTCTCTTTTAGTCTTATTCTGCATCTGCCTGTGTCTGTCCAGTAGCCACCAGCTCTGCTGCAGCAGTAATGAAAAGGAGGTTCTGTTTCCACACCCTCCATCAGGCACCCCTGTCCTCTCTTTCCCAGCCACAAGCTCTGGCTGCAGGCCTGTCCAGCTCTGGCTCCTGGGTTCTGCTTAGTTTATCTGTGGTTGTTGCCCTGGCCTGGAGTGACCATTTGTCACTCGTAATTGTGGAGCTGATGATTCCACAAATCCCTCTTCCCTTCCCTCTGCCTGTTCTGTGCTGCCTGTGCACGTGCTGCTGCCTCTGGCACTGGGACAGAGCATAGGAGGCTGTTTTCCAGCATCCTTTTGTTTTGTTAAATCCTGACCCCTTGGAGCTGTTCCAGAGCTGGCTGCAGCCAGAGCTTGTGGGGACATGTTTGTACCTGTGGTTAAACAATGCAGCAGCTGGGGCTTGTGTGTGCTCAGGTGCCTGCCCTGTGCCAGGGCAGCTCCCTGGATGTGCTGCTCAGGGATTTGGGTTCCTGTGGAAAAGCCAGATCTGCTCTAGCAGGGCCACAGTGTGTGGGATTCAGAGCCTGACAGGAGAGGGGGATTGGATGAAGCTTGTGAAGCTTTTCTGAACTGTGTGTACAGGCCCAGAGAGACCTGTGTTTTCTTGCCTGAAGCTGTAGAATTCTGCTGCATTTCTTTCCCTTTACTTGTCCCATCTCTTGCCTGCCAGTGAGTCACCTCTGCACAGGAGGGCCTTTTGTGGAGTGGCTGTGCTTGGCAAACTGGGTTTGTGTTGTGGTTTTGCACTGAGCATTCATGGGGAGGTGTTTCACAGTGCTACAGCACTTGATTGAGCCCCAGTTCAAATCCAAGAGATCCCCAAAGGACATGGTACTGCTCTTTGTGCTGGAGAATGCCCCTGCTAAGGGCTTTTCTGTGGAAGAATTAATTTTCTTGTTCCTCTGTGACAGCAGCAGGGGGCTGACGTGGTCTGTGTTTCTCTCTAGCACCATCAAGGTAGATGACTTCACAGCTCGACTCTTCAGAATCTACATGCAGGTTTTGGAGGAAGGCTTGGCTCAGGTACCATGGCAGGGAATCCCAGTGGTCTGTGTCCCTTGGCCTTGTGGTGGGGGTGCCTGGGCTCTGGCAGCAAGCTTTGGCTGGTCACTCCCTGCCCTGCAATGTCTTGTCACAGCTGGTGAGCTCAGGACCTTGCCCTGTTGAACAGCTGAGCTCTTTGGTTGGTGCTGCTGGAAACAGCCTGGCCTGGACAGGGAGGATTTCATGTGGTTTGTCTTTGTCCTCTGGGAGCCTCAGAATGTGCAGGGACTTGTGTTCTGTTGGGACCTGCACCGGCCAGGCCATCCCTGCAGAAGCCCCTTTACTCTAAGGAGTGTTGGGAGCTCCTCTGGAGCTCTGAGAGGGCTGTGGGCCTTGGGCAGGGGACAGAGCACCCAGGTGCATGATGTGGAGTAGTTTGTATCAAACTGAGGGTGACAGAACAAGGGGGAATGGCTTCAGACTGACACTGAATACGTTTAGATGAGATATTAGGAAATTTACTGTGCAGGTGGTGAGGTGCTGGCACAGGTTGCCCAGAGAACCTGTCCCATGCCTGAAAATATTCAAGGCCAGGTTGGACAGTGCTTGGAGCAACTTGGTCTAGTGCAAGGTGTCCCTGCCCACTGCAGGGGCTGGGATGAGGCAGACTTTAAAGTCCCTTCCAACCCAGCCCGTTCTGGGATTCTCTGACTGGATCTGCCCCAGGAGGATTTTGAAGCAAGTTCATCAAAGGGTTTGCAGTTAAAGGCAACAGGAGACCCCAGCTCTCCTCCCTGTGTTCCAGACTGTGTTTTTGGGCATCAACCGCTCAGATTACATGTTTGACTGTGGGCTGGATGGCACAGCAGCTCTGAGGCAGATAGAAATAAACACCATTGCTGCCAGCTTCGGGGGGCTCACCTCCCGCACCGCTGATGTTCACAGGTAAGGAGCACCTCTGGCTCTGCAGCAGCTGCACTGCATGGCCCCTGTGCTCTCCACGCTGCTCCCTTGGTCCAGCTGGGCATGGACATGGCATTTACAGCATTTGTGTTCCACAGGTTGGTGTTGAAAGTGCTGGGAAAGACTGAGGAAGCATCACAGCTGCTGCCCAACAACCCAGCGAAGGGGCTGGCCTTGGGAATTGCCAAAGCTTGGGAGCTCTACGGTTCCCAAAGGTAAGGACAGAGGAGGAGAACATGAACAGGAGCAGTGCAGGGAGTCTGAATCACAGAGATGGACAGCTGGTGATCCAGCTAGGAGCATAGGGAGTGTTTATGGTTTTACTCATGTCCTTGGTATCTTTTCCAGGGCTGTGGTGATGTTTCTGGTGGAGGAAGTCCAGAGGAATATTTTTGATCAGCGTTGTGTAGAAAATGAGCTTTGGAACAGGTAAAGTTTGAATTTTCCTGGGATGGGAGAGGAAGGAGATGGTTCCGTTTCTGGTATGGAAAGCTGAGCAAACTGCTGGCAGATCATAGGAAATGTAGGATAGGTTCCTAAACAGGGAGGTTTTTGGGCTGTAGGATTTCTCTGGCTCCATAGCACAAAGCGTGAGGCTATTTGTGAAGGAACCTACAGATGCTCCTTGCTGCAACCATGAATTCCACCCATGATGTGCAGCTCAAGTACCTGTGCCCAGCGTGGTGACTGTTGCACTCCTCTTGGCAGGAATATCCGTGTGGTGAGGAAGCGGTTCCGGGATGTGTTTGAGCAGGGCTCCCTGGATGCCAGCAGGAGGCTGTATATGTGAGTATGAGCCAAGGTGCGCACTCCTGCTGGACCAGGGCACACGGGGCTGGCAGTGGGAGCCTGCAGCCAAAGCTGGCTGTAAGTAGTGACTGAGGAAGCAGTTCTCTTCCATGCTCCAGGCTGCTGCTTCCTTTTGGAGCTGAGGTGGCTTTGTGTTCACGCTGCTGAGATTTTGCAGACGCACAGCAGCGCCTTATAGCTGCAATCATAATCTCCCTCCTTCAGGCTTCAGCCTTCATTGCTCTGTGGGATCTTTACCTCCTCCATAAAGGTCTGCTCTGACCAGCCCTGGCTGTTTAAGAGGCTTCCACAGAGTCATTTCCTGTTTACTGTTCATATGCTGCTCTGCCAGAGAGAGCGGGGCTGGGTTGTTAGTGCAGGAGGAGGAAACATTCTGTGTCCTTTGGGGGTCTCTTGGGTTTGAGCTCATTCAGCATCTTGCCCGCTCCCTGTGGAGACCAGGACGGGAGGATCACAGACTCCCAGTTGGTCCCAAGTGTGACGTTTGTCCTATTTCCAGGTAATGTGCTGAGAGCTGTATGAACCTAAGGGAAGACGTGGTTACATTACACTAGTTTTTATGTAATGAGACAGATTTTTCCATGGTTCAACCTTTGGGGTGTGTGCTGTGTTTAATTCATGAATGTATTGTCATGGCTGGATAGTTAAGGGGAAAGTGTTTCCCTTGTGCTTCTTCCTGAGCATCCTCCCCTGTCACTGCTGGATGCCTCCTGTCTGCCTGCCAGCAACTCCCAGACCAAGTGCACAGTTTTGAGGCCAAAGCTTGGGTGTATGGTGCTGCAGCTGTGCTGCCAGCCCAGCTGTGGCAGGCTGGTTTGGTGCCTCTCAGCTTGTTGAGTTCATGTCGTGCCTTGAATTGCCACAGAAGAACCTTGTTCCCTCCAGCTTCAAGAATCACAGAATCACAGAGCTGTTAAGGCTGGAAAAGGCCTCTGAGATTGAGTCCAACCTGTAACCCAGCACCACTGAACATGTCCCCAGGTGCCACAGCCTCAATCTTCAGGTCCCTCCACTGCCCTGAGCCACCTGTCCTAGTGCTTGACCACCCTTCCAGTGAAGAGATTTTCCGTAATCTCAAATTTAATCTCCTGTGGTGCAACTTGAGGGCGTTCACTCTCCGCCTGTCCCTGTTCCCTGGGAGCAGAGCCTCACCCCTCCCCAGTTGTCCCCTGCTGTCAGGGAGTGTGCAGAGCCAGAAGGTCCCCTCTGAGCCTCCTTTTCTCCAGGCTGAATCCCCCAGGCCAGTGTGGGGTAAAAGCTGTTAAAAATGAGGGGCTTACCTCTCTGCAGAGGTGGGTGTCAGAGTTATTGAGCCTTTGGTTAGAGCAAAGGCTGGGTGTCAGCTCCCTGTGTCTTGGGACAGGCCAGGCTGTGGTTCAGTGGAGAGGAGCCAGGGCTTGCAGTGTTCAGCTTGCTCTGGCAGAGCCAGGCAGGAGCAGGAAGGCCAGAGGCCAAGGAGAAGGGGCAGGGGGCTGTGATCCCCTCTTGGTGCTGGGATGGGGCAGGGCCTGGCCTGGTTCTGTGAGCACTTCTGGTTTCCATTCCAGGGATGGCCAGGAGGTCGCAGTGGTGTATTACAGAGAGGGCTACGTGCCCCAGATCTACGATGAGCAGGTCAGTACCCACCTCCCTGCTCCAGAAACCACCAGTTGGACACTACCTAGGGAGCTCCAAATAATCCCAGGGGCAGCTACCCTGTCTGGGATGGGGTCAGTCCTGCCCGGTGTGGCTGAGAGCATTGGGAAGCTGTGACTCAGAGAGCAGGTGGGTGACCCTGCAGTAAGAAAAATGGGTGGCCTTCTTCTCCGGGGGCTGATCCCTTAGTGCAGCATTGAATTGTTCCTGTACAACAGGGGTTAACACAGGTATGAGCACCTGCTTAAAGGTTTCAGACTTGGTCTGCAGATCACTCTGTGCTCTCCTAGCATGATCAGGCTGCAGGTAATAATAGCACAGAGCAGATCTTGCTGGTGTCTCGAGGTGGCAGCACTGGACAAGCTGAGGAAGGTGCACACAGTGGATTAATTTGACTGTGCCACCCAGAGGTGGCGGGAAACTTACGTCTGCTTTTCTCTGTAGTGCTACTCCCACCCCATGTCCCTGCCAGCAGGCAGAGAGGAGACAAACCATATGTCAATAACTGCACAGAAAAGAGCAGAGCAAACCTTTTGTGTGTTTTTTTTCCTCATGGCATGGTTGCTCCTTCACTGCCTCAGAACTGGGAGGCGAGGCTGCTGCTGGAGAGGTCCCGGGCAGTGAAGTGCCCTGACATTGCCACGCAGCTGGCAGGCACCAAGAAGGTGCAGCAGGAGCTCAGCCGGCCAGGCACGCTGGAGAAGCTGCTGCCCAGCCACCCCGAGGCCATCGCTCGCATAAGAGCCACCTTTGCAGGACTCTACTCCCTGGACGAGGTGAGTGGGAGCGGGGCTGGAGCAGGAAGGGACATGCACACCTGTGCTCTTTGCTTGAGAAGAAGAGAGGGCTTTGCTGTGATCCTTGGGGAATTTGTTGGTGCCTCTGCTCAGAGGGATGTGCTGAGGAGCCCCTGCTGCTCCCTGATGCTTTGCTGTTCACAGAATCATTTAGGTTGGAAAAGCCCTCCAAGATCACAGAGTCCAACCTTTGACCAAGCACCACATTATCAACCATGGCACTGAGTGCCATGTTCCATCATTCCTTGAACACCTCCAGGGGTGATGACTCCATCCATCTCATTCCAGTGTGAAACCACCCTGTCCATGAAGAAATTATTCCTGATGTCCACCTGTTTCCATCCTTTCCTGCCAGGGTGAAGAGGGTGACAGAATAGCTGCCACAGCCATCGCTGACCCCGACCGCTTCGTGCTGAAGCCCCAGCGTGAAGGGGGAGGTATGAGCTGGGCTGTGGAGGTGTGAGCTGGGCTGGGCCCCTGGGGGTTTCAAACCCTGGGGGTTTGTGCTGTGTTTGGGACAGGCAGTAGCTCTGTGCCAGCTCCTGGTCTTGTGCTGAGGGATAAAGGGTGGCTTGTGACTACTCATAGGGGACTAGTCCTGCCACTATGGCAATTCTGCTCCTGAAGGAACTCCCAAAGCCCTGGTGCTGGGTGTGGAATGCCCAGGCAGCACCTGGGGAGAGAAAGGCTGGGTTATTTGGGCTGCCAGGGCCACATAGCTGGGGCCGGGGGCTTCTACTGTCCTGGAAGGTCTTGGTGTGCTGGTTTTGTTTGCCAGGGAACAACCTCTATGGTGAAGAGCTCAGGGAGGTTCTGGAGAAGATCAAAGACAGCCCTGAGAGAACCTCCTACATCTTGATGGATAAGATCAAACCCCAGCCAGCACTGAATTACCTGCTGAGGGCACACAGTCCCCTCCAAGTGTCCGAGTGCATCTCCGAGCTCGGGATCTTTGGTGTCTATGTCAGGTGAGGAGTGTGCTTGTGTTCAGGGCAGTTCCCTGCTCCTGATGTGGAGCAGGAGCATTTTGTCCTCTGTGTGCAGCCCAAGCACAGCCACAGGACAGATGTCTGGGGATGTGCACGTGGAGGGGACAGATGTGGCCATTCAGTCTGTGCCCCTGGGTGCAGCTCTGAGCATGTGTGCACGTGCTGAGCTGCTGCTCTGAACCTGCTGCCAAACGAGCTGTTGGAAAACCACAGGGCTCGTGCTGGCAGTTACTGGTGTAATGGGATCTTGTTGTGGATGTGTCTCATCCCTGATTTCTGGGAGCACTTCTTGGGTCTTGGGTGCAGCCACATGTGTGGCTTTTCTCAAGTCCTGGTGGTCTCTGAAATACCTGAAGGCCTAATGCCTGTTCAACTCTAATAAGAGCTGCTTTTGTTTAAAACCTTCATAGGCCACGTTTCCATAGGACTTTCCATGAAAGTCCTTTTCACACAAAAAGTTTGGGAATAAAGTTTGGGAATAAAGGTGTTCTGGCAGTGTTCAGCCCCTGGCACTGTCCATTTGCAGAATGACCAGTGCAGGGCCCCCACGTTAGCCCTGAGGCTCTGCCCTGCCCTGTGTGCTGACAGGGAAGGTGCATCCTGCTGCCCCAGAGAGCTGCCAGGAGCTCTGTGCTCTGCAGGGGCTCAGTGTCCCTCTCCTTTGCAGGCAGGGCCGGGAGCTGGTGCTGAACCAGGCCGCCGGGCACCTGCTGCGCACCAAGGCCATCGAGCACGCGGACGGCGGCGTGGCAGCCGGGGTGGCCGTGCTGGACACGCCGTACCTGCTGTGAGGAGCCACAGCCCCGCCCTCCTCTGCTGCCTCAAGAGCTGATCTGCTCCAGGGATTTCTCCTCAGGGTGCTTGCCAAGGTCTGATGTGCTGGAGGCTGTGAGGAGGGACTGTGTGATGCAGCTGCTCAGAGGTCCTGGGTGCCAGCCCCAGCTTCTTCTGGTGATTCCTCCTCCAGGAAGAGATTCCCTTGCTCTGCCTGCTCAGGGGGCCCTGCCCTGGGCACAGCCCAGCTGTGACTCCCAGGACTGCAGGGTTCTGGATGTTCCCTTGGGGCCTGGCCTAGGGGCAGGGGGATGTAGAGCAAAGGGTCAAGGTGCCACTACAGGCCTTTGTACTGCTCCCACTTCTGAGCTTCTTATGCTGCATGACTTGTGGAGACATACACAATCTAAGGACTGAGAGGGAAAGGTGGATGGGCAAGTATCAGCCTTTATCTTCTGCAGTGCCTCAGTGCTCTCCAGCTTAAAGAGGAGAGTCCAGCTCCAGTCACCATGGCCCCTCCAGCCCTCCTTCCTGTGCTGCTGCTATCCTGATTTATATTTTCCCCTGCGCCTGAGGATCCTCAGGGTTCCTGCACCAGGCACAGCTGCCCTGGGTACTTTGCCCAAGGGTCTCTTGCTTTTGCTTTGCCCAACTCCTGTTTTATTGGACTGCATGCCTCTGTGCCATACAGGGCAGGCAGCAGTACAGGGTCCAGGGCGGGCTCCTGCTGCCTCCTGCAGCCCTGTCCAACAGATCTCCACAGCCTGCTGTAAGAATCCCTCAGAGATGGAGGCAGCTCCCAAGGCAGCAGTGAATTGGAGCCTTTTGTGTGTTGAGAAATCCCAAAGCACCCTGGGTTTGTGCCAGTGCATCCCACTACAAATCAAACACTGAGCATCTTCCTGTCAGGGAGCCCCAGCCTTGGGAATGCTCCTGCTGCGACTGGGAGCTCTGTGGTGAGGAAGCAAAAGAATTGCAGGGGAGGCTGGGCAGCACAGCTCCAGTTCCCAGCACCTTACTGTGGGACCAGCACCAGCAAAGGGGGAGACATGGCTCCCTCCAGGCCTTATGGATCAGTGGGAACAGCACAGCAGTGGAGGAGTGGGGGCTCTCCTGCTCAAGGTCTTCTGCCTCTTCCTCCAGCCCCCTTTCCTCCTCAGCCCTAAAAGCTGCACCTTTCTGGCAGCGAAGAGCCCAGGCAGCCTCAGCCCAGCCCTGTCAGTTACACAGAACCAGCACATAGGCAGAATTCCTGAAGAATGGATGTGCTGAGTGGCAGAACCAGCACAAAAGCAGAATTTCTGCAGAATAGATGTGCTGAGTGACAGAAGGAGCACAAAGGCAGAATTCCTGCAGAATGGGTGTGCTGAGTGACAGCCCTGCTGGCTCTTTGCTGCTGCAGCATCAATCACCAATCGGTCACCTGGGAAACTGCTCCATTCTCCAAGTGTGACTGAAACTGGGCTTCCTGGGTGTTTTGTTGGGGGACTGATTACCCCAAGCCAGAGATTAAAAGGAATGTGCAATCTGACTGCTGTTTGTGCCAGGTTTGTCTGAGCCCAGGGGCACACCTGGCCAGGTGTGCAGAGATCCATGGCAGTGCCTGGAAGGGGACCAGGCCTGGGGAGGAGGTGAGGCAGCCCTGAGCTGTGCTGACAGCCCTGAGCCTCCTCACCCAGCTCCCTGGAACCAGTGCTGCATGAGGGTGTTGGTGACAGGTGGGTGTCACACTGTCTTGTGCTTTCCACGAGCCTTGGAGCAGCACTGGCTGGAGACCAGGGAGAAACAGGCTGCAGCCCTGGAGCCAGCACAGCCAGCCACAGTAAATCCCAGTCCATGGAAAAACATCATGCTGGCAAGAACCTGCCCCTCCTCATCCCAAAAGCCAGTCCTGGTTTCTGGCATGGCCACTCCAACTGCACTGAGCACCCTGGACTCAACAGAACACGAGCACCTACCACCCACACACACTCCAAGCCTGTTTCCATTTTGTTTTCTTGAATTTTATTACATTTTGCATTAAATTCTCGCTGTTTTCCAGCCAAAATTACATAGCTGACAAAGAGTAACAGGAGGAACGACGATGTAGGAATCCTTGTCACCAAGGTGGCACAATCCAGTGGTACAGAGCTGTGGGGGCACATGGGACACAGGCAGGCACCGAGGTTACAGGTGACACAGGTGCTGTGCCAGTGAGAGCAGCAGGTAACAAGTGAGATTTGGGACTTGGCCAACAGCCCAGTGGAGCACCCCAACACCTGCCCTGAGCACCCTGACCCAGAGGCAGCTGCTTCTCCTTTCCAGCCCCAAGTCAGCTCAGGTTGCAGGTAATCCCTGTCCACTGGCACTCCCCAAAACAGCTGTTGCAACAAGTTTTAAAGCCCAGTTCTCCTTTGGTTTAAGTGCAAAATCAAACAGTTCTCATGCAGGTTTCATAGAGACATTGCAAAGGAGGTATGAGCCCCAGCTCAGCCCTGGCTGGAGTTAAATGTCCTTCACTGGAGGAAGGATGGCTTTGGCAGGACCCTGGTGGTGGTCAGGGCTCCTGGGGAAGAGGTTTGGGGGCCTTTAGTTCTCATCATCCTTAAGCCAAGTCAGATTTAAGCAAAAACTGACTTTAAACATCTCCCACCATTTTTTCCTGATGAGGAAATGTGTAGGACTCCCACAGCCCTGCCTGCCTTGGTTCCTCTGCTGTAGCAGTGCTCATGGTGCCATGGGAAAGGTGCCTCTGCCTGGCTCCACTTCCATCTCCATCCTTTGGTGTAACAGCTCCCAGTCCTCCCCCAGGACACAAAAGAAGCATCCAGCTGCTCCAGCTCTGCTTCAGCTGTGAGCTGGTGCAGCAGGGCTGGAGGAACCAGGGCTCCATGGAACATGTCACACCAAGGCTTTTCCCTTCCTGGCTCTCTGTGGTGTCCATGGCCAGTGAAGGACCCTGGACTGGGGACAATGCACCAGCTGGCACAACACAGTGAGGAAGCAGCAGATCTTGGTATCAGATTGCCCCAGAAAACCTGTTTAAAGCCCAGAGCTCCCTGGAGCCTTGCCCCACTCCCCTGGAGGCTCCAGGAAACTGTGCTAGCAGCAGGACAGTGGATGCAGGATGAACACAGCTGTGCAGTGATGATGTGGCTGCTGCAGTGCTCCTGCAGCTTGCAGCACTCCAAGCACAAAAGGAAGCTCAGCTGCTCTGTGGGCAGTGCTGGATGCCCCTCCCAAGCCTGCCTGCATTGAGTTAACTCCAGCATCACTTCCCCTCCAACCCCCAAAGCTCCTTCCCACTGTGCACAATGTGCCAGGGCCCCTCCAGGACGTAAAGTAAATTAACACCCTCTCCCCCACCCCCCCAAATTAAATTAAAATCAAGAACGAGGTGCTGAAAAGGGAGGAGGACGAGTCTCTCTGTGCACCAGGCTGACCCTCAGATGTGTGACATCCATCTGGAACACGACAGACACCTCATCCAGGGCATGGACACGGCCTCTCCAGAGCCAGACTCTCCTCGTTCCTACGACTGGTACATTCAATTCAACAGGTGAAGGTTTCCTTCCCAGGCAGGCAGCGGCTGTTGGAGGGACCTGCTCATCAGGTGCCACTGCCACTGTTCTGCTCAGCAGGACAGGTCCTGCTGCTACTGCTTAGTGTCACATCTGCTGTTGAAAAGGTGTTTGATGATGCCTGGGTCTGCCAAGGTGGAGATGTCCCCCAGATCTTGGTCATTTTTGGCAATCTTCCTTAATATCCGTCGGGTGATCTTTCCTGTAATGACAGCCAAGAAAGGGAAGCAGGAGTCAGAATCACAGAATGGTTTGCATTGGGAAGGGACCTTAAAGATCATCTCTTTCCAACCCTCTGCCATGGGCAGGGACACCTTCCACTATCCCAGATTGCTCCAAGCCCCAGGCAACCTGGCATTGGACACTGCCAGGGATCCAGGGGCAGCCACAGCTTCTCTGGGCACCCTGTGCCAGGGCCTGCCCACCCTCATAGGGAACAATTCCTTCCTTAAATCTATTTATTCCACACCTGCCCTCCACCAGTTTAAAATCATCACCCCTTGTCCTTCCTTATCTGTCCATATTAAAAGTCCCTCAACCCGGGAGTCAGGATCTCTTCAGCATCCTTAGCAGAAGTGGGAAGTACCAGACCTGCACATCCTGCTTGCCCTGAGCTTGCACCTCCCTTAATCTGAGCAGCCCTGGACAAGCAGAGCAGGGCTGATCAATTTCCACTGGCAGGAAGTGTCCAGTCCTCCCCAGCACCATCCCTGGAGCTCACCTGAGCGGGTTTTGGGCAGGCTGGGGGCGTACTGGATGTAATCAGGTGTTGCTATGGGCCCGATTTTTTCTCTGACTGCAAAAAAAGAGAGATTTCATTGTAGGGGTGAGGAGAATACACACATCCTTTCCAGTCAGAACACAAGGTTAAGACAGAGCCCAGCTCCTTGGTCACCTGGCAGGGCAGTGCCTGGGGCTGCTGCACCTGAGCCTCCACATGGTGGGAGGGGACAACAAGACCTGCAATGCCAACAGGGCCAGAAGCACATCTCCCCAGCAGTAAGATAATCATTTTTTCACTGCCTCCATCTTCCAGAGACCTCCCTAATGGCTACACCAAATACCATGACCATTTTGATAGAGCAAGGATTGATTCAAGATCACTCTTGAGTTCCTCCAGAGAAGAAGCTGCCACGGGTCTGTTTTGTGTATTCAATGCTGCAGTTTGCAGTGAAACAGCTCCTTGAGAGCAGAGCACCCAGAGCACCACCCTAAAGAAAGCCCATGATCCTCTCAGGATGTCCCAGTCTGCCAGGGAGCCCTGCTGCAAACAAAAGCCTGCTGAGCACCCCAGTCCCTCACAGGGCTGCCAGCTCCCACGAGGCAGAGATGGCATCACATGAGCAGCCAAAGGCTGGGAGAACTAATTTTAGTCTTTGTCAGCCGTGCTCTGTAATCAAGAGGCACCTTGTGGCAGTTGTCCACGCTGCATTCCCCAGACCACAGGCAAGCACCCCAGCCCTTAACCCCTCCATCACCTGTCCTCCCCCTGCCTGCTCCCCGATATTTGGCTGTTGCTACCTTGTTTTTTGAGCTCATCTGTGAGGTTCTTGGTGAACTCGTGGCCCTCTCTCAGGGTCACGAAGCAGTAGAGGCACTCGCCCTTCAGGGGGTGGGGGTGGCTGACCACGGCAGCCTCGGCCACCGCCGCGTGCTCCACCAGGGCTGACTCCACCTCCGCCGTGCTCAGCAAGTGGCCTGGAAACCAGGGGGAGACAAAGCTTTACAGACCTGCAGGAAGAGGCCTGAGGCTGTAAAAGGCCCTGAAGTATAGATCTGAGAGCATCAGTTTGATGTGCTTGGGGAAGGACAACAGTTGGAGAGTGAAACTCATTTGTGCAGTGCTCTGGAAGCTGCCAGGTGTCACTCACCTGCAGAAGCCACCTCCCTTGGCTGTTCCCCCTCCCACCTTTAGGCTTCTTTCTGGAACAGATCATGAACACTTCACACCAATGCCTTTTCAAGGCACAGGCTGAGGAGGAGCTGGATTTGGCAAGAGGAGACCTGCCCACATGGTCAGCCAAAAGGTGCAGAGGAAGAGGTTGGATCTGCAGAGTCCAGGCTCCAGCCCAATGCTGTGGGGAGGGGCAATGACACTCCGCATCTTGGGGCAGGGGCACAACTCAGTCCTGTACACCTCTGCTCCTGTACCTGTGCTCTGACATTCCACCCCAGCACTGCTGTCACAGAAAGCCACAGGAAGGTGGTCAACTCCCAGAATGATCAGTGGGTGGAGAATCAGGCACTGCTGGTCAGGTGAAAGGATCTAATTTGATCCAGGGACAAGTAAAGCAACACTTCAGGGCCAGCAGGACATACCTGGAGGATACAGGCTCCAGGAAAGGAGGGAGGGAACTATTAAATACAGTATATGGAAAATGATGGGCTGAGAAGCAGATGAATCTCAAGGACTCAGTCGAGAGAGGTGGGAGAATCTTCAGAGCTCTGAGCAGCCTGATCCAGCTTTGAGGTGAGCCCTCCATGGAGCAGCAGGTTGGATTAGCAACCCCATGGTCCTGTCCAAACTCTGTGATTCCCTGTGGCCCTAAATCCTTCAGCAGAGGTGCCCTAGCTGGTTACAGAAGGTTCATTCCTTTCAAGGCTTTGTCTCCAGGGAAAATGGTGCAGGAAGTCAACAAATCACAGGCTTGTGTGTCCCTGAAATAACCCTGACCCAGAAACAGAATCCACCTTGAGGACAAGTTGCAGGGCAGAATCACAGGAGCAGAGAAATGTCACAAAGCAAGGTGTCACAAAGCACATTGGTCCCCACTGAAGACAGAAGTCCTTCTTACCAGAAACATTCAACATGTCATCAATTCGCCCTGTGATCCAGTAATAACCATCTTTATCTCTTCTGCAACCTAAAAATAGCCAGAAATGAGTGTGAGGCAGCAGCGCCAGCCCAGAAAGCAAGTGATAAAGGATTCTGAGGGCAGGACAGGGCAAGATTTCCACTGCTGTCCCCAGGCCCCTGTGACCACACCAGCCTGGACCCCCTTACCATCGCCTGTCACGTAGTATCCAGGGAACTTCTTGAAGTAAATGGTTTCAAACTGCTGGTGCTTTCCGTAGAGCGTGCGCATGATCCCTGGCCAGGGCTGCTTAAACACCTGGGGGTGAGAAACACAGAGCTGGGGCAGTGGAGCCACAGCAATAACCCAGGCCTGCACCACTGTGAGAGAGATGTCAGAGACAGCCATGAGTAGCACTCAAGACACTTGCTGCCAGCGCTGATCCACTGGGAAAGTCTCACCAGCTCTGGCCAGGGGGAAGGAGCCCTGGCTGAGCATCCTCCTGCCTTGCCCAGATGTGCAAGTGCATTTAGTGATCAGCTGTAAAAGCTCCCACAAAGTTATGGCCTTGGAGGGAGGAGTTCCCACCACCCAAGGGTGTGTGGACCAGAGCTAGTGAAGGTAGAATCACAATTTTTTAAGGTTGGAAAAGTCCAACCATCAGCCACATTCACCACTAAACCATGTCCTCAAGTGCCACCTCCACATATTTTTTGAACACTTCCAGAGATGGTGACTCTACCCCTTCCCTGGGCCAAAAGATGTGGGTATTCTACCAGGAATGTCCCAGAGCTCACAGAGAATGGACAAAGGGAAGGTGGGGAAGATCAGCCCTTCCTTACCAGGTAACCTTCTGCTTCTCCTTCCAGCTCTTCCCCCGACTCGCTCAGAATGGCAGGGACCACACCGAAAAAGGGGAATGTCTGCCATGAGGACCAGGGAGAAAGGAGAGATGGAGCTGAATCCCTGCATTAGACCCCCATTAACCAGAGGGAGTGGGAGGCAGGGCAAGGGCAGCTTTGGAGAGCTGTGGTACATAGGGCCCACGAGCGTGGCTGTACAGGGCCTGGGATTTTGGGTGGTGGTCAGCTCCCCATGTGCACCACTGTCCCCCCACCCCCTGGCAGGCTGCAACCACCCAGCCATGGCACAGACAAGGCCCTGCTGAGCCTCCTGGGGAGGAGAACACAAGTACTCACGGCAGAGCCTGGCTTCATGGGGGTGGCAGCAGGAAGGGGTGTCAGCATGTGGCCCCCCTGCAGAGAGAGGCAAAAACCAGTGAGTTTGGGCCGTGCCAACCCATCCCACAGCTGTGCCATCAGCTTTGGGAACAGCACATCCCAGTCAGGGCTACCCAGGGCAGGTGTGGAGATGGGCCCTGGGAAGGACACAGCAGTGGATGGGGAATCTGGGTGCAAAGCTTTGGAGCTGCTGGGTGAGAGAAAGAAAAGCAGGAGAGCAGTGTCCAGAGCAGAGTTTGGAAGAGACCCTTTGGAGAGGAAGGTTTCCCCTTCTGGAGCCTGTTTGAGTTCCAGGATAGGAAAAGAAGTGGCACACCAGAGTTTCCTGGGCAGGCCAAACAAGTAGACCCCACAGACACCAAACCCCACTATGGGAAACAATCAAAGAGGCCCTACAGGGAGCACAAGGGACAGAGAGGTGCCAGGAACACCCAGCAAGGACTCACCGTCTCTGTCTGCCAGAAGGTGTCCACAATGGGACACCTCTCCTCTCCCACCACACGGTAGTACCACAGCCAGGCCTCAGGGTTGATGGGCTCACCCACAGTCCCCAGCACCTTCAGGGACTTCCTGCTGTGCCTGCAGAGAGGAGGGGGCTGGCAGGAGCTCAGCAGGCTATGGAGCTGTGAGCCTGCTGCACAGCAGAGCCTGTAGGAACCCCTGGGCTACCCAAAAGGGACTTTCCAGGTACAGGTCAGAGACTTCTCAGCACTCTTCCACAGGGGAAGAGAGGAGACCTGGGTCATTTTGGCATCTCCCACTCAACCCTACTGTGCAAAGCCAACGTCCTCATTCCACTGGGACTGGCACTCACTTTTTGACAGGCTCCTCGCCGTACTTCATCAGCAGCCGGATGGCCGTGGGTGCTGTGTAGAACTTGGTCACCTTGTACTTGTCAATGATGCTCCACATTCTGCCAACATCTGGGTAGGTGGGGACGCCTTCAAACTGAGCAGGAGACAGAGCAGTGACACAGCTGTTCCTCACTGCTCCCCACCTGCAGCACCTGCCCAAGCAGGAGGAGCCAAACAGCAGCTGGACCCCAGCATGTCCTTATAGGAGTACCACACAGTGAAACCAGCCCAGGTCAAGGACCTCCTCACTGGGCAGATGTCATCCCCCCTCATCCTAGCAGATGTCCCCTGACACTCCCTTGCAGCACAGGCACTTGGGTGGCCACCACAGTGACTCAGTCCCACCAGCCCAATTGACCCTGCCCACGTGGCAAAGGACAAGAGGTCCAAACACTGTGACAGAATCACAACCCAAAGTACCAAGAACTCCCAAAAGGCCTCCCCCAACACAACAGTGATTTTCCTGCTTGCATTTCCCTGGGGATTCTTGGGCACAGGTCTCTGGCTCCCTGATCTGTTACACTGCCAAGAGAGATACAGGCACAGGAGTTAACAAGTTGTCAAATCAGCATCAGCAGGGAAAACATCACTCCCTGATTGGGTTTTTGCATTAAATCAGAGCAGCCCTGGCTCCACTGGTACACAAGGCTTGTACTTTTATGGGAAATAAACAGGGGAGCATTTGAAAAAATTAACCAGCCAACAGCCACACACAAACTACTCCTCTGAGCAGTCAACATGCCCTCCCTGGAGAGCACCACCCTTCCTCACAGAGCCCTGCACCCCTGGAGCAATGCAGGAATGCAGCTCAGCACCACCATCTCCCTTTTCCTGGAGTGGAAGCACCCACTGGCACACAGCACTCACCAACACGCTCGTGGCCCCGTTTGCCAGGGGGCCATAGGTGAGGTAGGAATGGCCCGTTATCCATCCGATGTCAGCCGTGCACCAGTACACATCCTCAGGTTGGTAATCAAACACATATTTAAAGGAGGTGGCAGCAAAAATCATGTACCCACCCATGGTGTGCAGCACACCCTGCGAGGAGAAGGCACAGGAATGTCAGGGTGAGCTCCCACCATCATCCTCACCCTGCCAGGCCCAGCTGAGCATCGCTGGGCTCCAACAGCAGCTGAGCAGGAATGACCAGCACAGCCCCTTTCTAAGACCTCTGTGGCTCCTCTTCCTGCTGGGGCCTCCCAACTCCCCCCTCAGCAGCTCCCCCAGCTGAGGGGTTCCTGTGGCTCAGTCTGTCCCGTGCAGAGAGCTGGGAGCACACCTTGGGTTTTCCAGTGGAGCCGCTGGTGTAGAGGATGAAGAGCTCGTCCTCAGCGTCGCACCACTCGGGCTCACACTCTGGGCTGGCACCACGCATCAGCTCATGCCACCACGTGTCCATGGCTGGGTCCCAGGGTGTCTGAGGAAAGCACAAGATTGGAAACAGGCTTGTCCAAGAACAAGAGAGGGGGGATGAGGAGCACAGCCCAAACCTTGCCCCTCTCATGGGCCATTGAGGGGAATGTTCACAGCACAGCCTGCTGCAAACCATGCACCAGAGCTGCAGCTCCTACTCCCCAAGCTCCTTTTCACAGCCCACAGCCATAAGGAAAACCTTCAAACACGGTCTGGCTGCAAGACTGTGTCTGAGGCAGAGTGTCCAGACCACAGGTAGCGGCGATGAATCCCCATGGGTGGCAGCAGCAGCAGCCAGGAGAGGCTGGCAGCAGCTGCTCTGGGCTGTTCCCACAATCAGGCTCCTCCTGCCCTGTGGGGCTGCCCTGAGCTGCAGTCCCACAGCCAAGCAGCAAGCACAGCCACACGTCCCACAGCCACCTGTCCCACACACCTTGTGGGGACCCCAATGGCAGCACAGCCCGAGACAAACAGCAGCATTGTGGGCTCACACTGCTTGGCCTTGCAAGCCCTCAAAAAAATCTGTTCTTTGGGTTTTTAGGTAATAAACACAAAGGTAAGAAGTGACTGCACCAACGCAGAGCCATCCAGCACTGGCTGACTGAAGATGCCAGAACTGTGACAGAGCCACCAAGCCTGTGGCTGATGGGCAGAGGTCACCCTGAGTGTTGTTCTGCCTGCCCACCTCTCCAGAGTGGTGGCACAGTTCAGGACAAGGCTTAACTTCCCCTGACCTTCTCACCTTTCCTCAGAGAAGTTTGGTGGAAGCTGGGCAGGGAACATGCCCAGCCTCAACTCAGACCTCCACTTCTCACATCTTTGTGTGGGCAGGACCTGACCCAGAGCCCTGCACATTTCCTCCTCACAAAGCCAGACTCACCACAGCTCCCTCAGCTGAGGTGCAGAAAGAGCAGCCCCATGGTAACTCTCTGCAGCCCTAAAGACATCTGGAGGCACTGGGACCCCACAGCCCAGCACATGTGGTACAGGGGACACCAGCTGCTTGACAGTTTGGCACAACTGAGCCCACTTGGAAAGCTTTCATGGACCCTCAGGGCTCCTGGTTTTACCTGGCAAAGCAGTTTCCACAATCCTGTCCCACCAGCAAGCTCCCAACAAGGCACCAGGTAAACAAGCCCAAGGCTATCCAGCAGTTTTCTCTTGCAGCCCCCCTTGAAGGATCCCTGATACAGCACCCAGCCTCCAGTGCCCCAGAGTGAGGAGGTCAGACCCATGGCACTGTGTGTCTCTGCCTGCCTGCTCTGGGGTCCAGAGGCCACAGCTCCTTGGATGAGGCAGGCAGAGTCCACATGCTGGGCCTGGAGATCCAGGTTTGCTGCAGGTGACCCCTGCCAGCCTCCCCACAAAGAGAAGTGCATTGTGAGAGCTGCTTTTGAAAGGCAGAGAGCCAAACCCTGAGCTGGATGCTGACACTGCATCCCAGTGGCTCTCACTCCCCGGGCAGCACGCTGGCCTGTGCCAGGGGTCCTGGATGTGGGTCTGTTCCTGGAAGCACTGGTGGCACTGCATTCACCCCACGCCGTGGGCAGCTCTGCCAAGCTGGGGGGGGTCTGTCACTGACATGCAGCTGCTGGCACCACGGTTAGGAGGGCACGTGTGGCTGGGCAGCCAGAGCAGTTAAGGGAGGTGGGGAGCTGCATGGGAAGCAGAAGGGAGGTGCCAAAAAGAGGAAGGCAGTGCTGTGTGTAAATACCTTGGGATGGAGTCTCTGAGAGCTTTCAGTCTTTTTTTCCTGTTAAAAATCCACAAAGAGGGTGTGAAATCTGGGAAGGGAGGATCCACACTGGGCTTTGCAGGCAGGGAGCTGGAAGCCCATAGGCCTGGATGCTGGAGGTCACCCTGGCAGGCTGGAAAATGCTCAGATCCAGGGCCAGGCCAGGAGATGCCCTCTGAGCAGAAGCCTGCCCATTTTCATCACCTTTCCTGGGTACCAGCTGCCCTCAGGGCAGGTCCTCAAGGCCACCTCCTGCACATGGCTGGCTGGGAACAGAGGCACAGAGCCAGCCCACAGCCCATCCAACAGCCTCACACAAGCCAATGGCAAAGTAAAAATGCATCCACGAGGGAAAGAATCCTTAATGAAGTATAGAAACAAGTAAAGTAAAGAGAGACAAAGGGTAAGTGACACCCTGCAGCCTCCCCCCAGAACGTTCTACACATAAACTTCACCTCACCTACTGGAACCAGCACAGGGACAGGCTGCCCTGCAATCACCCTGCCAGGGAAACCTCACACAGGAAGGCTGGTCTGCTCCAGTTTTCCCATTCCTTTGCATCTATCTTGCCCTCACAAGAGAAAGAGCAGAGCAGGCCAAGAAACATGGCCAGGCTGCCAAACAAAGAGCAACACCCCAATAAAATTAACACAGCTGAACGAGGGAAAATAACTCAAAGGTAGAGAATCTGCTGGACTTCTTGTTCCAGGGATGTGCACAGACCACTCCTCCTGAAAGCAGAGTCTGAAGCTCAAATACTCCCCCAAACACAACCCATTTCTGAGATAGCAGCAGCCTGGGGATAACTCAGTACAAATAATCAATCAACACAGAGGGACAGAAGACAACCTGGGAAGATTTGGAGCTGTGGGGTAGCTGAAAGTAACCTCTGGAGCAGGTAAGGGCTGGGCACAGCAGGGCTGCTCAGCAACCTCAGGAACTCAGCAGGCAGCCACAGCTCCACGACATTTTCTCCTCCTTCCACCCCCATCTCACCACATGCCTCTGGCCCACATCCTTTCATCTCTAGTTGCAAAGGAAAGCCCCAGCCTGAGAGCTGACAGAGTCCCTGTGGCAGCTGCACAGACCCTGCACTGCTCTCAGCAGAGGATTGCTGCCCTGAGCTCACACCATGAGCACAAATCTCCTGGGTGTCCTCTCCTGCTGCCACTGTCACAGCTACAGTGCAGCACAGCATCTGTCTTCGCACAAAAGGGGAGAGAGACAAAGGGTTAGGAAGGAAAAGCCTTGTACTTGGCAGAGGAAAATGGGTATCTTGTCCCAGGAGGCTCTGGAAGATGTTCCTGTGGGCTGGCAGCTTGTGAGGGTGTTAAAGGAAGCAGCAGGGAGAGGATCTTGGTAAGGAAAAGGAACCATTTTTTCAGACCACTCACACAGCAACGTCAGCAAGGAGGGGTGAAAAAAGGAGTGTTCAGGGAACAGGAGTGTTCAGGGAATCACTGCAGTGGTTCTGCACTGATCAATTTGCTGGTCTCTGGCCCATGGTAATAAAACCCCCCTCTCATCCCACCAGGAACACACCTGCACTTCCTGGCACAGCCTTTTCAGAGGAGGAGACTTGCTGCAGGTCCCATCCACTGCTATCTCTTCCCTGCCCAGGTGCTTCACCACGATGCACTTTTTCAAAGAGGATCCCCTGTAAAAGGCAGGAGCTGTCACACTGGGCTGCTCAGGGCTGGGCCAGCCCTTTCTGGGATTCACAGGCAGCACTGGAAGCAGGGCAGGGGCCTGGAGCTCCTTTTGTTGAGCTGGAGCATTTGCTGCCATGCAAACTCCAGGTACATCATGAACTTCCAAGGATACCAGCCCCAGGAACAGCTCTGAGAGCAGGAACAGTCTGTGCACAGCTTACTGGGGATTTATCAGGTGTGATTCCTGGGAGAAAGTGGGGGTCCCACAAGTCTCTCTCCCAGGACACTGCTGTGAAGATTCTTTGCAGAGCCCAAATTTGCCTGCCTGTGACCAGGAACAAGGCCTCCTACCAGGAGATGTTAGTGGCTGCTCCAACCCCTAGGCATGACTGACTGTCTCAGAGGGAGGAAAGGCTTCCAAAGCCTGATTATGCATCAGGGAAAGGTGTAGGTGTTTGCCCCCTCATGAGTGAAAAAACAGCCTACAGAACACTGACAGAATGATCTTATTTCCCTTCAACCCTGTTCAGGGTATCAACACAGTCTCCACCAGTTAATTCCCAGCTTCAGGATCACTTCTGTCCTCCCAGGTACCTATTTTTACAGACATAAAGACTTATGTTTTCTTAAAGAGTTTGAATTTCTAACGTGCAGACTATCTGCCCTGAATTTCCATGTTTGATCTAACACACAAACCCACACTCAGTCTCACACAAGCTACACAGATGCTGTGTCTGTAAGCTTGGCAAAGTCATTTCACCAGGATTATTTCCCTTTCTGTAACATCTGATGACTGTTTGTGTCAGACCTGCTGCAGAGTCTGCCCACCTATGACAACTCCCACTTGTGCAGGAGCAGAATCTGGCAGCAATGCCCTTTTCTGCAGGGGAATCCAAACTTACTTGTCTAGACATTTCCGGATGGCTTCGTCTGCAATCTGCTTCAAGTTGACCAGTTTGTCCCCTCGATAAAAGGCATCTGCAAAACAGTGAGGGAAACATCAGAAGGGCTTCCCAGCCAAGACAGCCTGGGCCAGCTGGAGCAACAAGCAGTTCCAGGAGGGCAGAGCAGACTCATGCACTGGAGTGAGGGGAAGCAGACAAACAGATGATGGGAAAGCTTTCCCAATGCACCCTTTTAGCCCAAAGAAACAGATGCCAAAAGACGGTGGAATTCCTTCTCTGGGAGAGGTCCCAGTTTGACCTGACAAATCTCTTGGGAATATTCTGTGGGAAATAACCCAATGCATCCAGAACATAGACTGCACTTTAGTGGGTCCTTTTCATGCCATGGGAATTAATAAAAGCACTATTTCTTGCACTTTTGGAAAAAACAGCTGGGGAAATGCAGTGGGCTTACATGCAACTACTGCCATACTCTTGATCCTTTGCTTTACAAGGCTGTGAGCTGCAGCAAAAATGTTCTTAAAACTGAGAAGGGTGGGAATTCTTACATTAGGCCTCCCTCATGATACATCTTGCAAACATTTGGCTGATTTTCAGGAGAAACATGGATGAGAAGTGTTTGGAAACATCCTATTAGCAGCTGGTGACATCAAGCTTTACAGGACAAACTGAGGGGCTGCTCAGAGGCTTCACCACATGTTTGGAGTGGGAAGAACATTTGGGGACAGCTACAGCACTGCACCCGCTTTGGGAGGCTCAGCTGAGGCACTGGTCCTCTCTCTTCCACATGCAGGCTTTTAAAATAAAGACCTTTCAGCCAGGCAACAGGAAGGGAGTTGTTCACACATGTGTTTTACCTGCCGTGATGAGGAGAGAGCAACCGCAGTCAAGGATCCGCTCGCAGAGGGACTCTGCAGAGAAACCTGCAAACTGCCAGAGAGCACACAGCAGAGTCAGCAAGGAAACACAGAAACCCACCCCAAACACCACAGCTGCTGTGCTGCTCACCCAAAGCAAATGATTCACCACCAGGCACTGATGAAGAGAGCTAAAGGAGCTCATTGCCCAGTTAATGCAGGGAAACAGAAGCATCTTAATTGAGCTTCCATACATCTCATGGTCAGCACTCATCTTTCCACCTCCTCTCCAAAAACCAAGAGCTGCTCCCCTCAGAGCTCAAAAACCAAGTGCAGCACAAAAAGCTTGTTCCTACCACAACAGAATGCAGAGCTCCAATCCTGGCACAGGCAAGCATGGCTATGACCAGCTCCAGGATCATGGGCAGGTAGATGGAAACCCGGTCTCCTTTTTTCACCCCTATGGAGGGAAAGTGAACATGGCATTTGTCAAAATGAACGCATTACATGGCAAAAGAAGAGGATATATAAATAAATCATTTTATTTTAATTCCACATTTATATGCACACAATAAAGCTTCAGTTGCAATAAGAGCTGAAGCAGCCATGGGTTTTGCCTTTCAAGCACTATGGCTCTTGAGAGATGATGACTAACAATCCATGTTCTCATATGCCTCCCTGAAGGGAGCAGGAAAGTAAAGCAACCAGAGCCCACTGCTTGTTGGAAAACCCCAGAGCATGAAGTTTCGAGCACTGATTTCTTCCTTGTACAGCTGATATGACCACCACTGATCAGTTTTCATAGACAGAGCCAGGAATTAATCTGTGCATTACAGAACAAATTGATGAGAATTACTCAACAGACTGGCAACCACACAACAGTGACCCCAATCTCCAAGCCCTTGGCCAAGTGCCTCCCCAGTATCCAGTGCTCCTGTTGCCCCAGCTGTGTACCTTGGCTGCGGAGGACGTTGGCAAACTGGCAGACTTTGTGCAGCAGCTCACGGTAGGTGATCTTCGTGGAATCCCCAGGTTCATTCCCTTCCCTGGAAAAGCAAGATAATCTTTGTTACTGTGCAGCAGTACAAGGTAAGAGTGACACTGAAAACTGCTCTGGCCAACAAATATGTCCTCACCTGCCCTTCCAAGCACAGAGTAACCAAACTCCAGAAATCCAATTCTGGACTAAAGTTCTCTAATAGAAGGAAAACTAGGTTCAAATTGCCCAGCTCTGTGTAGATCACTACTGAAAGCAACTGGATGTGTGAAATGGAAATACTGGAACTTTCAGAGAGGCAGGAAGAGTCCAAAGCTCAAGGAAGAACCAAAGCTAAGAGTGCACAGGCTCAGGAGCACTCTGGGATTTATGGTATGGCTCCCTCTCCTCTGGGTGCTCACGCCTGCAGATATCTCAACATGAAACACTGCCCAACGTGCAGCAATGCCCAGCCCCCAAATACCTGACATCTGATGGGCTGTGATGGGATGCCAAGGCCCGTCTTGTTTTCCAAGGTCATATATAAATACACCCACGTATGTTTGTTCAGTGTCATGCCTGCTCTGCTTTATTCTCCCTGTGCTCCTCTGTGAACCAACTCCGGGCTCCTGCAGCCCAGACTCTGATGGGAAGGAGAGCCAAGGGACAGGAATGTCACGTCCCCAGGGATGCTACTGAAGTAAAAACCAGCTAATTTTAATGTGACTCAACACTTCAGCCATGCTAATCAGGTGGTACTCCCAAAGTACCAGGAGATTAATGAAGAATTTGACATGACTTTACAGTGGAGAAACAGCAGTCTCTTACACTCTGGAAGGACAGAGACACTTTTCCGGGTCTCTCCAAGGCAGCCAGCACAGAAACTCCAGTGATCCATAGATGAACAGGGGTATCACATCCCTCTCAGCTGCCAGTGCTTCTGGAAAAGTGTCCCCTCAGTGTTTGCAGCCAAATGAAAAGCACCACTGGTGCTGGGGAGAGGCCAGGAAGCACATCCGTGCCATGTGCTCCCTCAGGATTGCAGCCAAGCTCTGCCTAGCTCTGAAACAGAAACTTCACCTCTTCAACACGTCAAACAGAGCACTCCAAAACTAAGTACGGAATTCCAGCAACACAAACAGCAGGAAGGCTTCCAGGATGCAGATGCAGAAGTGCATAAAGCAACACCCTAATTTCCCAAGTAATGCTGTAAATCATGCCATTCTGTGCCAGCACAACAGTGAGGATATGCTCCAATGGCAGACATGGTCCTGGTGGAGAAACCACAGGAGCTGGGAGAGCCTCACTGATACAAGCTTTGCTCCTGCCCCATGTAGAACAGGGTTTCCAAAATTGGTGGATACACCTGGATCATCATTTGTGCATCTGCTGCTTACACACTTGCCTTACCCCTCTTGATACCCAGTTACACTCCTGGCTTCCACAGTGCTCTGCAGCAACTGGGACCATGGATACCTGCACTGACACAGGACAGGGAATCTTCCCACCACTGGCTGCTGGAAGGGTGATTCCCTGCTTGATATTTGATGCAAGTTTGGCCCCTTCTAAGAGCAAAGGGGAGAGACACAAGAATACAAAGCTAAAGCAAAGTGTGGGAATGCAAACCAGTGTCCAAGGCAGGTGGCTCAGCCTTGACATCCCAGCATTTTCCTCTCCTTTTCCCATCACAGCCAGAAGCACCACTTTGAGCTAAATGACATGTGAAACTATTAGTCAAGGTCCCTTACAGCAGGACTCTCAGCTATGAAAAGGAAACCAGGAAATCAGTTTCCTTTTTCATTCTGTTACTTGAGGTCAAAGATGCAAGAGCTGATTCCAGTGTTGGGCTGAGCAGCTGTAACTGATCTGGCTCACAGGAACAGCATCTGCTTCTGCTGTGTCTGGCTGCACACTGAGTGCCTTCCCTCACCATCCAGGTTTTCCTTTGTGCACCTACATCAAGGCTGGTGCTGAGCAAACCTGCTTGTGTCCAGACATACAGGATCATTGTGCATGCAGCTCTCCCCTCAGCCATGAGCTTTACTATGGAATAGCTCTCAAAAGACAATTATAATGCTTCCAAATGCAAGCTGGAGCATCCCAGCCCACTAATCCCTCATCTGAAGGTCACTGGGGTCTGCTGGGGACCACAGGCAGGCCCTGTGCAAGCCAGCCCCCAACTCAACAAACAGGACAGGGAGGAAGGATGTCCCTTTGTCCGTGCTCTGGCCCAGCAAAGGACCTAATTACAGCCTTTAATAAGAGAGGAACACATTAGGAGGAAAGACTAGCAGAGGCTTCCCAGGGCCCTGTGTGCTATTTGGGGGCTGAGCAGCCAAGGGGAGAGGCAGCCAGGTCAGCCAAGCTGTGTGTTCTCAGGGGAGCAGCCTGCACACGGTGCCCATGAGGGACACAGAGCTGCCCTGAGCCACCCGGCACGAGGCACCACTCGGACATTCCTGCTCTCCCTGCACAAGAGAGGCACATCTCAAACACGCCATGTCCTCCTCCTTGGCAGGATTTTGGAGGGACACTCAGGCCAAGGAATGTACCCAGGCTCGTCCTGAAGGCCGGAACTAATGCCTCTTGCATAAGGCATTGCAGGAAAAGCAAAGTCAAAGAGAAGTCAAAACTTTTGCAAGGATTTTCAGGGGGTTTTCAAAGTCCTCTCCATCCATTTGCGTGACTGCAAAACAGCTTCCCTACCACCAGCAGGGCAAACCTTAGGCTTCAGATTTTAAGAAGACCTTTTGTTTAATAAGAAACAAATCACGTCCTTGTTTCTGCAGGACAAGAGGCCTCTTTTCAATGCATCTCCAGCCAAGGCCTCGAGCAGTCTCCCAAGAGCAGGCAATTGCTATGTGTCTCCCTGACTCTGAAAATAGTCTGGAGTGCCCACAGCTGTACTCAGCAGGATACAGCAGCACTCAGCCTGCTCAGGCCTCTGCTCTGGCACAAAAGCCCAGTGAATGATGGATTTTAGACAGGGCATTTAAAGGAGTGCCCACTTGCACGCTATTGAGTGCTCCCTTTGTCAAAACCGAGCCTGTAAACTCGTGGCATCCAGGTTCTGCCAGAAGCATCTTCCCAACGGTGCCCTAATGACATAAGCAGGAGCTGTCAGCCCTGAGCATCTCACATGGGCTCCCCTGTCCAAATTCAACTGAAAAAGAAATACAACTTCAAGAATAAACCCCACTCTTCTGAAAACAGCGCCGCAGAACTCACCTCCGCAGTTCTAACCCCACCAAATCCAACACTCCCCAAATACATACTTTTTTAAAATCTATTGGTGAAAAGAGTTGGTAGCAGCACTGCTGTGATTATTCATGTGCAATCTGTGCTCTAATAGTGAGTCTTCTTCTGAAAGGAAAATCCAATTCTCAGCTCCCCAAGCATCCCAGATACATCATTAGATGAAATACATGGTGAAGCATAGTGAGTCTGACATTTTTTTCATCTTCAAACCAAGTCCTACATTTAACAACTGTAATCCAAAATTTAACAGTATCATCTGGCTCATGGCAGGAATGTATTTGAGATTTTTAGCACTTGAGAAGCCTGTGTTTTACATATTGCATGTTGTGTGAATGCTCAGCTGGAGAAAGGCAAGTTTGGCCATATGGAATACATAAGGAAGAAATTCTTCCCTGTGAGGGTGGTGATGCCGTGGCACAGGGTACCCAGAGAAGCTGTGGCTGCCCCTGAATCCCTGGAAGTGTCCAAGGCCAGGTTGGACGGGGCTTGGAGCAGCCTGGGATAGTGGAAGGTGTCCCTGCCATGACAAAGAATAGAACTAGATGACTTCCAAGGTCTCTTCCAACCAGCCCATTCTGATTCTAAGATCTCCACTGAACTACCCACTGACTCAGTAAATGAAAGTTCTTCAACTAAACAGACAGATGCACAACTGGAGGCCCTCTGAGGCAGGTCTTCTCCTAGAAATTGTGATTTTTTAAAGTCAGGTTTCCTGCACAGAGGAGAGTTTTGTACCTGCCTGCAGCCAATCGTTGCCAGACACCCAAGGGCATCGGGGACCATCACCACTGCAGTGTGCAGGATGGCAGTGCCCAGCCCTGCTCAAACAGATCCCTGTCAACATATGAAAGGCAGCCCAGGCTCTGCAGAGCTCTTACTCTCCTGCTCCCTTCTGCCAGCAGTCAAAACAAGGAGCTGTCCACTTCAGAGCAGACCCTGTGACGCACACAAAGCCCCATGGCACAGACCCTGCCAGTGACCAAGCAAGGAACAACTGCATGGAGAAGTCACACGGGCAGGGGAGGAAGAAAACACCAGGTGGGAAAGCTGAACACTTGTCACCTCTGTGACACTGCCACACTTACAGAGGGCTCACAGACTGCCTGCTCAGCTGGGAGTTTGACCTTGGAGGTGCAGAGCCACAGAGCTGCTTCACCTGATGC
Organism: Peucedramus taeniatus; assembly: GCA_013400575.1. Lineage (NCBI taxonomy): Eukaryota > Metazoa > Chordata > Aves > Passeriformes > Fringillidae > Peucedramus > Peucedramus taeniatus. The sequence continues at coordinate 170,028 of WBNO01021642.1, read as the reverse complement.
CCAAATAGTAAATCAAGGTTAAACTTCCCTGTTAGAGCCACCATGCAGGTGAGCAAGTGATTTACTGCTGCACATACACAGTGTAGTAGGGAAGGTGGTTTGTAGGAGCAGGTAAGCATTTCTGCAGAGCCCCATTAACTCAAGCACTGAGTCTGTGGAGCAGTCAGGGATGCAGAGCAGCAGTGTGAGAGAGGGATGCTGTGCCCAGATGCTCTCCTGGATATTTGCACCAGAGCAGGTTAAGAAGTTACTGTGCTCTGCCAAGCACCACAGCTGACTACAGGACTTTCCAAAGCATGGTCTGCTTCACCCACCCATCACCTAAACAAGTGAGCTGAGCCTGTCTCAGCTGTAGGGTGACAAACACAAGGCAGACACAGGAACTCAATGGCCATGGGGACACACACTTCCCACAGCAAACAGACTCAAACAGACCAAGCAAAGCTGATTTGAAAATGAATCACCAACATTGCTTGATTCTTCTCTTTCACCACATTTCTAAAGAAAAGTCATTTGCATTATTTGTTTGAGTAACAGATGACTACGACTCCCTAGGCAAAGCTGCCCCAGCATTGGCACAGAGCAGCAGGAAGTGCAGGTTACATCAGTGGCAATTACAGTTTTCAAAGGAATTGAGGATGATAATTGTGGTTGACAAGGGCTACAACACCACGGAGAAGGTAATGTACAGGAGAAAAGGAGGAAATGAAGCCAAACAAGTGAAATGTTAAAAGTTTTCAAGATCTGCCAGACCATCTGCAGATCTGCACAGTCAGAAACAGAAGATCACAGACCAAACCAAGCTAAGGACAAAGCCAAAGCCTTTCTGAGCCCTGGAAATACTCCCACTGAGGATCAAAGGGGCTGCAGATGATTTAAGTTTCTCCTCTAAGCTCCTGTGAACACATCACTCACTCCCTTTTTGCAAACAACAACAGCTTTAAACTGAAAGAGAATAGGTTTAGATTGGATATTAGGAAGAAATTCTTCCCTGTGAGGGTGGGGAGGCCCTGGCACAGGGTGCCCAGAGAAGCTGTGGCTGCCCTGGATCCCTGGGAGTGTCCAAGGCCAGGTTGGACAGGGCTTGGAGCAGCCTGGGATAGTGGAAGGTGTCCCTGCCCACGGCAAGAGGGTGGAACAAGATGAGCTTTAATGTCCCTTCCAACCCAAACCATTCTGTGATTGAGTAAAAGCAGCAACCCAAAGTTACCAAGCACAGGCAGGGGCATCTGAAAGGTGAATTTACAGAGCACAGCAAACCACCTCAAAGCTACCAGGTCTCATTTTCTGACTGGCAGAGATATGATGGCAGTCCACAGAGCATTTTTTTTTAATACAGGACAAAGGTTCTGCATTTTACCAACTGGGAACTCTCTTAAAGGAAAGTACCCTTAAGAAAACACTGATTCCCAGCTTGGAAAAGGGAAAGAAGCCTTTATCAGATGATGCCATGTCACAGGAACAATTTGAATAGTGGGGAACCACAGAGAGACCAAATGATCTCAAAGGTTTCTTCCAACGTAGTTAATTGTGTGATTCTGTGACTCCAGTAGAGCAGAGATGGGGACTGTGGGAATGTCTGCTCCAAAACATCTCTGTTGCCATCTAAACTAAAACATGCTCAGAGCTCAAAATCCCTTCTAAACATGGAACCAAATGCAGCATGAGAGATGTCCAGCTCCTGCTTCACCAGAAGCCTGTCCCCAGAGTAGGGTACAAGGTAAAGGAAGGAATTTTCCTGCTGTGGTGACAGCTCTTCACGTGCAAGGTCACCAGGGGCGGCCAAGAGGGCTCATGGCTCCCCGATCCATTCCATATCCAGAATTAGAGCAGCCAAAATGCCAGGCAGAGCTGGGCCAGCCAGGCTGCTGCCATGTGGGGAATGTGCTCACGTGTGAGCCGCATGGGCAGCGAGAGCCCCCGGCGTGCTCGGCCACCATGGTGTCGGCTGCTCACACACCTCCTGCCATGACCTAGCCTCAGCTCTTCTTAGGACAGCCCCAAAAACTGTTGCCTGAAAAGGGTCTGGACATATCTTGGTTTCTCAGGAACAACAGCAGCCAAAATTGAAAAAAAATAGGATTTCTCCCTACACTGCAGCCTTGCTTATACCATTTGAGAGGGGAACAGCACTTGAGTAAAGACAGCCTTTTAAATGTGTTTTTTGAGAAAACAGATTATACTGAAACATGAAGTTTGGGAAATGCAGCTGTGCAAGATAATCAGAAAAAGACACCCTTTCATCAGAAAAAAATTCTGGTATTTGCATGGATTGTTCAATATGGAAATGTTCTTAACTGCATAAACAGATGGGTCTGCAGCAGGTCTGCAAAAAACCTCCATGAGAACATTTCATCATAACGGGGCAGACTGCCCAGCCCTGCCCATGCTTAACGTCACCATCTACCACCACAGTAATGTAGAATTCCCAAAGGAGTTCCAGGAAGCCTGAGGTTTCTTGAGCAGCAGGTTTACCAGAAAATTCAACCCCACCATCACCACGCTTAAATCCTCTTGCATCACAACACAGATCAAGAAAGAAGAAGTTGCATAATGACAGAGCTCAGCTTGGGAGGCGCTGGTGAAAAGGTTTTCCCAGTGTGGTAAGAAATATTTGGCAGCACTGAGAGAACATCGTTGAGAAAACCTGGGAACAGAAAGCCCAGGGAAAAGAAGAATCTTACCAGTTTAATACCACCACTTCCTAAATCCACACAGTTGACTCTGTCAACTGCATTAAAATCATCCATCAATTTTCCCCTCCAGTATCCCCCATACACTTAGGTAGGGCCTAACAAAACTCAGCCTTCAAATCCATCTCTGAACCAAACCATCCCAACTTAATCATGCATCTAGCATGAACGGCTTCTGCTGCAGTTAAGAAACCCAAACCAGCTGTGTCAAAGCAGGAGCCCTGTGCTCTGCAGGGCACAATCTTCTGTGTTCAGCTCCAGGCCCATCCCCTCCAGCCCAAGTGACTCCAAAACAGGCACTAAGTATTTTACAGAATAGCCAAAATGGAGCTTATTTCTACAGGGACACTGGGTCAGCATTTGTTCTTTCATCAAGCAATCAATCCTCTACTCACCTTTAAAAACAGCTAAATGGACACAGCTTACAAAGCAAACACCAACATCCTGTATATTTGTTACTGTCCCATAGGAAAACCACATCCATCTTTCTGTCCTTCCTTCTCATTAAATACATTCTCAGCTGCTCTTTGTATCTGCAGCCTTTCAGAAGCTGAACAAATACCAGATGCATCTAAAGAAATAATATTTATCTTGTGCAGCCCAACCACTGTTCATTCTGCCATACCCGGAGCAATCCTACACCACAGAGCCCAGCTGGAAGTGGACACTGCTCCAAAACCATTCTTTATTTATCAACCTGCCAAAATTCTCTCCAGTTACCCCACTCACACCAGACTATGCCCTAAAAATCTACTTCAAGCCCCTTTCTTTAGGCAGTGGGATGCTCAGACATCTATAAAGGAATCAACACCTCCCACTGCTGCTGGTTCATAGCTGACATGGGCAAATGAACTCAGTGTCATGGGATTTGTACACTCTGTGCTCACACCTGAGAGCCAGAACACTCCAGGGGAACAGTTCTGGGGAAGACAGGATAGACAGCAACCAGGAAATACCTCTTCAAGGGAAATGTACTCTCACCCTGGCTCATTTGACAAGACAAGTAATTTCACAAGTCATACAAACCACATGTAAATACCCTGGTCATGGTGTCAGCAGCCACTCCATGCTGATGGGCTCAGAAAGGAGAATTTGCTCTATGTGGCTTCACCATTTTCCTACTTGCTTGATACTGAGTAACCACCAAGTCAAGAGGAAAAGCATTAACTCTAACTCTTACTTTCTGGAGTACTTTAAAACACCAGAGAACAACCAGTGGAGAAAAACAACAGCTTTTTGCCTATTTTATTTTGGGGAGAGGTTTTTTAAAGCAAATTTTAATTACTTTTTTAAAAACAAAATAATTATATAGCATTGCAACAGAGGTCATGTGCAAGACTCACCCAGCACTTCACAGAGTTTGGCTGCCCTCAGCCAGCTCTTGTAACCCCATCAGCCAAAACCACTGAATGCTACAGACGAATGTGCGAGTTTGACATGAGAGGAAACATTTTAGATGTTTACCATCAGTTGGGTTTTCAAAGGAGCATGGACTATTTTTACTAGTCTAGTGGGAGTAGGGCTTATATTCAGTACAAAACAGCTGATTGCTTTTTTAAACAATTTACAGTTGGGCTGTTGAACAGACCCTGGATGAAGCTTCTGTAAGTAAAATAATGAACAAGCCGCCTGTCGCTGGGAAATGCCCCGTTTTGGGAAATAGATGCATCTCTGGTGGGAACATTCTGCCAAAATTTGAAGAGCTTCTAGAAGCACAGAAAGCCAGGCAAGGCAATTTCAATGGAGGCTCAAACAATATCCACAAAGGGCATGGTAGGAAATCAAGCTTTTCAACAGATTTTTGGTGGACGTTTCAATTTCATGCATCACAAACCTCCAGAGGTGAAGGCCAGGTATCACCTGCTGGAATGTCTGTTTAGGGAACATCTCTTAGAAGATGGTCAGTGGCAACAGGAATGGAAAACATGCTTCGCTATCACTGAATGAATCATAAAATGAATGGTCTGGGTTGGAACAGACCTTAAAGACAATCTGGTTCCATGGGCATGGACACCTTCCACCAGACCAGGTTGCTACAAGCTCCATCCAACCTGGCCTTGACCACTCCCAGGGATGGGACAACCACAGTTTCCCTGGACACTATCAGGTAGCCAGGCAAACAGGAAGGCCCTCAACTTCCTTGAGGGATTCCCCTGAAGAAGGGAGGTGACATCTATGAAAATGTATTAATGGCAAACTGCCAGGGCTCACAATTTCCTACCGCACCTCATTTCGACATTTCCAAATGATGTGCAGAAATGCAAACAGAGAACTGAAACCCTGCTCCAAAATGGGGGAGGTGAGAGCTCTTGTGAAACCACTAGCCATCGACACTTCAGCCCAGGAGCTCCAGGCACAGAGAGCCCACCAGGCACAGCAAGTGCAGCAACCCACCAGAAAAATGCCACACTTCGAACAAGTACCCACTCACTCCTCTTTTGGCAAAGCCTGGGCATTTTGTCCCCTACTTGGAGCAAGTCTCACCCACGTGTAGCTGGAGTCCTTGTCCACTGCTGCTCCATTCACACCAGGGTGCCAAGGGAGAACACACAAGCCATTCACACAGCTAAAATAATCAGGTTTTCTAGTCCAATGAGCAAACTGAAGGCTCTGATCTTCCGTGTCCTGAATCCATACAGAAGTTCACCATCCTCTCTGTCCATGAGCTCCATTTATCCACTGCAAGTTTCAAATCTCCAGCCAATATTTGCAATATGCCATCACTGCACAACCAGAGTGCCCCTCCCTAAAGCAGCCAAGTATTCTTAAAACATATCCAGTTGTCTGTAACAGCTGCCAGCAGAACAAGACAAAAGTTTCACAGACATGAGAAAATCCAGGTGCCACTGTCTGTGCACACCCACCCCTCATACTGCCCCAGGTATTGTAACAACCACACCCCCAGAACCATGCAGAAAGGCAGCACTGCACAGGGTATATATAAACCAACATTTTCAGGTAGGGCTCTAGATTAAGCAGGAGTTATTAAATCCCTCATGCTGAATCTAGAGAGCTGTCAGAGCAATGAGGAGGATGAGGAAAAAGTACTAAATAAGAACATAAAAGCTGTCACTGGTGTCATTTACACAGCAGCATTGCACTTGTGTTCACAGCAGCTCAGTCAAGTGGCTCTTAGACTAAACTGAAGTACCATGTTGGGTCAGAACCATGGCTGATGTTTGGCCTCCAGGTGCAAAAGCAGCAGGAGATGCTGTTTCTGGAGCATATGAGCTGGGCCACCATCAGCAATTCTGTTTCAAACTGCCTTTGGCAGTCCTGCTGCTGATCCTGAAGAGTGTCCACTGAAAGTGAGGAAGCAAAGGCAAGGCTAAACCAGCTCCACAAAAACACTGCTCTTCCAAGCACACTTGAATTACTTTCTTGAATAATTTTGTGGGAAACCTCCTGAAGGTGGTCTAAAAAGAGCCATCTCTGCACGCTCAGTGCCAGCGGCCTCGTGCTCCAGCAGCTCTGCCAGCAGCTCCACCACCTCTCCCAGTGACCCTGTTTAACTGCACCCCTAGGGATACAAGTCAGATTTACTGGTTCCCAGGACCCTCTCCATTGCCCTCTCTGGGCAAAGGGAGACTGGCAACCTCCCAGCCCTTGGCACTGCAGCCCTTTGCAAATACCACCAGTATACCCCGGCCAGCAGCTCTGCAATTCCACATTCAAGTTGCTGCCCCTATCTGGGGCACATGCCATCTAATCCTGGGCACTTATGGATGTCCCACTTGTTTATCTGGTCCAATACTTCCTGGATAATCCCTTGTATTTATATGGATGGATGCTGTATCCCTGCCAGTAGCAGCTACCAAAGGTTTCTGAGCAAAAGGCTGGAAACAAACAGATCCAACAAAACTCCAGTGAAAGCTGCTGCCCTGATTCAAGGCAGCTGAGCTGCTCTCCCAGGCAGGAGAGGTTAAACAACCCTGTTCTCACTGCTCTGCCACAGAGCAACCACCCAAGTTCTACCTGAGTGCCTTCTCTCTTAACAGATTTGACTTAACAGAGAAGAAAAATCCCACTCTGTCTCCAGGAGCAGGACGATGTGTTATTTGAGGTCAGTAAAAACTACTTCCAGAGAAAATCTTCAATAATGTGAAATGTCTTCCCATGAAGGCACACATCCAGGGGTGCTTCTGAATGGGCCAAATCATAGAAGACCACAGGCACTGGGTAATCAAGTGGTCACCAACCTTTAATATCTGTCCCTTTCTTTCCTTGCACTGCAGAGCAGAACAGCACAAGGCTGAGAGCACTTGCCAGCTCCTTGCTCCTGCCCTGCTTGGCATCCTGGGATGGAAGAGGCTCTGCAGAGCAGGAATAGGGCTTGAGATCTCCAAAATATCAAACTAATCACCCTTCCCAGCATCTCCCTGCAAACCAGCAAGTGTACCTGACAAGAATGAGTCAAGTTCTGCTTTCAAGTCAGTCCTTAGAATGGAAAAACAACTTCCAGTGACTCTGAGCATGCCAAGTGCCTGAGTACCACAGTGCTCAATCTGCTGACTCACAGCATCCAGGAAAGCACACCCCACACATGCCTAAAGGAGGTAGTTTGCTGTTCTCAGATATTTATTTCATCCCTCTGGCACAATTGCTCACCTGGGAACTACCTTGGAGGTTTCACTAATAATGAACAGAACAGAGGATGCAGCACATGAGTACAACAGAAACACTTGGGAGGCAAGAACCTCAAGATGACAAGAGAAAATGGGTCTCAGCACACACACACAGAGCCCTTGGTAACAAGTTTTAGACCATGATCACTGTATTTTCCTGCCCCTCAGGCCAAACTGACAACCTCAAACCCTTAAGCAGGCATCACCATGCTGCCCTGGAGCAGCATCATCTTTGTATCTCATCTGCAACCTACAGCAGGGAATTCAGAGCACTTACATGAAATCAGTTAATTTTAAACCCATCATGACCTTGCTCCAAACAGCTCAGAGCCAAAGTTAGAGACTCCATCCACCTATGGAGAAAAGTCAGGGAGCTGCACCTGGGGAGAAGCTATGAGTCCCTCCTGTCCCAGCCTGTACTTCATATATGGGTGTCCAAACACAGTGGCTGCTTGTACTATCACACAGCACTAACCACACTGCATGGTGACCGCCCAGAACTGTGAGAGGAAAAATTTCAAAGAAGCCAGGAATGCACATGGTTTGGACATGCCTGAGCTACTACACTACTCCCTGTACTCCCTGTTTTAATATCCCATGTTTCTATAGATACTCCCCCCACCCCCAGCCCTGCACTACCTACCCACACAGCTCAGTCATCCCCACGATGCAGGGATATTCCTCCTTGGAAGGATGAGAAATGCCGTCTGAAACTCCCAGTTTTGTCACTCTCTCCCACACTGGCAGATTTCAAAGCCCACCAGAAAAGAGCTACACTTTCTGTGATGGAATCTACAACTATCATTGCACTTGAAGAAGGTACAAGATTTATAGCTTTATAAAATACTAATAAATTCAATGTAATTCATTACCTAGTTTAGGTGCACGCAATGTGCCTGATTTCCAGCAGAGCATTGTACTGTTCAGCAGTGCTTCCAAAATAATTAATATCTGCCAAAACCAGCAATACACAACGGGGAGATGACACAGATTGCTGGGGAGGCACCTCAGAAAGGGCTGAGGGGGCCCACCCCTTTTCCCATGGAGAATCCCCACCAGGAAAGGAGCTGTGCTGAGCCCGGGCAGTGCTGTGGGCACGAACCAAACCATGAACACACCTGCAAATGTGGATCAGTAAAAGCAACCTTCCCAGGGGTGAATTTTGTTCTTTAAACAAACTGTGATTTAGGGATGTGCTCTCATCAGCAGAAGAATACTGAAAGAGGCTGCATCACTGGAAGGATAACAAGTCACCCAGGAAGTTACCAAAGAATTGAATGGTCAGTTTGACACAGGATGATCCAAAATCCTGAAGCCACTGGGAGCAGCAGAGCCAACTGTATCATATAGAAGCTGGCTCCAATTAAGCCCTCAGAAAGGTTGGATGTTAACAGCCAGTATCCTCTGCCACAGCACCTGTGCATATGACAGATGTGTGAGGCTGGTTTGTATCTTTTATTTTTTTTTAACATGCTCTCATAGTTGTTTGGTTTTTTATTAAAGTTTTATTGGAAGAAACCTCAAGGCTACAAGGCCCTAAATCCATGATCCCATTTTAAAGTCAAATCATATAAAGAAACCCAAACCAAACAAACCACACCTCCTAATTTTATATTTGCATGTCCTGTTTGTTCTAGGCCCAGAGGAGGAACCATAGGCACTTATTATTTTGTTAAACAAAGTTCCAATAAGCTCTGGCAGTCTTTACTATCTTTATTGCTCCTTTCTAGATGTGTAATGTCATATGTCAATATAAAAACAGAAAATGAATACATTCTCCCAGAGATGGCAGAAGCCAGGAGCACTGGTCAAGCCCCATCTCCTTGGCTAGAGGGACTCTAAAAAAAAAGCTCTACCTCCTGCTCCTGCCCCTGTCCCACCAGGCACTACCAGCATTGCAGCTGGGATAACTGGTTTGAGAAAAAGAGGCACAGGTTACACATAAAACAAGCCTCATCCAAATATTTTCACACTCCAGGGTCTAATTAGAGAGTTTTGCAATAGGTGGTGGTTTTTTTTTTAATTCCCTCATGGTTATATTTCTACCTCCACAGGCTGCCCAGGCTGAAGTTTATATGAGATTATTAACAGACACTTCAGCACAGAACTGTCCAACTGACTAAGGCATGTCTACAGCAGGGTGAAGGAATGAATACTGTGCTCCTGCCCTAATTAACCACCCCTCACAAAGTCCTCAGCACTGCTGCAAGTCCCCTTAATGTCCCAGTAGCTGGTCCAGTCTGTTTCCCCTGTAAGGCCCATGAGTCACCACAGGTACCCACTTGCACAGCAACTACACAGACCTCAGTTTTTACACACTATTATGAAAGAGATTTCACTTTTGAGAGCAGCACTTTATCAGAAGCATTTCCTGGAGCTTCTGTTCCTTTTTTTATGCCACATCAGCAATGCCAAGCAGAGAAAGAGGAATCAGAAGCAGCGAAACCAGAAATATTTGGAACGTTCACAAGCAGCCTGAGACATCCTAGTGAAGCAGGCAACAGGGAAAAATCCACGTTTCCTACCAGCTCAGGATGGCCATTTGCAACTACACAGTCCTAACAGCACCGTGAGGGCAGCACCACGACAGCAAACACCACCTATGTACAAGTTCTGCAGCATTAGGCAATCCCATGTACTGCTCTTTGTGCTGAAAATGCAATTCCCTGTGGCTTGGGATTAGACCCTCTGAGTGGAGCCAATTTGGGCAGTCCTGGACTGCTGGTGGGGTAGGAACCTTTAGTGCAGCTTGGCCCTAACAAACCCAGATGAGCTGCTTGCTCCTTCCCATGCAAGCAAGACTGGAGACAGCCACAGCCAGCAGTTCTGACTTTTGTAAGGACATGTTGCATCTCAGGGACACTCAGCAATGTCTCCAAACATTATTCAACTTTTCCCTAATCTCCTCCTCTCTGAAAGCAAAGACCATGGTCCTGTATCTTTTCAGAACTCTCAGAACTGGGCAATCAACCAAACCTTGGTATAAGCTCAGCACCTCTCCCATCTGGCAGGCTACAGACTTTCTCAGATGCAATCTAGTGGCTTGGGTGTTTAAAAATAAAAAAAAACCTCTTCACCTTTCAGAGGCTTTAATTTCTTTTTCTACCTTTTATACAGTATGACAAGTCTCAAGTGTTTTAGGGAACCAGGCTCATTCCAGAGTGTTACAACACAAAATGTGAGAGGACAGGATGAGAGCAATTAATTATTTTGTTTTGAAGAAAACCACGTGCCCAGAGAGGAGTAATTTTATGAGTTGCAACCCTCAGCCCTGCTTTTCCAAGTCCTCAGTGCCACAACTTTGTCACAGTGTGCCTCTTCCACACTGTGTGCCAGCTCCACACTACAGTGCCTGGTCACCCCTGACAGAGCCACGCTAGGAGAGTTTGTCCCAAAACAGTCAGGGGAAACTCTCTGCCAAGGAGGAAGAGAGACTTTATTTTTTAGCACTATGAACACCATGACTGACAGCCACCCACCATTTTCATATCCACCCCAAGCTTTTCTCAGCATCACAAATACCCCCACAAAGGCTGCCAGAATTACCAACAAGAAAAATATTCACCAAGCCCAAATTAAAACTGTGGGTAGCTGCCTCACTGTCACACAAAGATTTATGTGCATGAAGAATCCAGTCCCTCAACAAAACCCAGCACAGGGCCAGCACTGGCTGCCAAATGGCTTTGTTTGCTTTACACCTTTACCTGCAGGAGTTTACAAAGGAGTTTTCATTCAGTTTACAAAGGAGTTTTCATTCATGCAGTCATTTTACTTGAGTCAGCTACAGAATCTATTTAACTAGCAGGGAAGTAAACACTTTCCAGCATTTCACCTGTGCCTTATCAATATGATTATCTACTAGGCAATGAGTGTAATTCTTTCACTGAAGCAGAAGGACCATGGATAGAAATTTCAGAAACTCCATGAAGCCAATTTTACAGCTACAGTCAGAGCCACACTGGTATAACCATGTTCCTTTCAGCAGCAGAGTGGCTCCCCTGTCAACTTTACACCAGGTGACTCAGGGGGACCTTCAGCTGCACAATAAATCAATTAGAGCATCTGATATTTTTATTGCAATGACAGTAAGATTTCTCCATCTGCTCTGCTCAAGGGACTGACCATATTCCAATGAGTTATTGCATGCCTACCATGGGGTACATTTAATTGTGCTTCTGCCCTGTCACATACAGTCATAGCCAGGTTACATGAATACAAGCTCAAGGGAAACAGCAAAAGGCACAGGAGAGCCAGACACAGCTTTGTCTGAGGACACACAGGCACAGCTCTGTCTGAGGACACAGCTGTGCTGCCAGCTGAGCTAGTTCAGCAGGAGCGCATTACTTCTGGAGCTTGGACATCACGAGTGAAACCTACTTTGCATCAATACGAAAATTAAGTTTTACATGGATTTTAACACTAGTAACTACTCTGGTAAAAAAACAGAAACATACTTCAGATAAGGTTGGAAGTAACTTTTCTTCCCAAAGGTAGAGAAGCCAGTCTGTCTGAAAGCACCTCACATTCAAGTGCAAGGAATCCACATATAAACTCAGGTATTAGGAGAACCTTTCTGCCAGGGGAGTGGAAACTTGCCAGCCCACAAAACATAAACACGGGAGATAATGGGGTTTATAAGCCTTTAGCTATTAGATGCTGGCTGCTCCTCATGCCATGCCTCTACCCACATCCACCTCCTTCACCAGGTAGTTGTGGCACCTGCCTCACTCCAGTCTGACCGCTCGGAGCTCTCAGCAGGTACAGCTGCAGAGGCAGTGCTGGGAGTCAGGCGCTCCCCACCGCTACGCCGGGCACTTCAGTGCATCCCGGGAAGGGCAGAGAAGCTTCCCGGGAAGGGCAGAGAAGCTTCCCGGCACAGCTCTTCCCAAGGACACTGCAAGCAAATACATGCTGAACCCATCGAAGGATTAGCCCCTCTCAGCTTTTATGTTTTCATTCACCTCAGTGGAAACTGACACTGTTTGTACACTTTAGTGTGCTATTTACACAACCTGTCCACCACAACAAAAACAGAAACTCACCAGTAAAAAGCAACTTTGTCCCCAAGCTTCTTCTCATTGACATTTCTGTCCAGGAGGTTGTAGCAGATGTTGGTGGTCGCTCCTTTCATCCACTCGATGAAGATCTTCCCCTTGGTCACATCAAAGTTGTACTTCAGGAAGGGTCCCGTGTGCTGACGCTTCCAGTAGAACTCTTTAGCGATGTCCCCCCAAAATTCTGCAAAGGCAACGGGCACCGGAGCCCGTGAGCAGGAAACCGGGATGAGGGGAACGGGGATGAGGCAGATAACACCCATGGGGACCCCCCGAGCACCCCACACGCGGGGGTTCGCGGAGGGCTCCCCGCGCTCCCCACAGCCCCGCGGGCACCCCCGGAGGGCCCGGGGAGCCG
>WBNO01021642.1:121779-157262 GCA_013400575.1 Peucedramus taeniatus | reverse complement strand
GCGGGCACGGCCCGCCCTCACGGCGGAGCGGGGCGGCGGCCATGTTCCAGAGCCTGTTCCTGGTGTCCCCGTGTCTCTGGTGTCCCCGTGACAGCGGTGTCACCCTGCCAGCAGTGTGCCTGTGTCAGTGGTGTCCCCTTGTTTGCCTTGTCCTTTCTGTCGGCGGCGTCCCGCTGCCAGCCGTGTCCTTGTTTCAGTGCTGTCCCGTGTCAGTGGTGACACTCTGTCAGCCGTGTCCCCTGCGTTAGTGGTGTCCCCTATGTCAGTGGTGACCCCCTATCAGCCAAGTCACCCTGCAACCATGTACCCTACCCACCGTGTCCTCCCTGTCAGCAGTGTGTCCCTAACCAGTGGTGTTCCACTGTCAGTCATGGCCCTTCTGTCAGTGGTGTCCCCCTGCCGGCCACGTCCCCACGACCATCTGTCAGCAGAGTCCCCTGTCAGTGGTGTCCCCCTGATAGCCATGTCCCGCTGTCAGCGGTGTCCCCTGTCAGTGGTGTCCCTCTGTCAGCCATGTCCCGCTCTCAGCAGAGTCCCCTGTCAGTGGTGTCCCTCTGTCAGCCATGTCCCGCTCTCAGCAGAGTCCCCTGTCAGTGGTGTCCCCCTGTCAGCCATGTCCCGCTGTCAGCGGTGTCCCCTGTCAGCGGTGTCCCCCTGTCAGCCATGTCCCACTCTCAGCGGTGTCCCCTGTCGGCCCACAGCCCCCTGTCCCCCACCATCAGCCCTGTCCCCCCATGCCACCAGTGTCCCCATCTAACAGTGCTGCCCTGATAGCCACCTCTCCCTCGCCAGCAGGAGCTGTGTCCCCTCTGTGCCAGTCCCTGCCATTTTGCCAGGCAGAGGGAGCAGCCCAGGGCACCATCCATGAGCTCCTCCTTCACCAGCCCCAACGCAGGCCAGCGGGTTTGGCCACACTCCGTGCCTTGTCCCCCTGCAGAAAACAACTTGTGTGGATCCATGGCCTCCGCTTCCCCTCCACCGAGCTGTGTGTGCACAGCGAGCTGTGGCACTTTACTGAGCACCTTCCTCCTGCAAAAACTTTGGACAGATCTCCTGAGGTAGTGAGATATTAAGCATTTCTTCCACTGTTTTTCACCAGGAAGGCAGTCAAATGCTGGAACAGGAGCCCAAAGTAGGAGCAGGGTCACAGTCCTTAGACACAGACAAAATTCAACAAGATAAGCCCCTGAGTAGCCATGCCCATTGGAGCAGGAGGCTGGAGCTGGGGTCTCCCAAGGACCAAGTGATTCCAAGAGTCTGGTCTCAGAGCAGGAGTTGCCTGTGGTTGTACCTCCTGCAGCAAACCCCTTGTCATCCCATCCTTAACATTCCCTGCACTGAGCCCAGCTGCCCCAACAGCATTGCCTGCCCCTATGACATTGCCTGCCAAGAAGATATTTCTTAGGGAGGCTGCCAAAACCTCAAATTCCTTTTCTTCACTGAGGAACTTACCCCTTAGAGCAAAGCACTGTCTTGCCCAGGCAGCCACCTGCCCTGGAATTTTGTGCTGGTTTGGCCCAGGGCCAAGGAGCTACTCAAAAGATTAAAGTGCATAAACTTAAAGTTGGCACAGTGTCAGCGAGCAGGTACAGCCTACTCTGGTATCCTTGGGTTTTCTGTGGGTTTGTGCACTCCCTGGGAATGCTGCCTGCTGTAGACTGGAGGAGACACAAACCTGTGGATTGGTGAGCATTGTCTGCCACTCCAAGCAATGTTCTCACCAGCAAAGAGGCCAGAAACAGTTCTACAGACAAAAGCAGCAGCACTGGTGTGTATTTTTCATTAAGGATGTTCCCTAGGCTTGAAGGGCACAGCTGTGCTGCAGCTCCCTGCTCTGGTGTCAGTTTGCTGCCTGCCCACACTGCTTCAGGGCAAAGGTTCTTCTGTGACCCCGTTTGGGAAGACACAGCTGGTTTACTCCGAGGTGAAACCCAGGAGTAGTTCAGGTGATACCTTCTTCCTTGGACTGTGTCCTATGGACAGTATCACTCCAGAGATACTCCCTACACACCTCCAACATGAGCTCAGCAGGATTTACATCCCAAATCTGCCAGCCACCCTCATACCATGCTGTAGCCTGTGTAACAAAGCTTCCTCAGCCATGTGCTATAAAATCCCTGTCCTGGAAATCTACAGTGTAGCCTCATATTATTAATTTCATTGTTTTTAACAAAAAACAAACAAAACAAACAAACAAAAAAAAAAGCACAAAAAAAAAAAAAACACCCCCACACACAGAAAGATAAGTGTGTAGGGTCTCAATCTCTATCACATGGAATGGATGAAGGTGAAGTCTCCAGGACAAGTCCAGTGCCCAGCTTTAGCCCGTTCCTTTTTGGACTTTCAGCCTGGGATCACCAGTTTCTGGGCCCAGGCTTTCTCTGTGGGTAGACCAGTAAGAATACAGCCGAATCCTGCAAGAAATTTACCTTGACCAGCCAGCAGTATCATTACCTCCAAGTTCCCAATTACAAAAGGGGTATTTTTTAAAGAAAACATCAATTTGGCTCTGTAGCCTGGGCTCTTGGACAGGGATATTTTTGAAGCTCCTCAGGAGCTATGGGAATTGCACTCCAGCACTCCCCTTGGATCAATGGTCTGGGAACAGCTCCATGAATTTCTGGGTACACTTGGCACAGGATTTAACCCCAGCTGAAAACCACACTGATCCTCTCCTGAGAAGTGGGACAAACCCAGCACCTCTAACGTCCTTCACAAGCCACCTCACACTGATCATTTTCTGTTAGGAGTGGCCAACCTTCATTTCCAGCAGCCTGTGTCCAGGGATTTTGCATTTACCAGCAGCTCTCTAACAAACCCTCTGTTCCCCTAAGTGCCAGGAAGGGGGCTGTCATTCACCCCACTGCTGGGAAAGGGCTTTGTTACTCTCCTTGTCACAGGACAGTGTCCCAGAGCCTGTGAAGAGGTGGTTTGCAGATCCAGGAGGTGCCCTCTGCTTTCCTTCTCACTGGCCTTTTGCTTTCAGTGATTTGGCCAGCTGAAATTCCCCACCAGCCTCAGTGACAGCATGATTTCTGTCCAGCAACTGTTGCCTGTGTGTGTAGGACATTCTGAGCCATAAGGCTGGGGCAACACCATGTCCCACGAGCCCCACAGCTGTCCTTCATCCAACATTGTCCAGCTTGGGCTGCTGCAGCCAGGGAATTTTGTTCTTGTGCTGCAGCTGTCCACAGCTGTGGCCCGGGAAGCTGCCTGATGGGGAGAGGGTGCATCTCCTCTCAGAAAGCACCTGCAAAGCAGAAAATTCCAAATAGCCTCCTATTGTTTTCCCCAGCTCTCTCCTCTTCCAGTAAGTCTCCAAGCAGCTGTGTACAGGGTTGTGAACCACAGAGATGGTATCATCAGTCAGACCCCCATGGCATAAACACAGCCCTCCTCACATTTTCATTTCAGTCTCTCACAGCTGCAAAACCACAGAACCATGGACTGCTTTGGGTTAGAAGGGAACTTAAAGCTCATCCCTATCCAACCCTCTGCCATGTGCAGGGACACCTTCCATTAGGCCAGGTTGTTCCAAGCCCCGTCCAACCTGGCCTTGAACACTTTGTGGATATGCCCAGGCTTCTCTTGGTGATTTTACAGGATCTAGGAAAGGGGCTCCTGCTGTGTGACCATGCTTTGCTGCTCCAGTTCCTCCACCCCAGGGCAGTTTGCATCCAGCTGGGCTCCTGCCCTGGGAGCTGCTGTGTGGTGGAGCTGGATGCTGCAGGGCTTGCTCTGAGCTTGGCCTCCAGCTCTCCTAACTCACCAGGCAGTCCTGGAAAATCAGCTGCATTTCAGGCCCTTTATTGCCTCTTCCTGTAGAGGAATAAATACACTTAAAGTGTATATGTTGATGAAATTACTTAAAGTGTGTATGTTAATGTATATTAAGGTCTCTTGAAGAGACTTAGAGGGTCAAAAAAAGAAAATATACCGGCCAGCATATGTGGTATCTTGCTCACACTCTGCTTTGGATACTATGGAAACTTGGAATACTCTGGAAACAGCCTCCCTAGTGCAGCACCTACAGCAGCTCATCAGCTCAGCAGCTGTGGTGGGACCCTTCACTGCATCTTCCCTGACATGAAAGATCTCAGTCCTGGCAATGCTGGGGGTGGGGGAAAGAAACTGGAAAGAGTGAACTGGTTTGTACACCTCAGACCTCCTGATCCTGGTGGGGTGAGCAGGAAGCAGCCTCACATGGGAAACTTGTGCTAATTTGGGCAAAGTACTGCTCCAGGTGAGCAGGTGACTTACCTGGGGGTCACAGGGCATTGCCTTCTGACTCGTCTTATTGCCAGTATATGTGGAATCACATCCCCATTCATGCAAATCACTGAGAGGATCAGGCAGGAAGGATGCAACCCACAGCAGTGGAGGAAGGAACCCAGGAAGGCACGGAGGTGTCTGAGCTACACCAAAGCACCAGTGTGATGGCTGAGGCTTGTGGGCTTATCTGGAGGAGGACAGCAAGCCACCTCCTCTCCCCCTGCCTGTCCACTCCTCCCAGAGCATCTCCTGGGCAGGGCAGCCTGGACCAGGGCCTGATGAGGCAGATTCAGCAGCTTGGTGATACAGCTGTCAGTGATGCTAGTGAGGGAAGGCATCTTTTTATCGTAAATCTTACTCATGGTGAACTTAACACAAACAAGTTTGTGCCTTGCATGGCCATGCCAGAGGCACTGGGAGCTTTTATCAGAATATCCCACAGTGGGAAGGGAAAGATTTCTTTAACCACAGGCAAGGGCAGAGGATTGAGGGACAGAACAAAAGACCAAAGGATCTGGAAGGAATCACAAGTGACACCAGCAAAAACTCCTTGGGACCTGCATAGCAGGGGTGAGATGGAGTGGGAGGCACAGGAGATGGACTGAGAGGATGTGACCAGGCTGTGGATCTTCCTGCTGGGGCTTTCTGGGCTCATTTACAGCACACAGCCAGGCTGTGCAGCCTTTCACTTGTGCTGAATGAATCAGCACTCAGCAGCAGCAGGGTTAAACACCGGGTTGTACTGTCTCCCCACTGAGGGCACTCCCCCTCGTCGCTGGCTGCAGAGGAAATTTTAATCAGCACCGTGATAAGAGCCCTTCAGTCCTGCTGGGAGTTATCAGCTCCTTTGTTTGTAAATGTAACTGCTCAATACCAATACACTTGGCTCTGGGTTCCGGCACTTCCCTGCTCCACAGCCCTTTGGCTCAGGCTGCTCCCTCCCTCCAGCCACCCCTTAATCAGGGTGTTAAAACAGCCTGGGTTGTGCTGAAAACAAGGATCAACCCTGTGCTGTTTCCTTTCTACCCCTGCTGTCGCTGGGAGAGAGAGTTCTGAATATGAGGCGGTCTTAAGCTTCAAGGAATAGCTGATGAATATCAGAGCCTGGTAATTTAGCCCTCTGCAGAGTACAGACAATATATTCATAATCATTCTATATGGAGATGAGCTAGTAATGCAATCAGGCTTATAAATCAAACCCAGGAGACATGTTAGTGCTGTTTGCCTGAGCTTCTTGAGTGATCTATCCACAGGAAAATGTCTGACTCTTAGATGGGGCCAATTAACTTATAAAGACGCTCTCTCCTCTCAGAGTGGCTCATTTGTTTACTTGGGCTCTGCCAGCTGGTGCTATTTTCATTCTGGGAGAGGGGGCCAGTTCCGTAAGAGATTTGTTGGAAGCTTGGGCTGCAGAGGAAGGTAAACTGCCTCAGGAGAGGCAGTGCCTTCATCAGCAGCACACCGAGGAGATTTGGGTTTAATAAACAGCTTCCCTGTGTGAGCTGTCCCCAGGCTTCAGAGCGTGTCCTTTCACTCCATAAACGTGGCTGCCTTCTTTTGTCCCTGTTTTATTGAGCAAGGAGGGAGAGCTGGAGCTCTGGGTCAAGCTCAGTCATGCCCAGGGTGAGGCTGTGTGGACACAGGAGCACATCCCACACTCTGGCAGCTTGGGAAACAGCACCGGTGGGACTGTGAGGGTGATGCCAGCACCCAACAAAGCAGCTCTGCTCTTGTTTTGCTTCCTTCTGGCTTGGCCACATCCTGCCCCACGCCATGCGGGGATGTCGATGAGCCCGGAGCAGGATGGGATCTGCTTTGGGTGAGCAGGATTTAAGGTGGTTCAAGGATGCGCCGGCAGCCAGGCAGAGCTGGGAGCAAAGGGACACGGCTGGAGCAGGGCTAGTGCGGAGCTGAGGCCCGTGCTGACACCAGAGGGTGGTGTGGTCTCACGCTGGAAACACATCCCTGCTCTGGCACATTTGTAAGGAGAGGACTTGGAGACAAGCTCACGTTTATTTTTTCATAGAGATTTTTAATGTTTCTTTTTTAACAGACTTGGTTTAAATTTTTGTTTTCTACAATAATTCAATGTAAAAATCCCAGTACAATATACAACAGTTTGAACATTTGGAATAAGAAATCCAGCTTGGGGAGACATGTAAGTTCAGCTAGCTCCTAACACAGGTAGCAAATTCCCTCCACCCTCCCCCAGATTTACCAGCCAGGAAGGCATATGGGCAGGAATGCTTTTGCCCACCCTATAAAGACACTGTATGCTGTGTCCCTGCAGTGGGACATCCCCTAGGAAAGGGCATCCTCCCCTCCATGGGATGGCTGGGAACATCCAACATGGCAAGGCAGAGTGTTCAGTGAAGCGAGGCTGGCTGGCCCTTGTGCGTGAGTGACACGGGATGCTCTGAAAGGGTCCTGCGTGCAGGTCCTGCAGGCTCTGGAGCTCCCTTGGCATGGAGAGGAGACCTGTCCTCCCCTTGGCAGCACTGCCAGCAGCCTGGTGCCCTACTGCAGCTGTAAGGCTGTTGGAAGGGGATGGCCCTGCAGGGCCCAGCCTAAGGGATGGAAAATAAGGATGATGAAAGATCCCTGGCTCTTGGGTCTGAGGGGACATCTCAGGGATCACTCATTGGCCTGGGAGCTGGCAGCTTTTTCAGGAAGCCTCTTTGGGCTGGCCCATGGTACTCAAGCAGCCTGAGAATAGTCCTGCTTGAACAGCCTGGAGTGGTGTTGCTCAAGCAACATGGGGTGGTCCTGTTTGGGCAACATGGGAATGTTCTGCTCCAGCTACATTGGATGATCCTGCCCAAGCAGCCTGGGGAGATCCTGCTTGAGCAGTTTGGGGTGCTGCTGATCAAGCAGGGTGGGATGGTCCTGCTCAATCAGCTGGGATGGTCCTGCTGGGGTGGTCCTGCTCAGGCAGCATGGGATGGCCCTGCTTGAGCACAGTGGGATGGTCCTTGTGGAGCATGGGATGGTCCTGCTGGAGCAATGTGTGGTGGGTCTGCTTGAGCACCATGGAGCAGCTGCAAGTGTCAGGGATAGTTCTTCATGTCCTGCAGCATCCCAAGCAATGCATTCAAAGAGCCATTCCTGGCCTTTCTCACCCCTCTTGGAAATCCTTCACTGCTTGAAGTGATCCCAGGGGAATCTAGTCAAGCTCCATGTTCCACATCAGTTATTGCTAATGTTAGATCAGGACATTGGTGACTTTATCTGGCTGAGTTACTGAAACCTTCCAAGGACAGAGGTCATCCCCTTTTCCCCCATGACCAGTTCCAGCTGCACTATCCCTAGGGAGAAGTGTTTTCCGATGTCAGGAAGGGCCCTTCCTGTGCGCATCAGGGGTGGCTGAGCTGGTAGTGGCTTTCCTGGGTCAGTAAGGGATGGGATGAAAGGCAGGAGAAGTGGGAAGAGAAGCAGAAAATTGTAGCTGGAGTCAGATGTGCTGGGACTAAAAGAGTGCAGGGAGGAGTGGGAGAGGTCAGGCTGGGAGAAGACCGGAAGTCAGGACAGAGGTAGGAGATGAAGGAAAATGTAAAGACAATTAGAAAGGGAGCTGTGAGGTAAGGAACGATGACTGGATGTCAGGGAGGGGTGGAGGGGGAAATCTGTGAGGTTGGTGGGACACTTAGAGAACAAAGAAGGATAGGAAGGTGGGGAGAAGTTGAGGAGCATAAAGAGAAACAGGGACACTGTGGGAGGCAAATGACAGAGGATGGTGAGATAGCCAGAGGTCGAGTATGAGCGGGACAGGGCAAGAGGTGAAACTGCAGGAAAAAATATGGGGAACAATGGGAAGTGAAGGGTCACAGGAAGGACTGAGGTGGAGGAAGACGTATGAGATGGAGGGTGAAAGAGATGGAAGATGGAAAAGACAATGAAGGTGAAAAGTGAGGCTGGGGAGGATGAGGAGACTGGGCAGATGGTAGGAAGTGGAGGGTGAGGAAAGAGGCAAAGGTGGTGTGGGGCATGGGGGAGGATGGAGGACAGTGGGAAGTGGAGGATGAAGAAGGTGGACACAATCAAAGAGGAAAACAAGGAGAGATTAGATGGCAGGTGGTGGAGGAAAAGATGGAGGGGAGATGGACAAGAAAAGGAGGGATGAGGAAACAGTGGAAGATGGACATGATGACAGGAGGAACAGAGACACACTAAGGGGACAGAAGAAGACAAAGACTGGAGGGCAGTGGAAGAGGATGAATGAGGAGATGGGAGATGTATAAGCACAAAGAGGGGATTGGAAATGTGGAGAAGGTAAAATTGGGTGATATTAGCAGTTGAAACGAAGGTGAAGTAGTGGGAGGTGAGAGTGGATTTTGGAAAGGGAAAGTTAAGGACACTGAGAGAGGAGATAGGAAGAGAGAAGATGAAGAAAGATGTGGGGAAGATGAGGAGTGGAGGAGGTTGGGATGAAGGTGGGAGCTAATGGAGAACAAGGAGGGATAAACTGATGGTAAGATGTAGAGGACAGAGTTGGTGCGAGCTGAAGAAGATGGTGAGATGTTGACATGAATATGAAAGGAAAAGCTGGAGGCAAAGCAAGGCAAGGATGGATGGGGCAGGGTGAAGGTGAAGAAGGAAAAAACACAAGAACGTGGTGGTGAATGAAGGAGCAGGTTAGAGGGATGGGATGAAAGTGTGGCAGGAAGACTGGAGGGTAGGATGTGGAAGACAGTGGAGGAGCACAGGAAGGAGGGATGGGAGGTGGTGGGTGACAGAGGAGAACAAGGAGGAATAGGATGCAGAGTAGGATGCAGGAGCACAAGAGGGTGGGAGGGGACATGATGGATAATGGAAGAGCACAGCATGGCAGGGAGGGATGGGACACAGCTGATGACAGCACATTGGAAGGAGTGTGGAAGGAGGGATGGGATGTGAAGGGAGTGGGGAGAACAGGGCGGGATTGGAGGTGGTGAGTGACACTGGAGCACAAGAAAGGATAGGACACAAAGGAGGATGCAGGACAGGAAGGAGGGACAGGACATGGTGGCTGATGGAGAGGCACAGAAAAGAAGGATGGGACCTGGTGGGTGATGGAGGATGTGGCAGGGAAGAATGGGACACAGTAGATGACTGCAAGGAAGGAGGGATGGGTGAACAATGGAGGAGCAGTGGAAGAAGGGTTGGGTCATAAAAGAAGATACACAGGAGGGATGGGGTATGGTGGGTGATGGAACATGGGAAGGAAGAATGGGATGGAGTAGCACAGGAAGGAGGAAGGAGAGCTGGGTTAGGTTAGGGTTGATGAAAGAGCACAATAAAGAGGGATGGAACACAGCAGATCAAAGAGCAGGGATGAAAGGGATGGGACATGAAGGATAATGGAAGAGCAAAAGAAGGAGGGTGGGTTTTGGTGGGTGACGGAGGACCTCAGGGTGGGAGAGTTTAATGGAGTGGATCTGAGGGGAAGCTGGGACCAGCAGGTGAGCAGGGAATCACAGCATCATTATGGTTGGAAACGATCTCTGAGATCATCGAGTCCAACCAGGGGGCACAAGGGCAGGGAGCCATGGGCAGTGGAGGCAGGGGGATGTGGGTGTGTGTGCAGGCTGGGGTGAGCTGCTGGGCAGGCTGGCATGGGACACGGCAGCTGTGAGAAACACCAGCATCACGAGGACAATGCAGAGCTGAGGGGATCCTGGTGTGGGGTGATGGTGCTGGCAGTGAGGACCCACAGGAGCTGACAAGGAGCCCTGGTGGCGTGGCACAGGTGGGGTCAGCATATGGGGATGGTGTTAGGGACAGACAGGTGGGTGAGGAGAGGATGGGACACCATGTGTGGGCTAGGCAGCAGGCAGGATGGCAGGAACAGAGGCATAGGATCATGTCACCCCACACCTCCCTCTGCAGCAGCACTGCCCCAGACGGGACAGGCAGCACAGCCCCCCCACCACAGCACGGGAAGGCAGCACCAAGGGTGGGGGTGAGGGGTTGCAGGGCCTTTATTCATCACACAACAAGCAGGCATGACACAGGGGTGCAGGATGGGGTGGGCAAAGAGCCTGTCATCGGGGCAGGAGGTGCCCTTCATGCGACCTTGGCATGGGCTGGTGAGAGGAAGCAGGAGGACAGGGCAGGGGCAAGCGTGGCTTTACCCAAAACACCTCAGGTTTCACCCCAGGCTGGACACTAGCATGTGGACAGGGGCAGAATCCACGGAGGGGCTGGAGTAGAATCAGCCACCTCCACACCTTAAGCAAATTTTCCCCACAAATTCCTTGCCAGCCTCATCTCAGCCCCCCCTGGGAAATGCCCAGCACCGCTATTTACAGAATAAGACAGAACAGACCAATATTACAAATAATTAAAAGGCAGTTGTAAAAATGAGAAACCACATTCCAAAAAGTAGAGAGTCTTTTAAAAAAAAACCAAACCAAACCAAACCCCCGATTATCCATGAAAATGCTAAAAACCACCCCAAAAATATCTATGTACAGCAGGAGATTGCCCGTGGCAGTGCTGGACCCAACTCCTCGGTGGCAGGCAGGGACACAGCCCGGCCCCAGCTGCTGGTGAGGGTGGGCAGCAGCTGCCCTGAGTCCCCCACCCGGGTGATGAGGGTCCCCCGGGGCTGGCCGGGTGCTGCAGGAGCAAAAGGCCATCGGTACTGGGCCTGCTGGGCCCTGGCTGATGCTGGTGTGTCCGGGGACACAGGCAGTGAGCGGCTGTCGCGGAGATGCTGACGGAGGCTGCGACGTGGCAGTGATGCAGCAGCTGCTGCGGGCAGCGAGCGGCCGGACAGGAGAGGGCAGCAGCCTCGGCAGCATCAGCAGTTCTTAAGAGAAACTGCGAGATGACAATGTGCAGAGGTCCTGGAAGCAGTGTACAGAGCTCCAGAGCAATGCACAGAGCCCTTGGAGTGGTGTACAGAGCTCCTGGAGCAATGCACAGACCCCTTGGAACAGCGTACGGAGCCCCTGGTGCACTGTACAGAGCCCCAGAGCAATGCAGAGCCCTTGGAGCAGTGGATGAAGCCCTTGGAGCAATGCAGAGACCTTGGAGCCATGTACAGAGCCCCCAGAACAAGGCACACAGCCCCAGAGCAATGTGTTGAGCCCCAGGCACCTGCAAGCAGCTCCATCTGGGTGAATCCCTGCCTGGCCCCTGGCAGACGGCTCGAAAATAGGTCAGGCAGCTGCCTCAGAAATCTCTGTTCTCTCCTGGAGCTGCACAGAGGCACCAAGGCTGCTGCTCTGTGTGGGACTGGGTTGCCCCAGGAGCTCTGCAGTGCTGTGGGGGCTGTGGCTGCTGCCCCCTCCCTCCCTGGGTAAGGCTTTTTCTGGTGGTGACAGAGGGATGCACGGCGCAGACCACGGGCCACGCTGCAGCCTCCCAAACCACAATCTCTTAATCCAATTGGTGCCTCTCCAATGTAGCTCATTTCGGTATTTTTAAAATGCACTTGGTTTTACATTGCAGGCTGTCCGGAGTTGGGCAGAGCCAGAAGTGGAGGAAAAAAAAAAAAAGAGAAGAGAAAATAAAAGAAAAGAAAAAAAAAAGAGAAATATGTATATTCAGCACTTGCAGAAGAAATAACTACCAGTGGCCCCAAGCAGGGAGGTGGGTGCAAGGAAGGGGCACCACAGCCCCTTGGGAGCAGGGGATGTGCACACACACACAGAGGCACAGGCCACCTCTCCCCACACTGTGCACCCAGCGATCCCAGCTCTGCAGTTGGAGGAGCCCGGGCACCACCCGGACCCCTCCCAGCAGCCCAGGGCCTCAGCAGCACCCCCAGAGCAGAAGGGTGGCCGAGGAGGGCCCCCAGCCAGCCCAGCCCGGGTGACCACAGGGAGCCTCCCGCCTCCTTCCTAGCGGGGAAGCACACGCGGCCTGCGGCTGATGCAACCGCGCGGCAATCGGCCGTGGGATGCCGGCAGGATGCGCGGAGCCCAGGCAGCGCTGGCAGCAGCCGGAGCTGGCACCCTCCGTCCGCGGGGCGGGTCCGGCATCACCCCCCGGCCAGTGCTTCCCTACAGCGGCCCAGCCCTCCCTGTCGACACCAGCAGCCTCCCCTGGCTGCTCTCCCTTCCTCAGCCCTCGGCATGGTAGGGTCTGAGCTGACATTCCCGGCGCGGTGGCACCGGCCAGGACCCCCCGGTGCCGGCAGCGGGTCTCTGCACAGGCAGGAGGTGATGCAGCCACCCTGCCAGGGTGTCCCCGCACCCCGGGGCTACCGGCAGCTTCCGGCTCCACATCTGCTTCGTAAGCGTCCCCGGGGCCGAGGGGACGTTTAGGAGACAGATGAGCCCGCGCCGCCTCCGAGAGGGGCCCCCGCGGGCTCAGCGCGGGTGCTCTTCCGGCAGGACAGTGGATGGCAGGCACGCTGCGTCCCCCGGCCCCCCGTCCTCACTCACTCGAGGCCCCCGGCTTCTCCTCCGCCCTGGAGGGGTCCGCGGGGTGCAGTTTGCACTTGGAGGGGGAGTGGCGGACCGCAGAGCGGGATGGCCGGGCAAAGCAGGAGGTGAGGGACTGGGAGCTGCAGTCACACGCCGTGTCCTGCAAAGATAGACAGGGCACAGCGGAGTTAGAGGGGTCAGGCACCCTGTCCCCCGCCACGGCGGGACACCCCGGGGGGCTCTGTGCCTCGTTACCTCGCTGGCTATAGCCGAGATGAGGTCGGGGTCCCGCAGGGCTGCGTCCTTACTGCCCTGGCCAGGGGACGAGGGCTTGGAGTCCTCGCAGCTGCCCTGCTTGAGGACCTTCTTGTTCAAGACGCGGGAGATATTTTCGGCTGGGTGGTGGGTGACGGGGCTGGGGTGCTCGGCTCTCTTGCTCTCCTCCCCAGTGGCCTCCTTTTTCTCCTGGGGGGCAGTGGGGCTCTGCGCCCGCCCGCAGACGTTCCTGAAGAACTCCTGCACGAGGCCATACTTGGGTGCTTCGGGCTTGGCCCGGGTGCTCTCAGAGCAGCCCGGCTTCCAGATGGACTCAGTGCTGCCCGCGTGCTCCACCACGCTGAACAGGCTGGACAGGCCATCGTTGATGTTGCTGAGGACGGGGCTGTCGCGGGTGGTGGTGGAGCGGGCCCAGGCAGAGCCGTTCTGCTTGCTCTGGTGCAAGTTCCACAGGCTCCTGTCCTTGGAGGCATCCAGCTTGGAGGAAGACCTCCTCTGGAGCTTTGGAGAGCCATATTTTGGGGAGCAGCATGGCCGCTCGATCCTGGAGTGGACCTTATCCAGGGAGGAGGAGATCTGCTTGCTGCGCACGGACACGAGGGAGGAGCTGCGCGGGGACCAGCTCTTGCCATGCATGCCGGCGCCGCGGGGCAGGTCGGTCTGGAGCCCCACGCTCACCGTCTGGATGGTCTGCGTGCCCACGTGGGCCAGCCCCACTGTCTGGCTGGAGGTGCTTTTCACCTTCCTCTCGAGCGAGCTGGAGCGGATGGCCTGGCGCACACAGTTGGTGATCTCCTTCATGTCATCGCTCATGTTGCCGGAGATCTCCAGGTCGTGCAGCGAGGGGGGGAAGCGCGGCACTGGCGGCACCGCGTTCTCCCCGGCGCCGCCATCCAGCAGCTCCTGCTGCTGCTTGGAGAAGTTGCACAGCCACTGGCTGTAGGTGCCCTCGGCGCTGGCCGACTCCTCCGGCTCCTTTGGCTTGGCCATGGTGAACAAGAATCCGGGCTCGATCATGATCTTGCCCTCCTTGTTGTGCACCAGAGGCGCCTCCAGCCGCCGCACCACCGGCGGGCTGTAGTAGATGCGGATCCCTGTCTTGTCGGGTGCCGTGTAGCTCCTCTGGATTTGTTTCTGAGCTGGGTCGTGCCCGGAGAGGCTGCTTGCCCGTGAGTAGTCCCAGGAGGAGATGCCCAGCTTCTCCTTGGCCAGGCTGTCAGGGGCAGGTTGTTCGATATTCACATATGTACAGTTTGAGGGAGGAAGGCTGGCGCTGTCTCGGATCCCATTGGGCAGCATCTGGCTGGTTGAGGATGCCTTTTTGCACCGGGCATGGTCACCCAGCCCTGGCACGGTCTTTCCAGAGAGGTAGGGAGAACAGTCGAGCAAGCTTTCAAACTCTGACATGGACGAAACAGACTTGGTCCTGTGGGAGGAAAGACGCTAGAGATCAAAAGGGGGCAGGGCAGGGGGTTGGAGGACAGCTGAGGCACTCTGCTCCCACCCCTGTGGGACCTTCCTGGGCACCCAGTCCTGCTCCTCACAGGGAGCCCTTTGATTCCAGGACCACCCTGGAACATGGTTGCATCGCCCCCATGACTCTCAGAGATGTCAAGCCCAGGGGGCTATGGGGGCACCAGCATACTCACCTTTTGAGGTTGGTTCCCTTGGCTTCTGCTTCAGAGATTGTCTCCTTGTCTGTGATTTTCTCATTGAGAGCCTAGGAGGGCACAGGAGAGAGCTCCGGGGTCAGCAAGCACAGGACCAGAGCACAGAGATGGGCTGGAGCTCAGGGGCTGCATCCTGCTCCCCTCCAGCACCACCAGCTTCCCCACACACTGAGGCACAGCAGTCCCAGGACTGCATGGGGCTTGCTGCAACAACATCTATTTAAAATCAGCTTTTTAGAACCCCACAGAAGCTCTTGGGGTTCAGCCATGCCCTTCACGCTCTCATTCTCCTGGTGCTCTCCCTTGCAGCCTCATTTGCTGTTTAAGGGGGTGTTAACTGGGGTTTACACATCCTCCCATCTAACCCTCAGCACAGACCTGAGCCCTAAGAGCATCCTGAGAGCACTCCACTCTCTCTAACCCACCTCTTTCCAGTTGCTACCGTGCTTCTCCATTTCAGAGTGCTTCAATGCCCATGGATTGGATCCTTTCTGCAACTGGAGAATGTATTGGTCACTCAACACGTGCAACATGAGCCTCTCTGGGCAAGCAAAAGCATGAAACGTTCTCGGGACAAGCAGCAGAGGCTGGAGGACACGTGCAGGATGGGGGACACCATACCTGGTTGAGTTTGTTCTGCAGGTCCTTCGCTTGCTGCTCCGCCTGCTGCTGCTCTTCCTTGAAGCGAGCCAGCAGCTCCACCTTCTCCTGGTTCCAGTTCTTCTCGCTGATCTGCAGCTGCTTGGTGAGGTCCATGACAGCGCTGTAGGACTCAGCCAGGAGATGCTGGTGCTCCTCACGCTCCCTCTTCAGGGCCACCTTCCAGTCTGGCAGTGCACGCTCTGTGATCCCTTTGCCTGCCTTTGACTCCAGCTGTGGGGACATGGTGGTGGCTGTGAGGGACCCAGGGCCTCCAACAAACGGGTGGGCCTGCAGGCATCCTGCTTGCCAGTGCCAGTGCCATGCTGCCAGGCTGGGCAATAAGCATGTCCCCAAGGATGTGACACACAGAACATAGCTTGCCCATGGCACAGCCAAGCCATGGCCAGCCCTGGCTTGCAGGCACATGATGCCAGCTGGCCCAGCAGATGGTCACCCAGCAGGACACAGGCTGAATGTCCTGCCTGCCCGGCTGTGCTCCTGCCTGCAGGACATGGCTCCAGGAGAGAGGCACCATCACCTGCAGTGCTGCCAGAGTGGCCCCCAAGGATGCAGCACCACTGGGGTGCTGCCACCACAGCTGCTCTGCTCGCTTTTGAGGAGGAGATATGGGAACTGGGGACTCATGCTCTGCCAGGAGAAATACTGCCTGGAAAATGCTGGTGCCTGTGCTGGGGAGCAGAGCTGATGTACAGCCATGGGCTGCTGCCAGCACAGCATGAGTGGAAACCTCTCAGCACTGGGAGGGCAGGGCTGAGGGACTGATCCTACAGGCAGGAGCTTCCCCCAGTGCCCAGGCTGCCCTCCCTCCACTTCCTGCCTTTCCTGCAGCCATGCATCCCTTTTGCAACATCTGCAGGGATCCTGTGCTGTGACTCGGGGCAGGGGAGAGGTGGGCTCTGATGCTGCTCTCAGCTGCCTGTCCTCAGGAGGGATGCTGAGCCCCTGTCCCATCCCAGCCTCCCCAGACAGAGGAATAAGGAGCATCCTCTGCTGCTCCACAGTCGGATTTCCATGCCAGCCCCGTTGCCATGGAAACTCTCCTGCCTGAGTGGCTGCTAATTAAGATTCCCACAGTGCCACCCTGCTCCCAGCCCAGCGCTTGGCACAGGGCAGAGGCAGGCCCCCAGCCCCCCAGCAGGCACGGGGGAGCTCTGCCAGCCCACGGGGTGCCCAGGGCTCCCCACCTGGGCGATGTGGCACTTGAGCTCGGCGCGCTCCATCTCCCAGGCAGCCTTGGCCTTGGTGAACTGCTGCTGCAGCTCGCTGGCGCCGCGCCGCTCCTCCCGCAGCTCCGTGCACAGCTCCTTCAGGGTCACCTTCATGTCTGCCAGAGTCTTGATGCACTCGTTGGGCTGCAGGAGAACAGGGGTGAACACAGGCAGCAGGAGGGGACCCAACAGAGTGGGACTCTGTGGGAGCTGTCCTCTCTACATTCCAGCCCTGCAGGCTGCAGGCCAAGGTGAGGGATGGGAAGCCACCAGGGCAGGGGACCATCCTCAGGGGTGATGTGCTGGGGAGAAGCATCCCCACCAGCCATGCACCCTGAGAGGAGCCACCACCCCATGCCACACAGCCACAGCAGGGGCTGATCCTACCCTGATCCACCCCCTGGGCTCGTGGGGACCCTGCTCACCGTGTTGGGGGTCCAGGTGTCCCCAGCACACATCTTGTTGTCTGCCTGTTGCTGCGGGGCTAGCTCCTCCTCTTCTAGCAGCAGGTACAGCTCCTTCATGCTGTTCACCTGGGGGTGACACCATGGTTGGGGAGATATGGGGACCCACAGACCCTGGCCAGGCATGAGGGACACACCCAACAGTGTGGTCTCCCCTCCATGGCAGCAGCCCACTGTACCTCCAAAAAGTCCTCGCCCTCACTGTGCATGACCTTGCCCTGGCGCCAGCGCTTGAGGAACCACTTGAGCTTCATGAAGAGCAGGAGGAAGCTCTGCCTGAACTGCTGTGACTCCTGCACCAGCAGGTTCTTTTCCTGGCTCCAAAACTTCTGCTCCAGCCGCCTCTGCAGGTTGAGGCTCTGCAGCTCAAATTCCCGTCGCAGCAGTGCTTTCTGGTGGTCCTCCTTCAGCTGTGGAGAGACGAGTGGCTCCAGGACAGGCACTGGTGGCAGCCATGTGATGCCTCCCCACCAGGGTCTGGGCTGAGCCTGGTGCCAGCCCCATATCCCCATCTGGGGGAGCTGCACCACTCTGGGAGCATGCTGGGGACAGCAGGGCCATGGGGGAAGCCCTGCATGGCTCCATGTGCAAGGAGGAGTGTGCTCAGCCTTGAAAATGGGACATGCTGTGTGTGCTCCCAGGTGACACCCAGGGCCCCACATGGGCCATAGGGCTGGGGCTGGAGGTGGCACTGCCGTGGGTTGAGGAGAGCTGTCTCCCAGGGGCAGAGGCTGTTGTTACCTACTCACCTGGCAGATCTTCTGTGAGAAGTTGTCCACCTCGTCCTTCCTCAGCTGCCTCTCCTGTGAGAGCTGCTCCTGTAGCCCCCGCAGGCTCTCGTTGGCCTCTGACAGCACCAGCTGCAGCTCCTTCATCTGTAACAGCCCCAGAAGGGGATGGGAAAGCTGGCCTGCACTTCCCTGTGTCCCTCCCTGACCAGGCTCTGCAGCTTCCCTTGTCCCCAGCTCTCAAAAGCCTGTCCCACAGCCCTGTCCCCAACCCCACTGGCCAAGGGGACATGGCTCCCAGCCTGTGTCATACCTCGGTGGCATAGGAGTCGTTCTCCTCAGCCCGGCAGGTTTTGTAGCTCCGGGGATGGGCGGGGTCCGTGTCCTTGGTGTGGGGGATGCGGAAAGGGTCGGCGTCCCTAAAATCAGGCTGCTGCATGCGTGGGCAAGTTAATGAGAACAAACCAAAAGAGCGGGAAGAAAAAAAAGCCAGAAAACAAAACAATGGGTCTCCGAAACAGTAAAGAACTACAAGACAACAAAAAGGATGAGGAGGAGAAGGAGCTTCATCACCATGGCGGGAGACAATGCGGAAACCAAAAGGAAACACAGGATGAGGAGACACGTGGCCTGGATTGTTTGGGGAAAGGGGAAAAAAGAGAGAAAGAGGGAAAAAATGTGCAAACACCTGTTACGGTGCCATGCAGTGACTGGGGCAGACTGGGACCTCAGGCTGGGGGGACCACATGCAGAACAATAGGACTCTGAACAAGCGAGTGTGCTCCAGAAAGGGGCTTGTGCCTGCAGCCCCAACCACCACTGACACCCCTGGCCCCTGGCATGAGCTGGGACCTCTGAAAACAGTGGGACAGCAGGGCATGAGCTGCTCTGCACTGCTCCAAAGATATTCTCCCTTGGATGCAGATTTGCCCTGAAACCTTTGCTCTCTAAATAATCCTGCCTGGGTGCCTCTGGGGATGGAGCATTCCTGCAAGTGGGGTCCCTGCAATTTGGGCTGCTTTCAGAAGCTGCAGGCTGCTCTCCTCCCACCCAGCTCATCCCCAACAAGCAAAGAGCTTCTGAAACACGTTGGGATAAGCCAGGGACAGCAGCCAAAACGTCAGCCCTTGCTAAGGTGGGATTGCACCTGAGAGCCCCTGGCCATGGGCAGGGCAGCCTTGGCACAACCAGCCTGTGCCAGGATGTCCACTGCCTCCTGCCCTGGGCACACTCTGTTGGAGCAGAGTCCTACCTTGTCCCCGATGCCACTGGCATGCAGTGAGGTGTTAGTTTGGATTTTGCTCTGGAGAGGCAGGAGGGAGGTTACACTGGGGGTCAGGGTTTGCTCCGTTAAAGCAGGAGGAAACGTGGTGGCAAATAAAGCGGCAGCTGCTGTGAGGGATGTGGGAAGAAGCCGTACCTGGAAGTCAGAGGCATGCTCTTTGGTGACGTCGTGGCTGCTGGGGCTGGAGAAGGGGAACAAGTCCGTGTGCTCCTTGAAGCCACCGGTGAGGTGGTCCACCTTCCTCACGAAGCAGCCCAGGTCCTGCTGGAGCACGCCCAGCCGCATCAGCAGCACGTTCATCAGCTTGGCATCGCTGGGGCTGTCACCGCCGCTGCCCACTGCCTCGCCCAGCAGCACCCCCGCACACTCGTTGTCCAAGCAAGCCTTCAGCCCCGAGGTGAACCCATTGGCATCCGAAATCAAGACATCGATCGCTTTGCTGACCAGCGTCGCCTGGTCCCGGATGCCCAGCAAGGTCTCCAGGTCCTTGGCCTTGAGCAGTTTGGCAGGGCCATCGGGCACCTTCCCACTGCCCAGCCCCCTGTCCTGCCCGTCGGCCTCGCTGCCCACGCCGTCCCTCCAGCCGGCGGTGGGGACGCACTGTGCCGAGTCGCCGGCCTCGGCGTCGGTCTCCAGCATGGGCCGGGTGTTCTGGCAGGAGGCCAGGTCGCAGCGCTGCAGGTTGGAGAGCAGCACCCTGTTCTCGTACTGCAGCTTCTTCACCTTGCCACTGAGCTCGCTGATCTGCACCTTGGCCGTGGCCAGCTCCTCCTGCGAGGGCTCGCTGACCACCGAGCAGCTGTCCTCCGACAGCGTCACATCCAGCTCGTGGTCTGACTTGTACTTGGTCAGCTCGTTCAGGAGCAGCTTGTTCTGGTCCTCCAGCTCCAGCAGCGAGCGCCTCAGCAGCTCGGCCTCCTCCTCCACGAACTGCAGGTGCCGGCGCAGCTCCGCCACCGTGTCCCCCGTGTCCCCGCAGCTGGAAACGCCCACCAGGAACCGTGTGTCCTGCCCCGGCAGCTCCCTGTCCCCCTGGCCCTTCATGTCATCCATCTCCGCCCGCAGCCCGCGGTTTTCCACCTCCAGCTCCACTATCCTCCGGCTGAGGATGTTGGCTTCCTCCTCCACCAGCTTGAGGTGCACCTTCAGCTCGGCCTCCCGGGAATGGGGAGAGTCAGCCAGCTCCTCCACGGAGAGGGAGCTGTCGAGGTCCCCGTACAGGGACCTGTACTTCAGCAGCTCCTCCTTCATGCCGTCGTTCTCCTTGGCCAGCTTGGTCAGCTTCTTGCACATCAGGGCTGACTCCTCCTTGGCAAAATGCAGCTGGCACTTCAGGTCTGCGCTGTCCTCCTGGGGACCCAGAGGGATTGGGTATTAGAAAGATGCTCCCAGGGGCCATGGTGATTCCCAGTGAGCCCTGGGGATGTGCCACCCTCCCACCCCAATCATCCCAGGGAAGCTGCTGGCTCTGCTCCTGGAGGAGGAAAAGCTTTGAGATCCATCCTGGAGACTTTCAGGATGAGCCTGGAGATGGGACAGGAGGCCCTGGATGAGGAGATCTGTGGGTTTTGCCCCAAGAAGGACACTGAGCCACCACCAGGGATGTGTGGACCAAGTCCAGCCTGACCCACAACAGGGCAAAGGGGAAGGGAAAGCTCTCAAGACTCCACCAGGTTATTAAGGTTTCCTCCCCAAAACTGGCACTGCTGCCACTGAAATGCCCTCATCAGCCCCCCACTCTCATCACAGGGCAGAGAAGCAGCTGAAAACCTCTCACAGTCCCAATCCCCAGCCTTGCTGCCACCACCTTGCCAGGGCACTGAAAACACAAGCAAAGCCTCAGTATCAGCTCACCAGTCCCAAGCCCCTCTGCTTCCCAGGGCCGTTTCTCCATGTGTTCCTTTTTTATTTAGCAGTTAGGATTTTGGCTGTTTGCCCAGACAGACTGTTTCTCTGCTCTGGGAGCTTTTTGGATGGAGGACCAGGATTTCCTGATGTCCAGCTCGCAGCTTCCCGTGCCCTGGGGTCACTTGAGTGCTCCAAGCTCCAGAGTGGTCACTGACATGAGGGGACCTGCTGGGCTGTGACCCCCACCTCACTGCACCCACTGCAGCTGGGCAGTGCTGGAGGTGGCTGAGCCCTTTGGCTGGGTGGCTGCTGGCTCTGGTAGCCCTCTGCCTGGCTGAACTCACCCCCTTTCCCCTTTCCTTGGCTGGAAAAAACAAGCTGTCCCCTTCTTTAAGTGCTCTGGACCCCCAGCCCCACCCACGCTCACCCCAAACCCCTCAGCAGTATTTACTCTGCACACTTCCTGCACTGCTCATAACAAGGGTGATGGAAAGGGGGTTGCCATGAGTTTGGGGTGCCATTTTATTCCCTAAATGTCCTGCTGTGACCATAGGAACCACCCTGCTGCACTTCCATGCTTGTGCACTGGGACACGACCTCACTAAGGCGCATTAAAGCCGTGCCCCCCTAATTAGGTGAGGAGATTAGGGGGGGGCTGGTGCAGGCAGGGCAGACATGACCTCAGACCCTGTTTTAACAGGGAAAAAAAACAAAAAAAAAAAAAAAGCAGCAACCCAGTGTGTCTCTCTATGCCTTGGTATCAGCAAAGAGACACACACATATCCCCAAGACCACCTGGAGTGCTCCTGGGGTCTGGGGAGACCTCAGTGCTGAGTCTGTCCCCCCTAGCTCCATTTTTGAGGAGTGCTAACGCTCACCCAGCACAGCCAGGCAGGAAAGGGGCCCAGGAAGCCACAGATGAGTCACAGCATCTGTGTCTGCAGGGCCACCAGCCACAGCTGAGCAGAGACAGGGAGCCCATGGGGGCCACATCCAGGGGCATCTGCACCCAGGGAAGCCCAGAGCTCCTGGAGCATTGGTCCCACCACAGAACTCGGGCCACCCTGACCCCTTAGCTCCATGGGGCTGTGGGAAGAAGAAGGGGTTGGGGTTGTTTCCTGCCCCAGGAGGAGGCAGATGAGGGGTTTCAGCCTCAGGAAGGGAGTGATAGAGGAGCCCCCTCAACTCAGGGCAGAGCTGGCTGTAAGTGCTCTCTGGGGAAATGAGGGGAAGGATGCTGGGACCATCAGCTGGCCAAAACGAGCTCTCAAGAATGGAGTTAAAGGGAGGTGATAAATAAAGACTGAAAGAGAAAGTCTTTGAAGGCCTGGGGGTCTCTGTCCTGTGGCTGCACAGAAGGGCCTGGCCAAGACCCAGGTCACCCAAACCCCTTGGGCTGCTCAGAGTTCCTGCTGGAAGACACTCAGCAGTATGTCAGGAGTGTCTTTACATGGTCTGCCTGTGTCCCAGCTTTGGGGGAGCAGATCTGTTCTCCAAAATAAACCCTTCAGGTCTTTTGCCTTTGAAAGAGGATTTTTCCTTTTGCCTTTCTATCCCTGCAACAGCAGCTCTGCCTCTGCGAGCCCTGGTAACAGCATTAGGGAGTCACAGCAGCTCAGCTCAACAGCAAGTGACAGCTGAAATCCTGCTGCACCAGCAAATCCCTTCCCTCTGCTGCCCCAGCAGCCTGTGAGGGCAGGAGTGGTGTGGCCTCCAGCCATCCCCACAGGGACCCTCTGCTCCCCCAGACCCCGTGAAGCTCCCAGAGCACCCTCAAGCCCAGCTGCTGGCCCTGGCAGGAGGGACATGGGCTGCAAGAGCCACAGGAGAAGAAGCAGCTTTACAATGTAAAAGCCAAACTCCTTCAGCTCCTGACACAGGGAAAGGGTTAAAGCCACTGCTGCTCCATTGATAAATGAGACAAGGGAGCGGGTGAGGACAAAGAGGATGGCCCAGCACATCAATCCCTCCCTTATGCAGGGGCTCTGAGAGGCAGGAAAGCTCTGCAAAGCCCTGCAAGGAGGGGATGGCGCTGCCATGCCCGGCTTTACTCCTGGCCTGGGCTCAGTGTCCAGCTGGCACTGTGACCTGGGGCTTTGGTGGGTCACTGTGGCGTGCCCTGGGTGCTCAGGTGCTGATACCTGCACTGATGGCTTCTTCTCAGTCTTGCCCAAGGAGCGAGACCCCCGCTTCTTCAGGGAGTTCTGCAGGGAGAAGAGAGAGTTATGACCCACAGTGATGGCCCTGCACCCCAGCAGTGACACACAGACACACAGACAGACAGATTCAGTGTGGATGGACATCCACACTGACATTCCCAGGTGCTCGTGGACCCCAGGAAAACACCCGAGCCCTGGCGGGTGAGGGAGGTCCTTTGCTTTGAGGGAGCTGGACTGGCAAACATCACATCATGAGGTCTGGCCAGAAATTCCCCCTGCAGGCAAACGAGCAGTGAAAAAGCAGGAGTGAGCAGGAAATGAGCCATGGAGAATGGAGAGGCTGAGTCACTGTCCCTGTCAGGGCTGGATGGAGCAGGGAATCCAACCCCCAGGCCAAGGGACAGCTCTCAGGACATTCCAGTGTGGGAGCAGCAGATGATGACATTCCCCATCGCCTTTTCACCAAGCAAGGGACATGTCCTGGTCCTTCAGCAGCATGATGCTGACTCGGCTGTCAAGGTCACAAGGGGACACAAGGGACAATGTCCAGGCTAGTGAGGATAGCTGGGAGGTGGGGAAGGCAGACACAGCAATAAGGCAGACCAAAAACACGGTAAAAATGCAGGTGGCCAGAGCAGAGCCAGTTATCTGGGGAAGGGAGCTGGGGCAAGACACTCAAAAACATCCACAGAGCCTCCCATGAGCGCTGGCTGATCCATGCAGCTGCCCTGGACCTCTTTCCAAGCTGGTGCTGAGGCCCAGCAGCCAGAGAAAGCAGCTGTGAAATGTAAGCTGCTGCCTGTGCCAAGGTGCCGGGCTCCAGGCTTTCCTATTAAGGCCACAACCATCCCTGGAGCTGCTGGAGCTGCAGAGCCTCTCCCAGGGGCTGGCTGTGCCACATCACATCCCTCACCCCCACCGTGCTGGGGACTGAGGCTGGCAAAGGGCAGCACCAGCCCCAAACAGCCCCAGGCACAGCACCCTGGGGCAGATGTGGCTGTCACTGCTCCACCCTGGGAGCAGCTTTGGGGTGGCCCTGCCTCAGGGTCCCCTCATGGCCAAGCTTGGTGTGGCAGGCTTGGCATGGGGTACCCAGATTGATCCCACTTTTGCCAACCCCTTTAGGAGACAGAAGAGGGGAAAATGCCTGTGCCTTCGGGAATGATCCCCAGACAATTATCCAATTATGGGAGAAACCTCTTGGAAGAGAGGAATAATCAGCCCCGAGGGGTGAGTGCAGCCCTGCTCAGTCCCTGGCTCTGGCTGCTAACAAGCTCTGCCAGGCTCCCTGCCCTGCAGCAGCAGGGAGGAGGGCTTTTAGCTCACTTTGTCTAATGTTTGCCTAATTAGCACTCTGCAATCAGTGAGTAACCCCAACGCCCTTGCTAGCCTGGGGATGTGCCATGCTGAGCTAGGGGACCATCTCTGGGGCTGTGCCAGCCAGCAGTGTCCCCAGGGCTCAGGCAGCTGCAGGAGGGGCTGTATCCAGCCCCACGGCTTTCAGCCAGGGCAAGGCAGTGCCTGCCTCTCAGAGCTCCCCACGCCGAGCACAGAACCATTTTCCCTTCCTGTTTTCCGAGTGCGGGAGAGCTCCAGCCCAGCTCCCACTGCTGCCATTTGTTATTCAGCCGCGCTCCCGGCTGCAGGGAAGCCCATTTCACGGCTGTTAGCCGGGCTGGGCAAGACACCCGTGTGGGGGATGCTGCTCCCTGTCACCAGCACGGGCACGGCTGAGAGGGGATGGGCACAGCTGGATCCTGCAGGTTCCCAGGAGCTGGGCTCGGCTTTGAACAGGGATGGCCCCAGAGATGCCGAGCTGCCGTGTGCAGGAAGCACGGCGGGGAGGTGAGAGCCTTCCCTCGGCTGTGTCTCCTCCCCCACACTGCCCTGATGGCTCAGCCAGAGATGCATCCCGAGGCTCCACGGGGACCAAAGGCATCCCGGGCAGTAGGGAAGTGGGTTACAAGGGCTGCAATGGATCTCAAGTCCATGCTGTCACCAGGATGCCTTTCCTGTCACCGAGGTTGACACAGATCTCACCCAGAAGCTGGTCCCAAACAGAGCATGACATGGAGTGCCCTGGACCTGTGCATATGGGTACGTTTGTGGCTGGCCAGGACACAGAGGGGATTGTGCACCCACCCAGCTCCACAGCACCACTGGGACACCGCTGGGACCTGCAGGATGTGGTCAGGATACATCCAGCACCAGGCACTCTGCCAGGGACAGGGACCTCACACATCATTCGGAGCTTTGCCCAGATGGAATTGGGCATGGCCCAGGGGGCTGGGCTGAGCAAGTGGCCAGGGACATATAAAGTGTCCCCAGTGCAGTGGGGAAGTCCTGTAGCCCCCCCTGGATGGGGCAGAGCCAGCCTGTGCCCGCAGGGTGGGATGGAGCATGTGGAGGGCAGGTGCTGCTCGGGTTTCACAAGCATCTGTAGCACGGTTTGGGTTTCAGTGACTCAGGCAGGGCTGGGGGATCCCATGATCCAGGGCCAGGACACCTGCTATGAGCAGAGCCTTGGGGATGCCTCCCAGTCCCCCTCCCAGTCCCCCTCACCTCTCGGAGCTTGTCCATCTCGTTCTGCACCACCTGCTTGGCCAGCTCGGTCTCGATGAGCCGCTGGCGCAGCTCCTCGTTCTCCTCCTCCAGCCTGATCCTCTTCTTCTCCACCACCTCCAGCTCATTGTGGAGACGCACAGAGACGTCCTTGGCCACCTGGGGACAGAACAGGGCTCTCATCAGACTGGGCACAACGTGCAGGGGGCTGAGACTACAGCTCCTGGGCACCCACAGTCCTCATGCAGAGATCACCAGGCAGCTATTGAGACCTCTGGAGGAGACACTGTGGGGGGTGACCCCCTGGCCCTTGTGTCTGTCCCCTCAGTCATGTGCTATGACTGCTCTTGTTTCTTCACCAGCTGCAAGTTCCCCTGTGTCCCCATCCCCTGGCCAAATCCTGCCTTCCCCTGCCCTAGCATGGTGCTGGGAGATGCTCATCACCTTTTTCCCACACCACAAAGCTGGAGAATCCCTCAGAAGGCTGGAAGAGCTGGTAGGCAGCAGCAGAGCAGGCAGCCTGTCGCTGCAGGCAGCAGCTGTGCCAGCCAGGAGAAAGGCGAGCTGCTGCATCACATTACAGAAAAACCAGCAGCTGCCCCGGGGTAAAGGGTGCCTACATCCACTCCAGAGCTCCCCCTCTCCAGATCCCTGCATGGGAGCACTCCCCAGCATAAAGGGAGCTTAGTAACACAAAACATTCACTCCTGCATTTGCAGGACAGCAAAAATTGTGCCAAATGCCACTGGTCTCCTGCTCAGCCTGGGATATCAGCACTGTGGAGGCAGCAGCAAGCCCTCTGCAGGATCTCAGGCCATGGGGCTGGGCTCCTGTTCCCCCGAGGATGGGCTGTGCTTTCTTTCCCAGAAAGGGAGAAGCTGGAGGGGGTGTTTTTGGCAGCAGCCACCCAAGCTGGGGGGGAGCTGATGGATGGTTTGGGGAGGGGATTGGGGCCCCAGCAGGGATGGGCAGTGAGGCGGGTTCACAGCCCAACACTTGTGGCATGTCTTGGCTCCAGGACCAGCTCTTTTCTGCTCAAAAAACAAAGTTAGACCTCGAGCTGTTGCACATCCATCCTGAGCTGTCTCCAACTGCCACCGCACCCCCTCTTGGCAGCAGTCTCGTGTGTGAGAGCCCTCAGCAAACACTCACCAGGCTCCTTGAGGGCGAAGCAACGTCACCCTGCAGAAATCCTCTCGTCCCTGCCCCAGCCCCGTGCCACCATGCCTGGGGCTCTGCAAGGTTTTCCCGATGGCCGAGAGAAGCAGATCCCAAGCCTGCAGGGTCCTGGTCCCCATGCTCCCTCCCTGCACACTTGTGATGCTCCACCCTGCAGTGGTGGCCCCATCACATCCCCATAGGAGCAGGATATGGAAACTCAGCCCCAGGGCACAGGGCTGGGCTGGCCTCCAGCCTGCACAGGACGAGCCTCACATATGGCACATTCTCAGGCAGTGCTGGCCCTCTCCACCACCAGGACCCCCTCAGACCACCTGTGAGCTGAAAGCACTTCTCCCTACTTCCCACATCAACACTGCTAGCAGGGAATTATAATGCCTCCAACAAAACTGCACATCACCACAAACAGCACATCCTCACAGAGCTCCCTGCGCCCCGACATCCCCTGCCACCTCCATGCCCACAACTCATCAAAACCCCCTGTGGGGGCTCTGGGGGCTGCCTGGGTGGGGAGGTGCCCTCCCAGGCTGACCTTGACGTCCTGCTCGAGGCTGTGGATGAGCTCGCCGTCCACCTGGCCGGTCTGTGCCACGCGCAGGCTGCGGCGCTCGGCCTTGCGCAGCCGGTACTGCAGGATGCGGCACGTCTTGCTGGCCTGGTCCAGCTGCTGCCGCAGCTCCTGCAGCTGGTACACGTCCTCCTCCATGTACACATCCCGCATCTCCAGCATCTCGGCGCGCAGCTCCTCGATCTCATCCTGCAAGGAGATGTTGGGTTAGACCCTGCAGCTTGCTCTGCCCTCTTTTGCGCTGTGACACCTCCCCACCATGGCTCTCCATCCATCCATCCATCCATCCATCCATCCATCCATCCATCCATCCATCCATCCATCCATCCATCCCATGAGCCATTTTCACAGATCTTCAACCCCTTGGGCCAAGCCCAATCCTTGCAGGAAAAGGCTCAAAGCCAGCTGGATGTCGTCACCCAAGGGTGAGCCAGTCACGCGGGGGGGAACAGCCAACAAAAGCGCCTGAGAGTATTTGTGGTGAAAGAAAGAGGAAGGTGGGGGAGGGAGAGGAGCTGCAGGAGCGGCTCAGGCAGCAGCCACTGGGAGAAAAATTAGGTTATCTTTAGAAAAGATGTGTCAGGGAGGCAGGCGAGGGAAGGAGGAGATGGCAGGTGAGGACAGCTGTTAGGGGAGGCAATGTGGGGACATGAACCAGATGCCACCAGTGCTGGGGACCAGAGGTTGCCCCTGGTTTTGCCACCAAGCAGCAGTCCTTGGGCTGGGTCCTCTGTTCGATCTCTTGCCAGTCTCATGAGCTCTCCCAGTGACCTCCTCCAGCACAGCAGAGCCTCTGGCACAGAGCTACTACATCACTGTCAGAGCAGGGCCACGGGTGACATCCTGCTGGCACCAGCACTGACCCAGAGCCTCTTCCAGGGCTGTGGCACACGACTACTTTGGGGTCCCCAGTGCCACCTCCTCATCCAGACGAGGACTGTGGTCATTGGGGATACTCAAGGACTGTCCCCTCTGGTCCCTGGGGACTGACCAAGCTCTATCCACATCACCATGAACATGGTGTCAACCCAAATCCTGCAAGCAAATGCTCCAGCCATCACTCTGGCTGTTCTCCCTGACCACACCCAGTGGGACCAGGGATCCCTCCTGGGAAAGGATCAAGCATCTGCTTTCCTGCCAAAACCCCTGCCACTAAAGACCTCCTGACATTGCCAAATGCAAGTGCTGCTTGAGAAGTGAGTGGCTCACACTGCCACTCTGCACCATGGCATGGGCAGAGAGGGAACAAAAGGATCTGGCACAGGCATTGGGGATGCTCAGCCCTGATTCACCCTGGGCAGAGGGGACAGGGGACTGCCCCCCTCATTGCTGTGACAGTGACCCAGAGCCCGAGATGGCAACTCTGTGCTGGCTCTGCCAGGCACTGGCACAGTGGCTGCCACACTCACCCAGCCTGACAAAGCCCCAGCTGCAAGAACTCCCCGAAAGGAGAAGCCAAGCCTGGGGAAAGGGCCGGCAGCTGCAGGGACAAGGCACAGTCGCTCACTGTTGGCTTTAAACACTTTGTAACAAAGAAGGAACCTCACTTAGACAATCCCGGATTATGTCCTGGCCTGGGCTGCTGGGCACCATGGCCACCAGGGTCCTGTCACCCTCCGCTGCTCTGCTTCTCCACAGGGGGTCCCAAGAACAGATCTGCTTCTGTTCTGTGTCAGAACAGAAACAGCCCCGAGGCTTTGAGATGAGCACAGAGGTCCTGGGGACACCGGGCCAGGCTGTTCCAGGGGCAGCCAGAGACTGTCCTGTGAAGGGGCATCACTGCAGACATGAAAACCTCCTGCAGGTGTCAGGTGTGAAACCCCCACATGTGCTGGCAGACAGCCCTGGGGTGACAAACTCGATGGGAACCCCCCACCAGCACTGCCACAGCCCTGGGGGCATCAGCAAAACCCCCATACACCAAACCAGCCTGGAGAGCTGGTTTATGGCATCTATGCCTTGGGAGCTTTCGTAGGAAAACGAGGCATTATGGATTGCAGGTGAGCAGGCGCACTGCAGCGGGTGGGGAAAACAGCCTTTCAATCGTGGCTTGAATACAACTGCAATCCTTCAGTGCTGACCATTCCAGCTCTCACTCGCCATGTGGCTTTCCCAGGCAGCAGCTGAGCAGGACAGGGAGCAGGGACGTTGGAAAAAACCCAACCACATCTTGCATTTGCTGGAAGAAAGCCTGGGCTTGCCCTGCTAAGAGCTCCTGCTTGTTTATGCTCTGGGTTGTAGCAACCGTTATTTTAGGGGGAGGCCGTGTCCAGCCCGGGCAAAGCCTGGAAATACAGCCATGGAGTGAGGCTGGGGGGATTTGCAGCACTGGGGGCTGGGAAAACAGTGCCTATCTTTGCTCCAGCTGCAGGAATTCACCCACATCCCATAACACAATAAATCCTCTGAGTGGATGCAGCCTGGCAGGCGCACAGCCTGCCCCAGTTTGCCCCACGGAGGCAAGCCGTGCTGCTAAGCCACGGTAAAGGGATTAGGACTGGAGAGTGGAAAAATGCCAGGAAGAGAGCTTGGAGGACAGAGCTGATCTACTAAGGCAGCACATGGGGTGCACTGGGGTCCCCTCACAGCTTCAGGGATTCATGATGGCCATGGAGCCTCACCCTTTGCACCTGCACGTTTTCTGGAGTTGATGCCCAACCCAGCAAAAAATGTGTTTGGACTGAGGTGAAAGCAGAACCAGGAGAGGGGAGGAACCCCACGGAAACATCCCAAATTCAGGGGTGGCATTGAACATGGAGCACTGTAAGTGATGTTAAATGAAGTGTGAAGTGGTGACAGGTGGGCAACACTGAGGAGCAAATAAATGACTTCTCTCCCACAGAAATGCCCCTGGGGACTGCCCTGCTGGGCCACTTGCCCTGTAAACAACAGAATGCCCACCCCTATACGAGTCACAGCTTCCCAGCACCCATGGGCTGCTCCCCTGCTTGTCCTCCAGGATCATCACTACACCCTGCTCATCCCATCTCTGCAGCAGCAAAGATTTCACAGGGTTTTTACACTAGAAATCCTGTCTCGGAAAAATCGCTGGGAATCTGCAGTCCAGAGAGACTCATTTGAATGCCCCAGGGATCGTGTGCAGAAGCAAACACCCCATTTCATGGCTGCAGGAGCCAGGTTATGCTCAGTGGAGGAGCTCAAGAGACAACCTACCTTCAACCTCCTCCGCACAAACCTCAGAGACACTGTCTGTCCCTGGGGAGATTATTAAGGAAACTAAGGAGCGGAAAGGTGGGATGCAAACTGCCTGTTTCCAGCTCAGGAAAAAGAAACCATGCATTTTTAGAGCAAGAGGAGGCAACAGCTGTATCCACACATGCACTTGAAGGACATCAGCTCTTTCAGGAAGGACTGAGCTTTAGGGTGATGACCCTGAGCAGTGACAGAAGAGCAGAGGGACCAGTGGAGATGGCAGAGCACACTTCAGAGTGCAGACCAGACCCATTACAGGTTGCAGAAGCAGAATTAAACCCTCGGATCTCCTACCCAAGGAGAGTTACACTTAACCTCACACATCTGAGGACATGCTCCTATCTGTACAGGGATTAGCTGGTTCCAATTTA
Source organism: Peucedramus taeniatus (assembly GCA_013400575.1). Lineage (NCBI taxonomy): Eukaryota > Metazoa > Chordata > Aves > Passeriformes > Fringillidae > Peucedramus > Peucedramus taeniatus. Next base: position 126,442 of record WBNO01021642.1, on the reverse strand, counting down.
CATACATATTTCCTATAGGAACGCAGTGGATTCACTGATTTATATGGATTTTTCCATACAGAATATGAAGCAAATTCAAGCTAAGATGATCCTGTGTGGAGCAGTTCACTGTCAGCTCCAGCTCCAGGACTGAGGGGCTCTGCTCTGTGCTGACTTTGGCTCCTGCAAGAACGCAGCAAGCTCTGAGCAGAGCAGGCAGCACACACTGTGCAAGCCAGCAGGACCTGCTATCTCCAAGGAGCAGAAAACAGCAAGGGACACAAAACAGGCTCATGCAGCACGGCTGGCTGTGGCTGGCTGGCTGTGGCTACCTTGGCATCACCGGGCTCTGGGGCACAGCCAAGCAGCAGCTCGTGGGGGATGGGCAGCATTTTGGGGGGGCACAGCCTCCAGCTTCGCCCCCAAACCTCAGCAGAGGAGGAGGAAGGGCGGGAGCTGCCTGGGTGTCTGGCAGAGGCGCCTTTGTGCGGAGCTGGGCTGCGCTGGCGGGGCTGTGCCTGCGGCTGCCCGTGCAAAGACGGGGATTACCGTGCAGGAGAGCAACAAGCACGGCTTCCTGCGAGATTACAGCACAAAAGCAGCAGCTTTCAATTAACTCTGAGCACCCGTCAGGCAGCACAGGGAATTATGCCTGAAATTGCTAGGGAAAAAAAAGGAAAATCAGAGAGGATTTTTAAAGGAAACTGCCCAGGGTGCTCAGGCATGTCCCCTGCCAGCAAGGGGAACGTGGAAAATGCAGCACACCGCAAGCCCATGCCAGGGTGCAATGGGTGGAAGGATGGGCACGGCACACCCATGTCACACACAGGGGTTTCTCTGGGTGCATTAACAGCAGCTCTGGCCCAGCTCTGACAGCAAACACCGGCCATCCATGTCATGTTGGAGCTCAGTGCAGCAGCCTGTGTGTCGATCCCTGTCCCTGGCTGGCATGGCAGTTCCCCCTTGGTAATGGGAGTGAGGGAAAAATCAACATTTCTCAGCTTTACACCTGCCCCCATAAATTACCAGGCAAACAGCTGGGGGCTCTCTGCAGCCCATCCCATGATGTGCACCATCCGAAAGAGGCTGCAAAACCCCTGCCAGGGTGGCAGCTTGACTGAGCTCTGTTCCCCAGCTCTGCAGGTGGTTACTGGGACTCCCAGGCATGGTCCCTGCCACTGTGGCCAGGCAGGATCTGGGCAGCAGCAGAGTAGGGACTCAGTGCCAACCAGGCTGCCCGGACACATCCCCCCCCCATACCCCTGTGGGAGCTCTCAGAGAGCCCTTGCTGGTGGCATGACTACTTTGGGGGAAACAAGGCACCCAGCCACTCTAAATGTTTCTCCACAGAGCTGGGAAATGCATGTGAGCCCCAGGGCAGGGAGCAGGAGGGGGGCAGGCAGCACTGTGCTCCCAGCATTGCATGGCTCTTGCCTCAACCCCTTCCCTCGGAGAGGAGAGGAAAGGCTTTGCAGGCATCCCCTCCCCTCGCTCCAAACCCTCCCGTGCCCACTCTTTGTCTGCCTGTCCCTCTGCAGCTGCTGCCGTATCACATCTCACATTTTCCAGCCTGCTGAGCAGGGCTGGGAGCTGCTCTCCATCGCACGGCTCAGCAGCGAGACGGGGCAAGGACACCAAGCCACCTCCTCCCTCCCCAGGCTGCCAGCCTGCCCGTGAAAACAGCCCTTTTTGGGGAAACGCTGGGAATAATCCGTTCAGGGGGGTCACAGCAGGTGCACAGGCCTGAGAGCAGGGGCAAGAAGAGATCCCAGCCCGCCCAGTACACCCAGAGTGGGAGCAGGAAAGCAGAGCCTTGCACAAATGCAGGTTGCAAAGAGAAATGGGTGAAATGTGCTTAAACAAGTCGGTTTTATTATGGCAGCCGAGGAAAGATGGGACGTGAGCTGGCACTGCTGGAGCTCTGCTGGGAAGCTCCCAAACCCAGCGTGCATCACACGGGCGTAGTAGCACCACACACGTCTGGCTCGTGCCAGAACGTCACCAAAGCCCTCCCACCCCCAAAAATCCTCATCTCGCTCTAAATACGCACTAGGTTTTAGCTGGTGCTGATGAATACGTGACAAAAATATTCATTTGCAGCTTTTTGGGTGAGTCCTAGCAAATAAGTCACCTGGGATAAGTCTGATTCATCCACACCCGAGCAGGGGAGAGCTGCACGGCAAGATGGGCAGTGCCAATACCTCAGGTTAGGGCTTTATTTTTGTTTTAAGTCCTGAAATGCTTGAATTTTTAGCACAGATGGCACAAGCCAGCACTCTGCTGCAGCCCAGCCCAGTTTTCTGCTCCTTGCTGGAGAAACCAGGCAAATCTTCCAACATTTTTTGGAGCACAAGAGGTGTGTGCTCCGGGCTTCTGCCCAGCTGGAGCCAGGGTATCACCCCAGAGTCCTGCTCCAGGGTCAGGAGAAGCGAGCTACGACATGGAAACATGGATATAAGCAGGATGCACATGTCAGGGAGGAGACACAAGTGCTGGCAAAGAAGGGACGATGCCACCAGCATCCCCATGGCCATTCCTGGTGCATGCCAGCAGATCTTCCCTCTCCCAGTGCCCCTGGGCAGGGGATTTCAGCTGCCACCCCTCAGGGCAGGTAAATCACTGGCACCCTGCTGGCCTGCAGCTGGCCAGGAAGGGGATCAGTGGAAATGGAGGAAGCAGGAATGGCAGCGTGTTCTTGGAAAGCCAGGGGCCTCATCTGTATTTTTCCAGCTCCCAGTAAATCAAAGCCTTTAAGCTGTTGCTGCTAATTCTGGCAGGAGTTGGGACACCAGCACTGGGGCTTTGCTAATGGACAAAGGGCCTGACTGAGCATCTTCCAGTGCATCACCCAAGGCCCACCTCGGGGCTGGAATCCTGACACTTTCACAAACTTGGGCAGCAGCAGAGGAGAGCTGGCCTGACTTCCAACCTGCAGCACCCAAAGAGCAGCTGGGGAGCCTGGGTACCCAGCCCTGAGCCCACCAGCAGCTGACTGCCCAAGCAGCTCAGCCACAGCTCCACCCTGAAGGAGCGCAGAGGGCACAAAATGCCTGCAGCCACCCCAGGACATGGCACCTGGTGGGTGTTGGTGCCCATCAGGCTATTGTGTGACAGCTCTGTGTCCCTGTCCCCTCACAGCACGTCTTCCCTGGCTCAACCATGCCCCTATGAACCAGGCAGACCCGGAAAAAGGCCCCGGGGAGCACAGGAACCATCGGGAAGAAGAGAGCTGGAAAATGTCCCCAGGGTCTGGCAGCAGCAGCAGGCAGGGAGAGCAGCAGGGAGCCATGCCCAACTGCCAGGCCATGCCCAGCTGCACGGGGTCAGGTTATGCCACACTGTGTCCCAGGATGCCCAACCGGGCTGAGCACATCCATACCATGCTGAGCTGTGCCCTGCTAAGCTGTGCCAGCCCAGGCTGTGCCAAGCCTTGCCATGCCAAGCTGAGTCCATGCTAGGCTTGGTCGTGCTGCACCCAATGTGCTGTGCCAGGGCAAGCCATGCCCGGCTGGGTCACGCCTGGCTAACCTGGCCCACGCTGTGCCAAAGGCTGCCCTGTGCCAAGCCATGCCATGGAACACTGAGTTGAGTGGTGCCCAGCATGCCACCCCACGCTGGACCATGCCCAGCTGGGCCATGCTGTGCCAAGCTGAGCTCTGCCCTAAGTTCAGTGTGGCCATGTCAGGCTTAGACAAGCCAGGCCCTACATCCAGTCATGCTACGCTGTGCCAAGCCAAGCCCAGCCACAGCATGCCAGGCCAGCCCTGGCTGTGCCATGTTCAGGGATGCCACGCTGGGATGAGAACCCATGCCAAGCCCTGCACCAAGCCATGCTGTGCTGCTCATCTGAGCCAAGCCAGGCTGAGCTGAGCTGTGCCCTGTGCCCAGCCATGCTCTGCTGTGCTGCTCATCTGAGCCAAGCCAGGCTGAGCTGAGCTGTGCCCTGTACCCAGCCATGCCCTGGGATGCTGAACTGCACCAGGCTGGACCCGAGGATGCTGTGCCACACGTAGCTAGACCTCGGGATGCAGTGCCATGCCACGTCATGCCATTCCCGGGGATGCTGTGTCATGCTGAGCCACGCTTTGGCATGCCATGCCATGCTATGCCATGCTCTGCCATGCCATTGCCAGGGATGCTGTGCCATGCTGCACTGTGCACAGGGATGCCATGCTGTGATGACCATGGATGCTCTATTGTGCTCAGGGATGCTAAGCCATGCTGACCCCTGCCCTGGGATTCCACACCGTGCCATGCTAAGGCCAGGGATGCTGCACCATGCTGAGCCATGCCCTCAGATGCCCTGCAAAGCTCTGGGACGTTAAACCACGCCATAGCCAGGGATGCCGACCCTGACTGACCCGTGCCCTGGGACGCCATGCTGTACCACTGCTGCCCAGGGATACCATGCCACACCGAGCCGTGACAGACATGTCGCTCCACCCCGAGCCGTGCCAGGGATGCCACGCCACGCCGTGCCCACCTTGAGATAGTCGTTCTCGGAGCGCAAGTCCTCCAGCTCGCGGAGCAGCCCGTCGGTGCCGGCGTCCAGCATCTCCTCGGTGAGGTCGGAGAAGGCGAGCGAGGTGCTGAGCTGCAGGCGGCTGCTGGCCACGGAGGCGGCCGAGGGCTCCTCGGGCAGCGGCGACGCCTCTCCGGCCGAGGGCGGCGGCGGCGGGGCGCT
>WBNO01021642.1:80982-121382 GCA_013400575.1 Peucedramus taeniatus | reverse complement strand
GCCGCCGGGCGGGGACGAGCGCGGGCGGCGAACAAAAGGCGGCGGAGGGAGTGTGGGGGGAGGCGGGGGGCGGCCGTGCTGGCGGCAACAGCGACCCCTCCGCCCGCCCGGAGCCGCACGATCCCACCCTGCCACCGGAGCGCCGGTGAGGAGTTGGGACACCACATCCCCGGTGGATAGGGCATCCCCGGGGTGAGGGGTCCCCCGCGGGTGACTTCAGCAACGCGGGTCCTCTGGGGAGCCGTGACATGGCAGGCTCTCCTCAGCGGGTCCCTGGAGCATCCTTGGGTACAGGGTCCTATCGTGTGTCCCCTGCAGAGCAGGTCGCTGGGGTACCCTGCGGAGGAGGGTTACTCCGGGGCATTTCAGCTCCTGGGACAGCCCTGAGAGTACGTGTCCCTCAGGACAGGTCTGGGGAAGGAGGTCCCCAGGGTGTCCCTGTGAGCGCAGATCCTCCAGGGCAGTCTCAGAGACGAAGGTCCCCGAGGGACACTGAGGGTGGCTGTCCCCCGAGGCACCCCTGTCAGTGCAGGGCATCCTCGGAGCTGGAAGTCCCCCGTGTGCCCCGTGGTTGGGAGCTCCCTGGGGCCCCTCTTGGTGACGATCCCCTGAGACACCTCCGCTCCCCGCCACGCTGCCCAGGGCCAGCTCCAGCTGCCTTCCCCACAGCGGGAGCGCGCAGTGCCTCTCCAGGGGGAAGCCTGGAGCAGCGAGTGCCTGTTCCAGTCTGCTCCCACCCACCCGCCGCGTCTGTCGTACGTTACCAACCGGCCCCAAACCCACTGCGGAGCATCCGAAGGCTGAGTTTGAAAAATGCTCCTCGGCTGTATTTGTAAAATGCTCCTCTGTGCTTTCCCGCGCGGCAGCACGGCCGCCGTGGCCTCAGCACGGGAAGCGATTCTCTCTGCTGCATCACACGGAGCCTGCGACCCCCTCGCTGCTCAGATTCCATTTCTAATGCTGGGCAGCACAGCCCCAAGGCAGCGCCTCCCTTTGCCCGGGGCAAACCCGAGCCTGGCAGAGGGGCAGAGCGCGCTGCACGTCTCGGTCCTAATCTGCCCAAAATAAACACTCGTGGGGTTTATTAGGACATTGCTCAACACCCCTCTGCGTTCAGCCCACAGCCCCCTGCCCTCCTCCCCGAGCACCCTGCGGACACAGGCTGGGATTGCAGTCCTGCTCTGCCCTGAGCCAGCCGTGCACCCAGCACAGGAAAAGCAGGATTGTACCACAGCCGCGGGCTTTTGTTGCAGGTATCACTCCCTGCGGCTCGTGGGGCTATAGATGGCTGTGTGCCTCTGGCCGCGGCTCTCTGAGCCCCCCCAAGGCGGTGTCTCCAGCCTGGCAGCAGCTAATGAGCATGACAAGGGGGGTGTGGGCGGAATAAGGGACCCCATGAAGAGGAGAGGGGCTCTGTGTGCCAGCCCCACGCTGCAGCACAGCCACTGCACTGGGAAAGGAAGGTTCCTGGGCATCCTGCCCTTTCCAGGGTGAATCACAGCCACAGGTGCCGTTTGCCAGGCTCTGGCACGTTGCCTGGCACCATACCTTGCGGGAAGCAGGCTGAGCAGCGCCAGGTCCTGTCTCCCAGCACGGGGGATGGCCGCAGGGTGGCACGGACCTGCCCTCCTGTACGTGCCGCAGAGCAGCCCGTGCCCAGGGCTAGCGGCAGGGCTGCTCTGGCCAGCATCATTAGCCGTGACTCAGAGCTGTGCATGACTGCACATGCCCCGAGCGGGACGGCAGGCGCTGGCCGAGCACTGCCGCGCTCATTAATGATCATCTTTACCCTGCTCCCAGCAGTGGCTAATTGCATAACGCCGGGCACACGGTGGGCTGCCCCCGAGGAGCCCCACAGCTGCAGGGCAGCCAGGGATGAGGGCAGCATGTCCGCGGCCTGGCCCTTGGGAACAGCCCCCAGGATGCCATAAGGAGGGGCAGGACATGCCCCAAACTCTGCTGGGGGCTGAGCACAGGGTGAAAAGGCTTTCCCAGAGCGCAGCCTCCCCCAGGGAAGCCCCCCTCTGTCAGATCTCATCGCTCACAGCCTGCTTGCTGGAAATGGGGACTCATCCCTGCCCTCCCAGCCTGGCCCTGGCTTGTCCCCACTCCTGTTCAGGTGGTCTCATTGTTGTACTTCTATTGGGCTTGTGTGGCCAGGTTTTGGCAATTGGGGGATGGCTACAGGAGTGGCTTTTGTGAGAAGGTGCCAGAAGCTTCCCCCATGCCCAGCAGAGCCAATCCCTGGTTGTCACTGCAGGGGTATCGGGGACAGACAAAGGTGACACAGAGACTCCATCATCAGAAGGCATGAAAAGCATTTTTTAATTAGAAATCCACAGTTCTTAAAGAAACAATGACGGACTTAAGACCTGATTGGGTGAGAGAAGATTTAGGAATCTTCTCTCACCCATTGGTCAAGAAGGGACAACTCCTTCTTGTGAACATCTTTGTCAGAGATTGCCTGCCAGGTGCAGAGATTGAGATAATTATTTTAATTCTTTCTCTGAGCTTTCTCATAGCTTCCCAGGAAATCCTGGGACAGCTCTGTCCCTCTCTATTCAGAGGATCTGTGATTACCACACCTGGTGGTCCCAAGATGGATGCAAACCCTGGCTGTAAACCTGGCCATGGAAACCCAATGCAGCACCAGAAAGAGGATGTGAATCACATCACAGCAGGATGTGCAGCCTGTGGTAGCTGTGCATCCCCACAGACAGGTTGTATCTCACCCCCTTTGCAGAGCTGGCAGCAGGCTTTGGAGGCAGGTGAGGGCTGAGCCCCATTCTGGGACTGCTGCCCAAGGGAACAGCATTCAGTGGCAGGAGCAGGTTTGGGGTGGAAGTGGGAGGGATATTAACAGACCCCAGAACATCCCCTGGGGCTGGAGGTGATGCAGGCAGCCAGGTTTAGAGCTGGGCCAGGCGCCTGGCCCTGTGCTCTCACCATCACCCTGGCACTGCCACGGAGCTGTGCTGGAGGGGACAGAGCACTCAGTGTCCAGGGCTGTGCCAACTGATCTCATTGATGGTCTGCTGGAGTGGTTTGGTCCTGAACTAGTTGTCCCCAGGAGAATTATTCAATAAATTTGAATTAAATGTGGGCAGGCGGCTTCCTGAAGCCTCTGAAAAGAAAGCAATGAGCTTAACCAGCCCCCTGGGCCCTGGGGAGGTCTGGCTGGCAGCCAGCTGGAGCCAGGATCCAGCACAGCCCTGAGCAGGGCAGAGGGAAAGGTCTCAGCAGCCCCGTGCACTGGAGCTGGGGCCCATCCTGAGGCTCACCAGGGCCTGGACAGGGGACACAGGAGAGGTGGCCAGGGGCAATATCACCCTGTGCTGGCTCCTGGCACAGGGACCAACCCTGCAGATCCCAGCTGTCACCTCCAGAGCCACCAGCACCAGCCAATGGCACCAGTGGTGTGCACAAGGGCTGGAGCACCTCAGGGGCTCAGGGGAACATCCAAAAACCTCTGTCCCAGTGCAAAGGGGAGAAGCAGGAACCAGCAGCAGGTGTTCACACCTGAACCCCTTTCTGGATCAGGCTCTGCACACTCCCTGCTCCTTCTGTGGCTCCCAGGGCAGTGCTGGCTTCTCTCCAGCCTCTGGCAGGTCTATCACAGCTTAGGGTGCTCAACCTTGTGGCAAAGTGCAGCAAGCCCTGAGGAGTGGCAGGAGGCAGAGCCTGAGCCCTCAGTCCCCAAGAGTGCAGATGGACCCAGGGAACCTGGCCCAAGCTGTGTTGAGCAAAGCCAAACCCCCCTCCCTTGAGCTGATGATTCTACAGTTTCTTAGGGGGAAAAAAAAAAAGATGTAGAAATGGTTGTCATGCTCAGGCAACATTCAGCATCCCCCTTGTTCAAACAGCATTTGCACCTGCTCTCCAGCACTTTATATAAACACTCACACACTGTTTGAATGACAAATATCCCAAGTGCATTGTTTTTAAACACCTACACACATTGTTTACTGTTTACTGTGCTCCCCCTCCCCAGTGCTGCTTCCACTGAGGGGATTTTGCTGCCAGGGAGGGTCCTGAATAGGGACATGAAGCCAAACACCACAGGGGAGGCTGTGGGAGCACAGGGGACTCTGTGTGGCCTGCCATGCCATGCTCACACCTGGGGGAATCACTGTGCTTTCCAGCTGTGGCACATCTGCTTGCAGAGCTGCTTAACATGATGCTGCATCAGGATGGTCTGCAGCAACCATAGCAACAGGGCTGCCTTGGATTTCCACCTTCCCCAGCAGAAATGACACTCATTTCTCCCAAATTTGCTGTTGCTTGAGAGACACCAGCAGAAACCTCTGGCCAGGCAGGAGAGAGGAGTTCTGGGAAGGTGCCCAGGTTGAGGATCTGCTATCCCTTCTCAGGTGAGGATCTGGTGCAGTGAGCAGCTCCAGAGGCTCCAGCCAATCCCACCTGCACCAGTCAGACCCTCCCCAAAACCTGAGCTGCATCCCAAACCCTGGCCCCCTCCTCCAGCATCAGCAGGGTGGGAAGCACTGCTGCTCTGCCCCTACAGCTTGGGTTCCACAGGAGGAAGGAGGAAGCAGCAGCCATCCCAGCCCCCCTGGGCTCAGCAGCAGCCTGTGCCAAGCCAGTGCTGTACAGCAGAGCACAGGGCATTGCCCTCTGAAATGGCTGCTGGCCTTGGGAGATGGAGGCCGTGGGCCCAGGAATGGTCACAGGGATTTAGGGAGTCAGAGCAGCCCTCCCAGATGCTGAGGGCACCCTGGCATAGGGGCAGCACCCAGTTTCCATGGCACAGCACAAGCTTCTCATTGACTGGCAGTGAAGGATTAAAAACCTGCAGATGTAGGGGAAAAACCAAACGTGAGACACTCTGGGCTCTCCTTCCCTGGCCCTGAGCTGCACCCACTCCTGGGCCAGCCAGGATCAGCACCCACTGCTCAGCCACCAGCCTGTCCCTGAGCCAATCCCACCTCCCAGCACTTTGCAGCTCACTCTCCTGTCACCACAGCTTCCCCACCCAGCCCTCAGAGCAAGTCCCAGAGCTCCACTGAGCCCCCCAGCCTGCTCTGCCCTCCCCTCTGGGCTGTTTTGCTGCTGCTCAGTGCTCCTGGGAGCTGCTTTGGGAAGGAAGTTGGGGGGTTCTTGCTTTTGGGGTACAAGATCACCACATTGAGGTCCATCCTGCCCTCCCCTCACCCAGCTCTGCTCTCCCCCATCCTGGGTGATGTAGCTCTGCAGGGGGAGCAGTGCAGGACCCCCGGGCTGGCTGTCCCCAATACCAGTGACGCTGCAGTGTGGCAGGGTGGGGATGTTCATGAGCAGAATCCTGCTCCAGGAACGCAGCACGAGCACTCAGCACATCCCACTCCAGAGGGACCAGGGAGGTGCCACACTCGCAGGACCTTGGCAGGCAGCCTGGCTCTCCCCGCTGGAGATGCCTCTCCCAGGCTGGAGATGGCTGCCATGGTCGGGGAACAGCTTTGGGAATTTAGGGCATCAGAGTGGCCCTAGAAATGCTGAGGGCTCCCCCAGCCCAGCTTTCAGGAGCTGCTCTTTGGGACAGGGACAATGGCCATGGGCCAGGTGGGTCCTGTCGCCCGTGAGTCTTCTCCTGACCCAAAAGCCCAAAGCAAACCGAGGTCCTTTATAACAGAATTCTGCAAAAACTCCAAATTTGCGTTTTCTGCCCCATTTCTGCCGGGCGGGAGCTGCGGGGCTGCGGCGCCACCTGGTGGCCACAGGGAATAGCGCAGCCGCCTTTGCGCCGCTGTCGGGAATTGGGAAAAGATGGAAAAAAAGGGAAAATAAAGAGGTGAAAACAGCTTTCAACACTCCGCAGAAACAGCAGCGTTGTAAAAGTATTCTTATAAATAATTATCCGTATAAATGTTATTATGTTTGCCTTTATACATAAAAGTGATACAAAGTTCCTTCAGATTTTATCCAGTGTTTAATTTGAATTTTGTATCCCTGTGCTGGATACCTTCAGTGCTTTTGTGCCTTTCCCTTGGAGGCCGCAGCTGTACTCCAGCCCTGCCCAGAGCGCTCCAGCCTGTTTTAGGCACTTCCAGCAACATGTTAGCAGGGCAAAAAGCCTTCCCTCGGGTCCCATCACACAGGTGGGCTTGTGCAAGGAACATTAACACTGCAAAGATTGAAAGTGAAAGGATACAAATTATTATTTTTTTTTCTCAATGCCCAATAGAACATTTTAACAATACTAGAAATGTAAAACCCATCAGAGCTGAGAGCATAGGTGTCCATCTCCCCTACACCAGAGACACCTGAGGATGTTCAGTCAAGGGTCCAAGCCAGGGAGGGAGGGAGGAACGACGGCAACTCAACGAAAAGCTGGAGAATGCATAAAGAAAAACCTAAATAAACTCTTACTTGTTGTTAACCTGGTCACTGAGAAATTACAACCTCCTGCTGTGTGAAATTTAAGGCTAGGCACTTTCATTGATGTACTGACCACAAACTGGCTTTTAAGAAGTCTCCAGTATGCATAACAAGCTTTTAAAAATATATCTGTCAGAAATGAAAGAAATAAACAATCAAAGCCTGAAGTTTTAGCAATATTCTGAAGCCACTGCAGTATCTGCAGCTATGGCAGTGCCCAGGAGCTCTGATCCCAGTGCCAGCCCAGCTACACTGCCCTCACCCTTCAGAAAAGGCTTTGTCATCAGAAACCCAGGGCAGAACTCGAACAGTGATAATGAAGAGAGCTCCTGAAACCATCAGTGCTGTTCCAAGGAGAGGTCTCCTAAGAAAAGCAAGAACTGCACTTTGTAGCTTTAAAAACAAACTGTCAACATTTACTAATTGGATAGAGATAGCAAGTGATCACAGCGAGGAGGAAATAACCCACTCATATTTAATCTTTGTTGTGTTTCCCGAGGTCATTTGGCTTTCTCTGCCAGCTGCACTGACCATTATGGGGCCTCAACTCATCCCTGGGGTCTCTGCTTAACCAGCTACCCCTGATGAGCCTGAACTCCCCAAGAGCCTCACCTGGGACCCCACTCCCACCCTCCACACGCACTGTTGGAGCTCTATTTAAGTGCAAACCCTGGCTCCTCCTCTCAGTTTTTGCCCGTGGCACTTTCTGGGCTGGTTTCTTTCCTGTAGCTGTTCAAGGGTGATGCTGAGAGGGAATTCTCCTGCAGCCTTTATCTACCTGGGCTGTTTTCCCGGCAGACAGGGAGTGTTGCAATGGCTTTGAGTTTGCTGACTGCTTTGTGAACAGCCTCCTTTACATACAAAGGAATCGTTTGCAGCTGCCAAGGGCAGATTCCAGCCCTAACTCAGCCGTGGGCCAGCGCTATTCCAGTGGGAAGCCCTAGGGAAGAGCTGTGTTGCAAGGAGCATTTCCCCTACTAGGAGATAGGGGAAAATTCCTGTGGTTGCTGTGCTGCTTCTCCCCTGTTTGGTGAATCCAGGAATGCACATCCTTGGGCAGCTCATCCTGCAGCTCATTTGGATGGCCAGAGATCTTGCTCAGCCTGGCCTTCCTCTAGAGAAAATCTGGGTACAAATTGGAAGGGCTCAGAAGAAGCAGTGAATGCTTCTCACAACACCGTGGGTGAAACTCTTTGTGCTGCTCAGGCTCAGAAAAGAAACTTTGTCACCTTGTAGGAAGGGAAAAGGGCTGGGGCTGAAGGCTGGGCCAGCAACTTCCTGCAAGGAAGAGGAATGAGGGTGTCCATATGTGAGGGAAGAGACTGGCTGGATGTGAAAAGCATGCCAAGAAAGTTTAAATGAGCTGCAAATTTAAAAATGGCAAGGAGGTCTCTTCAATCAAGTGAGGGGGCCTTGCACTGCTCCATTCCCTGTGCCCTGGATGTACCAAGTCCTCCTCATCTTTCAAATCTGTTCCATGTGTTGTTTGAAGAGTGTTTCTAATTAGCAGAGCTCAGACAGCAAAATCCAGAGGAGAGCCAGTGCAGAGACCAAACCTCAGAGTTCAAGGGGATTTAGTCCAGCCAAAAATGAATGGCACACTTAGAAAATTCTCCTGAGTTCAAGTTTTGATCAGTCTGTGTCCCAAAGTTCTTGCATTGGGGGTATGAGGAAGGCTCTGTCTTGGCAATTTGAGTTGTGACCCTTCAGCTCTGTAGCAGCTGCATCCCTGTAGGAGCAGTACTGGAAATGTGGCTGCACCACCTTGGCCTGTGCTCTCAGCTCCTCTCAGCCAAGCTCAGCAGCTTTGTTTCAGGTCACTGGTAACTAGGAGAGCTGGGATTTCTGGGGATGAGTGCCTCTTCAGAAATAAAACTTACACAGGCTTCGCTTTTTCTTGAGAGCTCCAGCAAAATGGGATTTTTGCAAGTTTTAGTCCCTGTAGAGCCTTCAGACTGTGCAATACCAGTAAAGCCAAGGCAACTTTTAAGCAGTGGAACAGATCTATGTTGAATAAGAAATAGGTAGGCAATATAAGGTAGATTCTCAGGTTTTTTACAGCTTGACCCCTGTCTCAGCTCTGTTATTCCACCCTGTCCCCTGGCAGCTGCTCTGTGCAGTGTGGGGACACCACGTAGGTGCTGGTGACAGGGGACAGTCCAAAGTGAGGTGCTTGCAGTGCTGTCTGCCCTGAAGGTGGCAAATGAAGCCCCTGTAATGAGCTGGTCAGGGCACAAGGGCACAGCCACCACCCCTGGATGGGCTTGGAATTGCTTGGCTTGGAGCAGCAGCCCTAATTACTGCTCATTAATGGAAAACCCATTTCAGTTTAATTGCTGAGAGTTTGTGCTCTGATATAGAGAGTCTGGTCTCTGATCCCCTGCTCCAAGCAGGTCCTGCAGTCTGGGGAGGAACTTCAGCTTCCATCTGGTCACAGCAGGCTTTGAAATGTGACTGAAGCTTTTCCATGTTGGGCTTTAATTCCCAAAGATCCAGATGCCAACAGAAATCCTTTCCATCTTTGCCTCTTGGCCACTTTTCTGAAAAACAAAGCATCAGCCAGGCTTGATTTCAGTGAGTTTGAGGGGTGGAAGCACAGGGGAGCTGATGGGCTGGTGGTGTGATAAATAAATGGGTTAATAAATGTTGGAGAAAGCCCATGGGAGTGGACCCTTGGAATGTTTTGGGAGGTTTCAGCTTGCAGCTGACTCCCTGTGCAGGCAGGTCAGCCTTTCCTGGGTGGAGAGAGCACAAAATGCTCGTGGCTGAAACAAAAATCTGTGCAAAACAAGCTGCAGGACATGAACTAAACAAACTTCCCTGCATGGGCTGGCTCCTTCAGGGGATGGAGGAAGCTGTGGAGTGAATCTCTGCCAGCAGGCTCTGCCCTGCTGAGTGGACCCACAAAATTCACAGAATCACTGGGTTGGAAGAGACCCTCAAGATCATCAAGTCCAACCCAGCCCCAACACCTCAACTAAACCCTGGCACCCAGTGCCACATCCAGGCTTTGTTAAACACACCCAGGGATGGTGACTCCACCACCTCCCTGGGCAGCCATTCCAGAACTTTATCACTCTTTCTGGAAAAAAACTTTTTCCTGATATCCAACCTATATTTGCCTTGGTGCAGCTTGAGGCTGTGTGCTCTGGTTCTGTCAGTGCTGCCTGGAGAAAGAGCCCAAGCCCAGCTGAGCACAGGCACCTTTCAGGAGCTGTGGAGAGTGATGAGGTCACCCCTGAGTCTCCTTTTCTCCAGGCTGAGCACCCCCAGCTCCCTCAGTGGTTCCTCTCAGGGTTTGTGTTCCCAGCCCCTCTCCAGCCTCGCTGCCTCCTCTGGACGCGCTCGAGCGTCTCAAGGTCCTGGGTCTTGCAGAGCAAAGAGCATCTGATGCAGAAGGGGAGGACAGAGAAACCACTGCAGAATCCTCTGTCTGCTGCCCCCTCCCAGGGCTGAAGGGGCAGACAGAGGTGTTGGCTCTGCTCCCTGGGCTCAGGGTGCACAGAGCTTCCCCCACCAGCAGCTCACTCTGCAAAAATAAACCATCCTGGAGGTTGGCTGAGCAGGACACCTGGGAGCTTCCAGCTGCCTGACACCCCACATTTCTATGTGCTCCTATAAATGGAGAACCTCCATTTATAACCAAATCCAAATCAATAATCCTCCAGGGCTGGGCTCTGGAGGGACTGGAAGCTCCCACAGTTCCAAGCTGGAGGCTGGACTCTACTTTTGGGTATGGAGGTGGGAGGTGCAGCCAAATATCTGGGGCTCCTGCCTTTGTGTGAGGCTGCTGCTCCCAAAGGGGATTCCCAGAGCTGTGGGGTGTGGGGGAAGGAGGCATTAGCTGCTAATTTGATGTGCTTTATGTCAAATGTTTGCAGCTGTTTGCAACTCCCACTGTTCTCTCACTGCAGCTAAGAAGGGTGAGAGTTTCTGAAAAGGGTGATAATTTTATTAAAGATGCAGCAGAAGATGTTTTTATGGGATATCTGGGTGGAGGCCCATCAGGGAAAGCAGTGCTGTGGAAACAGGCTCTGGTGATGCTTCTCTAGCAGGTGTTGGGTGTCTCCATGGCCTATGGTGGGACTCAGCTGATGTCCTGCAGCACCCAGGGTTGGGAACACTCTTTCTCCTCTGTTTTTCCCGGTATCCTGCAAATCCACAGCTGCAGGTAGGCTGCTGAGATAGAAATCATGCTTTTTCTATGTAGAAAATAGGTAAAATTTCATTAAACAATGGTTTTTAAGATGGTAATTCCACCTTCCAATGTGCTACTCGGAAACCTCAGGAGAAAGAACAGGCTCAGAGTCTAAGCCTGGCACATTCCCTGGGCAGGAACCTCACCCATATCCAGGGTCTGGACCCCTCTTCCCTGACACCCAGCAATGCTGCCGTGGCAAGTCTTGTAAATATTGGAAAAATCATCCCAGCAATAGCTGGTCCACTTCAGTCATGGCCTCCAAAAGATGGAACCACAAATACAAACATGTTCTTGAGATGATAAAAACTTTTTCTATTCTAAGTTTCTCTTACATATCCTTCAGGCACATGGTTTAGGCCCACTGAAAGGTCTCCCAGACCAACCAAGGAGAGATTTTATGAAACTATTTTATGGCTTTGGGGATTCTTTTCAGGGATATTTGAGGTTGCAGCTGAGGAAGTGGAGGCTTTGCCAGCTCTTGTACAGGTCAGGGCCTTGCATGGATTCTTCTCTCACTGATCCTGTTGTGAGAGCTGAGCAGGCAGCACTGGAGGGTCTTCTGTGAAGGATGGAGCTGCAATAGGGCACTTCACAGATGGGCTAAATAGTTCTAATAATTCAATAACTCAATAATAATTCATATAATTCAATAGTTCAGTAATTCAGTTTGGAAAAGCCTTGTAAGGTTGAGTTCCAACCATTAACCCAGCACTGCCAAAGCCATCACTAAACCACATCTCTAAGCATCACATCTACATCTCCTTTTAGAACCATTTCCAGGGCTGATGATTCCATCACTGCCCTGAGCAGCTGTTCCAATGCCTGGCAACCCTTTCAGTGAAGAAATTTTTTGTAATATCCAATCTAAACCCCACTGGTTCAACTTGAGGTCGTTCCCTCTTGTCCTGACATTTATTACCTGGGAGAAAAGACCTGGATTTCTTTGAAAAGACCCAGGTGCATCTCTGCACTTCTTCTCCTGCAAAGATAAACTCAGGGTGAGGCTGTGCCATGGAGGTGCTTCCCTGTCACTTCTTGATGTTTTAGGGGAAACACTGCAAGCCCTGCAAAGATGCAGCATTTATCCTGCTGCGCAGAGATTTGGAGCTGAGGGAAGAGCAGTAGCATTCTTGGGAGTGGATTTATTCCAAGCTGGTGGTTTTGCTTCTGGGCTTTTCCAAGCTGCAGTCTCCCACGAGATGGTGCTGTGGGATAGGGGACACTGTCACCGAGCCAGGGCTGCGGGGCCTTCGCTGCAGCTTCTGGCTAGAACAGAAAATTAATTTGTGGCTTTGTCAGAAACTGAGGGTTTTCTTTGCAAAGTCTCTTCAGGGAGAAAAATGGAGAGGGAGTAACATCAGCTGCAGCTGGGGAGAGTCCCTTCTGCAGGAAAACCCAACCAGAGGGAAAGGAGTCACCAAATCCCTCTAAACAATTCACAAATGGCACCTTGTACTGAGCCACTTCTCACTCAGAAACTAATGCTGCTGATGTTCTGCTTTTCACAGCATCACAGAGGGTTTTGGGTTGGAAGGGACCTTTCAGATCATCCAGTGCCATCCCCTGCCATGGCAGGGACACCTTCCACCATCCCAGGCTGCTCCAAGCCCTGTCCAGCCTGGCCTTGGACACTGCCAGGGATCCAGGGGCAGCCACAGCTTCTCTGGGCACCCTGTGCCAGGGCCTCAGCACCCTCACAGGGAGGAATTCCTTCCCAATACCTCTGTCAATTTAAAGCCATTCCTCTGTCACTGCAGGTGAAAATGAAGCACATCCTGTCAGGAAAGGCCAGGACATGTTACTGGTATATGCAATATCTTAGTAGTTTAACTAGATACATTTTTACAGAAAAACAATTAAAGCATTTATACATGCACTTGGCTTTTACCCCTCTTTTGGGGAGAGGGGTTTATGCTCATCCCTGCCTTGTTCCCCTGGCTCTTAGTTGGTGGTTTCATTCTGGGAGAAGTGAGGGATGCTACAGCAATTTGCCAGTGCCTGAATCCTTTGCTAAGGATGTGATTTCTCAGTGGTGATTTTGGTTTCCTTGCCCTGGGTCAGTTCTTTGTGTGCTGACACACCTTTACACCTCTGCTCTTTATTGACCAAAGAAACCTTTAGAGCACTGCTGCTTCCTTCATGGTCTGCAGCTGAGTTATGTCTAAATTTATCCCATGCACTTCTCATGTATTAGCTGCTGATTCTGCCACTCCTAAACCCAACCCTGCCCAGCTCTGGGGCTGCTTTTCTTTATCTGACCATTACTGAGGTGTTTGCAGTCCCCAGTGCCAGCCTGTGTCCCAGCTCCTGGCACCCTTCTGTGCTGCAGCCCATGGCTCTGTTGCAGTCCTGGGCTTGTCTTAACTTCATACAAAGCTCTTGACCTGCTGTTGGTGATGGCAGTGCTGGGTTCTCACCCTGTGGGAGTGCTTACCCTGTGGGATTTCTGTCCCACAGCTCTTTCAGTGCCTTTTTCCTGCACTCACTTTGTGCATCCAGCAGATTTTTGGGGCTTTTTCAATGCTGAGCTGCTGATCTGAGAGTCTTGTTAAGGGAAAATGATTTTTTTGCAACATGCTCCATCCAGTGATGCTCTTCATTAATAATGATACCTTTGATCAGTGCCATGGAAAATGTGGACAGTGCTTAGAAGATTTGGTATTTTGCAGAGAAACTGCAAGAAAGTGAAGGAATGGACAAATATTTGCCACAGGGATCCTGCTTCCTTTTCAAGCAAACATCTGGGTTATTCCAATTTAAAAAAAAGTACTGTGGCAAATAGGAAAAGGTCCATGAATTTCATGTCAACCTGTCTTTTTATTTTTTAATTTCAGAGCCTCTCCATCTAGAAATAAAAGTATTACTGGGGTTTGATCTGGAGTCCTCTGAAGTCAAAGGAAGATTTCCCCTCCAAGTGCTTCAGTAGCAGTAAATACTGGATTGAGAGAGGCTGAATAATTTAGGCAGCAATTCCCAGTGCTGTGTGTTTGCTGTCCAAACACACTGCGAGCCAAAGGTGCCCTGAGATGCCCATGAATACAGAGATCCCCTCCACTTCCAGTGCCCTGGCTGCTTCCAGCAGCAGCTGAGCCCCTGCCAGCCTGCCTGGCTCCTTAAACCCTCCCTTTGTGGCAGCTCCAGGGTTTTGCCCCTGTTCCCACCGTGGGGATGGGGTGGGATTTGTCCCTCCTGGGTGTAGATTGATGATGGGCAGAGCTCAGTGCTCTCACCAAGTGATGTTTGTGTCCCTGTACCCCTGGGGAGCTGCCAGAGGCAATGGGGCTGCACTGGTGCAATTAATTCTGTTAGCAGAATTTGCCTTTTTCTGTTTGTTTTTATTCTGAGGAAGAGGTTGGTCAGCTAACAAGTAAAACACAAGTTGCAACCTACTCCTGTAATGTGCCAAAAGCAAAATAATCTTGGTTTGGGGTTTTTCTCTTGCTCATGTTCATTGTCAGAGCCCTTCATTACTGTTCACACAGTTATTTTAAGCTGTGCTTCTACAGCAGTAAAAATGATGATCAGTTGTATTTTTCACCAACAAATGTGATTAATTTATCTCACCCAGTCACTCAGGGGTGACCTTCCCCCAGACTTTCCTTAATGAACTGTTTTGTGATATAATGCACCTCTGCTCTAAGGCTACAGGGAATTGTTACCTGCTGCAAAGGTGCTCAGGGGTGGATGGAGCAACCTGGGGTGGTGAAGGTGTCCCTGTCCATGGCAGGGGGTGGAATGAGGTGAACTTTATATCCCTTCCAACCCAAGCCTTTCTGTGGTTCTAAGAAATGCTCAGCTCCTGATTTTGTGCAGATGAATTCTATCTCTGCCTGGTCACTCCACTTGTGTTTCCTCTGTCCATACAAAAATCTCAGCCTGTCTCTTCAGTGTCCCCTGGAGTCACAGCCATCAGCCCAATCTCCACGTGGCAGGGTCCTCAGCCTCTTCCCTGTGCCCTTCCCTCCTTGATCTGCTGCCAATATTGTGATTATCATTCAGGTCAGCTCCCTGTTGTTTCCTTAGACTCAGATTTCCCTCTGGGTCCTGATGTTGAAGCTACTTCTGAATTTTGCAGAATTTCTGCCTAACATTTCTATAATCCAACCCTTGTGGTCCAGCTGTGCAGGGGTGCTGTGTGTGCCTGTCAGCCTATCTGGGAATGCAGTGTTTCTTCTGGGGCTGCCAGGGAAGCACAGTGCAGGGGGAAGAATTAAAAACTTCCACAGCCACAGTGGGCCTGGGGCTTCTCCAATTTACTGCAGGTTTGGAGGTACCTCAAGCCAACTCTAATTATTTCTCTTAATGACTTCCAGAAAAATGCAAACCTGGACAATGTCATGAATCCTGTTTTCTTCTTCTCACCAAGACTTTTTCCCTGAAGTGAAAAAGAACACCATGACTAGGTGTTCAGGTAAACCCAGACATGTCAGAAAATTGGGAATGTGACTCCACCTCTGCTGCTGCCCTGTTCATCCCTCAGCAAATGCAGTCCTGCCTCACTCAGCTTCGTTAAAACTTCCCTGAGAATCTTGTTTCAGCAAATTTTCTAGGTTCACCTCCCCTCTGCCTGCACCCCTGCTGCTCTCCTTCTCTGTCACAGCAAAAGTTGCTGTCTTCACTCTTCAAGTGTCTCCAAGTGCATTCCTTCCCTGATATAGATCTACCCTCTGGACAAGCAGCTTTGCAGCCTCTCCTCAGCTTTCTCCCACAGCTGGACAAACTCTGCTGTAAAGAATTCCTAGATTCCTCACCACTGGTCTTTTCAAATCTTGACACCAAGCAGAGCACCCAAATGGGATTTTTGTCCATGGGGCTGCTCAGTGTAGTCTCCCTGGTTCCTTATTGCTTCTTTCCTCTCACTGAGGGCAGCAGGAGGTCACAGGGGAATGACTCATCACAGAATCATGGAATGATTTGGGTTGGAAGGGGCCTTTAAGATTGTCTTGTTCCAACCAACCTTGCCAAGGGCAGGGACACTTTTCACTAGATCAAGCCCTGTCCAGCCTGGCCTTGAACTCTTCTAGGGATGGGGCAGCCACAACTTCTCTGGAAACCTGTGCCAGTACATCCCAGTTAGCAATTTCTTCCTAATATCCCATCTAAACCTCCTCTCTGTGGGCTTGCACCATTCCCCCTCGTCCTGTCACTCCAGGCCCTTGTAAACACTCTCTCTCCATTGTTTCATAGCTTCCTTCAGGTACTGGAAGGCTGTAATTGGATCATTCCAGAGCCTTCTCTTGTCCAGGCTGACCAACCCCAACTCTCCCAGCCTTTCCTCCCAGCAGAGCTGCTCCATCCCTCTGATCATCCTGGTGCCTCCTCTGGGCTCTCTCCAGCAGCTCCACATCCTCCTCGTGTCCTGTGACGGAAGGAGGTCACACCAGCTCCCTGCCCCGTGCTTCTTGCTGCTCCCAGACCACGGCCTGGAGACCTGCTCCCAGTTCCCTCTGCCAGTCCCACCAGCTGGGCATGTGACACCTTCATCATGCGAGGCAGAGCCTCCTTTGTGCTGAGAACAACCGAGCCACGGGCCGGTCCTTCCCGGCATTTGCGCAAACCGTCGCTAATTGCATCCCGAGGCTCTGTCCTGCTTTCCTGCAGGCACACGTCCCTGGGATCAGCATGCAGAGGGAAATTGGTGCTCTGGACAGGGCTGGTGGTGGCCCAGATCTCTCTGATGTGCTTTGTCTCTGCAGCTCCCAGGCTTTGTTTGTTAGTGCTAAGTCACGATGCGAAGCGGAACAGTCCAGACTTAGGGAAACTGGGTCAAACTCCTAAGGAGGAGCACAAAAGCCTAGTGTGTGAGCCTGGGAGGGCAAAACAAACAGGCCAGGGCACAAACTGGAGAGGGAACTGGGAAGGACAGAGAGGAAGACGCTCTGCACGAGTGTGTTAGACATAAGAGGCAGCTGGGTAAGTGTTGGGCTGGTCCTCGGAGCAGAGGGAAGGGTGTGGAGGAGCAGACCCCAGCTCAACCGCGTTGATGTTGAATTGCTTCAGAGTCAACTCAAATGTGCAGCTGCCACCAGGCAGCAACACAGGAAAAAAGAAATTAAAAAGCGTGGATTGTTGATCTCAAATCACGTAGGTGCTGAGGAAAATCACCGCTGGGTGATTTGCTCCACCATGGAGCTGCTCACCACTGGTTTTGAGACAGTGCAAAGTGTGGGTAATGTCTCCTGGAAAAGACTAAAAAAAAATAAATCCCATTCAAATGGGGTTAAGGAAGCTCCATGTACAGACCAGAAGTTTAAATTTATCTGCCAGGAAAATATTGGAGCAAACAATGAAAATGTTAGCACATAGTGAGGAGGTCAGCAGCATCCCATGGGCTTTGTGTAGGACAAGTGGCTTCCAAAACATTTTGATTTTTCTCCTGTTACAGTATAATTCAGTTTTAAGAGCAAAAGAAAAGCAGTGGTTTTTGTATAAATTGACATTAATAAGGCTTTTGATTTTCTCCATTATGTTTTTGATAATCAAGATAGAGAAATCTCATTAGAAGAAAATTTGCATTTGGTGTTTGCAAAACTGGTTGGAAAGCCATGCTGGAAACTTGTTTCTTATCAAAAGAGAAAACTTCACAAAGTGGGGTTCAGCAAAGGGTTTGCTGTCAATCAGTGTCTTCATTAATCATTTCAAGGATGAGATAAAAATTGTTCCTATTAAATTTGCAAATGAGGTCAAGCAGAAAGTCTCAGCTGTAAATATGTCAGAGAAGAATTAGGATATAAAACTAACGTGTTCTCTTTGCCCACTGTTCATGGGAGGAGAAGTCATGGGTATAGGTTCAGCTATTTAGAGCACTGAGTGTGACTTCCCAACGCAGAGGATAATCCAGGACTGGCACCAATGGCCTCAGGGCACTTCAGCAGAAGCTTGGTGTCAGAAAAGGGAATGAAGCTATGGCTTGTGTAAAGATGATCCTCCCCCAGTGCAGAGGGCTGCCCTTTGAGGTCTCTTCCCACTTTTTGGGGGAGGGATGCTGGGATGCTGCCTGGGATCAACCCCACCACCAGGAACCAGCCCTGTGTGTGGGTGCTGGCAGGCAAGAATGTGCAGGATCCCCTGCCATGACTTTCAGATCTTTTCTTCTCTTTACAGAGAATCTTCTGCTGCCTTGAGGACCACCAGGGTATTTAAAACTGCTTTTGCTGTTCCTCCAAATTTCTTTGGTTGTGGGGGTGAATGTGGGAATTCATAATGTGTTTTATCAACTACACAAGTTAATAATGTGGATCTTGTGTAATTTGGAACACTACCAAAGGATGAATCAATGATGCGCAGTTCTAAGTTCACTAAATTCCCAGAAGTAAAACTTGTTCAAAATATATCTGTGTCTGGAATAGTGTTGTCTTATCCTTTACACTTGTGTTTCTATTTCTGTACTGATACAGCTCATATAACATTTCATTTCCCATTTTGAACTTGAAATGCAGCAAGATGAAAAACCGATTTTTGGTAAACAGGGATTTTTATTTTGGATTCTATAGAGAGAACAAAATTGGCTGTGCGTGGAAGCGCTTGCTGCTTTGAAGTGGTTAATTTGCCTTTATCTTCCAGACACATGACATCAGATTGGATCCAAGTGTGTTCTTAAGCAGAGAAGCCCTGACACCCCCTAACTTTGGGTTCATTTACAGCTGGGTTATACTCCTGCAGGGCCAGGTAAAACCCACAAGGCTTATCCCAAACCTTGGCTTAAGTGGGTTTTTTGAAACTGGACCTGACCTGGATCCTAATTTAGCACTATTTTTTTGTGCTTAAAGGGAATGTATAGGCAAGGAACATATTGTGCTCTGTTGTAATAAGATCTGAGTTTCATCAATATTCAGTACTAGCACATGCTGGGTGGTGTTAGGGACTGAGCAGATATTGCGAGCACCAGCTGCTGCTTTTATGCCAGTTTTTCATGCTGAACAGTAGGAGACTAAACTCTAGCATCACGCAGAATGGAGAGCTATCACGAGCTGGGAGCAGCACAGGGAAATTCATGCAAATCCCCTTGTGCTCGTTATTGGTGTCTGTGATTGGGCTGGAGGAGGGTGCTTGGGGGCTGTGAGGGGCAGAGCTGTTCCCTTGTGCTGTCACAGTGGCTGTGCCACCCCAGGCATGTCTCCAAGGCATAATTATTTTGAGATATTGAGGTCCACAGAAGCCTTTACTTTAAGGTTGACTAATGCATTATAATGTCTTTAAAAACTCTTGCCCCCAGGCTTCTTGGTGATGAGTCATCTGACTAAAAGCATCTGGCCATGTCCTGTTCCCTCCCTTGTGGGAGGGTGTGCAGTTCCCTGGGCCCTTAGCTGGTGACACAGGGCTCCCCAGGGCCTTGTCCCAGTCTGTACCAGCCCTCAGGGTAGGCACAAGCAACCTGCCCAATCTGCTTCCCTGCCTCTGCATGCAGTCATTTGTTTGTATTAATTCTCAACCCTCTGCCTTGCAAAATGACCTTGAAGGTGTTTTGTCCTTTTCCCAGGTACTTTGAGAAAAGATCTTGCAGGTCTCCTTGCCTTAGATGACTCCAAAAAACCCAACAAAGTCTTCAAGGATGACAAGTGCTGGGGTTGGAGGCTGTGCTTTATTCTAGAGTGACACCCAGCCAAAGACCTTGTGTTGTCACACTGGCTGCCCTGGTAGGTCCAGTGTCACCAGGAGATTCCATAATTGTGTTGATGATTTCTTCACTGACAAGCCATCCAGCCCCCCACCCTGTCCCAGACCTCAGCAGATTTTTGTGGAAAGCAACAGTTGTCATTTTCCACTCTCTATCTGCCTTGAGCTGTCAAATTGAGACATCCCATAGTGGGATGCTCTTCTTTCAGTGACTGATCTATGGGAAAACTCAAATCTTGGTGGCAGTCAGTGCAATTTTAGAGCTCCTGGGGTTAAAGCGTTGGGACTAATGTCTTGAGAACAGTTTTTTGGTCCTCTAAAATCCAAGCACAGCTGTTCATCCTCTTTTAAACTTGAATTTACAAAGGCTATATCATACCCTTAGGAAAGGGTATGCTCTTTTGACTGGGAGTTGCTCTGAGATTGGAACCCGCTTTGATTATAAGTCTGTAGTGTGTGGTCAGAAATCTCAATCTTTAATGATTAAGACATTTTCCCCTCCAATCCTGTATTGTTCCTGGCAGCTTCTTGCCACAATATAGAATTTCAATTTATGTACATATTTTTGTTGAGAGCAGGTCTCCATGTTGAATGCCTTTAGGCTAACTGAATTCAGTCATTAAATTACAATTAAATCACAGCTCAGAAATGTCAGCAATTAGGACTCTTTAAGGGTTATTATTACTATTTTTGTAATTCACAATACAAGAGTGACTTCTAGTATAATGTTAAATTTTACTGTTGATTTTCCTATACTGAAAGACAGGAAGCACTGTTGGATTTTATCTCTGATTTGCAGGAGCGAGGGAGGTGGCATCAAACAGCAATTTCCATCCTGTCTGGTCCAATGACAAGATGGTGAATCTGCAGGAATGGGAACACACTGGGTTATGTGCCATTTGCCAGGGCAGGAAGCAATTTCCTGTGGAGACTGAAGGCCTCTGTTCCCCCAGCAAGGTCAGCAGAAGCATTTGCTGCCTTTGGCTACATCATAATTGCATTAATAAAGACAGCAGCTCCCATGGGGCAAAGGCTGCAATTAGCAGCAGCATCAGAGGTTTCATCCCTGCCTCTGCAGTGCTCCCCTGCAAGCAGAGAGGTTCTGCTGGAATTTATTGATGCCATTCCCTGCCTTTGAATGAGCAGCTCCTGCTGTGCTTTCACCACCCAGCAAATCTCTCCACAGCTGGAAATGGGCTCTGGGGGTGCTAATGTGGAAATCAGGTCTGCTCCCTGCAGCCCTCAGCTGGGAGAGGTGGTGGGAGCTCCCCCCAGTCCAGCACTGAAAATCAAATGATTTGGAGAATCTGGTTCTTGAGGGGAAGGGGATGAGCATGAGCAGCTTGTTGTGGTTGTCTGACTGTGTGGGGTATCTTGGTGTAACTTCTCTGCCTGCCTTGGATGCTCTTCCAAGTTTAGGGTTGGTCAGGAATGACAACATGTGCCCAGAACATTCTGCAAGACACACAGAATCCCAGAAAGGCTAGAGTTGGAAGGGACCTGGAAAATCATCTCATTCCAACCCCCTGCCAGGGGCAGGGACACCTTCCACTATCCCAGGCTGCTCCAAGCCCTTTCCAGCCTGGCCTTGGACGCTTCTGGGGATGGGACAGTCACAGCTTCTCTGGGCAATCCTTCATGCACCAGGAAGATTTTTTTCCCACTATCGGATCTAAACCTACTCTTTGTCAGTTTAAAGAAATTCCCCTTTGTCCTGTCACTCCATGCCCTTGTCCAAAGTCCCTCCCCATCTCTCTCAGAACCCTTTAGGCACTGGAAGATGCTCTTAGGTCTCCCCAGTGCCTTCTCACATCTGTGCCTCCACAGAACCCACTTAGGTGACCATTCCTTGACAAACCTTGGCTGGATTGACATCTTCATTTCATTGCAAAAATAAATGATAGAATACAACGATTGAAGACCCACAACCCATGACATTGACTGAGATTTTGGAAGTGTGGGCCTGTTTAAGCACACACACACAGCTGCACACTCATGGTCACAGAGAAAGGCACAAACCCCATGCTGGGACTGTCGGTGACCTGCCAGCCATGGCTCCTGCCACCCTTATCTGGGAGAGCTCTCCAGGGCAGCTGCTGCCTGGCAGACCTGCCACTGAGCTTTTCTTTCTGAAAGCTCCCTCCCCTGTGCTACTGCCTGCTCAGGAGCTTCTTTATTTTCTCCAAAAATTGAAGATACCGGGGAGGTCTTAAATGGCTTCTTGAGTTAACCATTGCACTTTGTGGAGTTGCTGCTCTTCAACATTTCAACTTGAGTGAAACTCCTTTTAAAGAAAAGGAAAGGAGTAAAGTAGTGTGGTAGTTTACTCACTGCTTCCATGTGGGAAGTGTGGGTAGAATGGAGCAACGTGCAGGAGAGCTGATGGGCTCACAAGCTCGTTAGCACTCCCCTCAGAGCTCCAATGAGGAGGGGCACAGCAGGGATGTGTAGGAGATTTGGACTTGACCCATATCTGGAGTAAATCAGCCAGATCTTTTGTTGGATTCAGTGGAACAGAACACGAAAAAGCTTCCACCCAATAGCAGGAATATATTCTCATCCAGGGCTAACTTTGGTTAGCCTGCAGTGCTGTTTCATTCTATGTCATACTCCACAAATGGAGGAGAATGCTCCTGGTTCCTCCCCCTGCCACATCACCACCCACCAACCTGCTGCACCACACCACTCCTCTCTCCCTTTTCCCCTTGCCAGTCTGAGAAACTTTAAATGGGGAAAAAAAAAAGAAAAAAATCATGAACCACCATCTGGTCCCCACGAACAGGATCAGCTCTCAGACCATTTCCTCAGCACCAGCTGGCACAGTTCCCTCCTCTGCAGCAGATCCACTCATCTTGCTCAAGCTTTGGGTCTGCTCCCATATGGTCAGTGCCTAAATTATTGATATTATGTTTACTGCTGTTGTGCCTCAGGTCCAGGGCATTTTTGTGCTGGCTACTGTGAAGAATCAAACAAAACCAGTCTCCGCTCTGGGATCCAATACCTGTTAGTACCAATAATGCTCAGTACCTGGCTGTATTTTTAAAAAGTAACATTCCAGGAGCTTCACACTCTTCCTCTAGACAATGCCTGTGGCTTATAGCTTTTCTTCTGTAGCATTTGACCATTTTCTTCAACTCCCAGGTGGAGTTATGCACTTATATGAAAATTGCTGTTTTTAAAACAGGAAATTGAAGTTTATATCACTATAATTTTTATTATGAAAACTTCATATCCTAAAGACTCAAACCTCAGGATTCCAGCAAATGGAATGAATTTCTTATAAGATTAAGTTTAAGAAGACATTGATTTCATCAGTCTCAGCCTGAGGTGAGAATTGAGATTAATAATGACAATTCTGTCCCAAGAAGGCCTGTTTATCATAGAATTGTACACAGTCTGTCTTTTCTCATTTAACTAATAATTGGGGGAAAAAAAAGGGTTCAAATGATGTTCATCAAATTAAATATCTGGAACTCTTTCCCCTGCAACAGTGAATGAATAAGCAATTAGAAATGAATTCTCACTAAGCCACTTGAGTGTTCAGGCTTCGGTGTGTCTGTTCTTGCAAGATGTCAATAATAAAGTGATCTGGACCAGTGGAAATTAAATAGGAAAGAGTTCTACCCTTTTATGGAAGCCTGGGACCTCCTGGTGGCAGCAGTCCCTGCCCATGAACACAGAAATCCCCACAGGAGCTGTTTTACCTCGAGGAACCACGTTAGAAAAATATTTTCACATCCAGAGCCTTCTGAAGGATCTTGCTGACCATATCTAGAACTTGTAGCCAGAGNCCCAGAAAAACTCTGACAGGGTCAGGGATGTGACCTGACACCCTGGGTGTCAGGGTGTTAAAAGCAGTCCAGATGAAATCCTCCTGGAGTAATAGATGCAGTTCTGTGGAGTGGAGATGGTCCTGTAGAAAGTCCAGTGGTGATGAGATGAGTCCAGTCTTCCTCCGAGAAGAAATCCAGTGGGAAACAAAACAGGGTCATCCTCTGGTGCTCCGAGGTCCTTTCGGAACCGCGCCCTTCGGACCCCCGAACTGTCCTGTTCACTGCTGTTCCCCAGGAAAAACCTGCTGCCCCCTTTTGTTTCAGTCAAGCACCCATAAGTACCCAGCAATTGGTTACCTAGCAAAACCACCAGGAAAAAATTCCACAAACACAAAAGAAACAGATCCAACCCCCAACAGTTGTCTTCCCTGTTGGGAAGCTGCAGGGTGGTCGTGGGTAGAACTCATGACAATGGAGAAGCCAAAGCTCAGTGGATGCTGCTGTGGAGCTTAAGTGAAGTCTCCACAGGTGTCTGGGAATGGAGAAATTGTCTGGAGTGAGGGGAAGAAGAGAAGATTACTACAAGAAAAACTCGAAAGTTTTTTTGTTTTGGTGGATTGATCAAATTTAGTGCAGTTAAATGGCATTTATAGCCCCTGAAAGCAGGAAAATAACTTCAAATTGAATAACCTTTGATTTTTAAACAAACACTAATAATACTGGATCAATGAGTGAAAGTCAATTACAGTTCAGTTAAGCCGTGCCCTTTAAAACATCCCAGAACTGCTCTGCTGCTTCCTCCAGTGATGTATCACAGCTCCCAGGGCTGCTCAGACAGCAGGAACCCATCTTTATTTCCAAAAATCAGAAAAAGACAGTCCTGAGCATCTTCTTCTATCTTCTGAAAGAGGAGAGAGTTCCTTAACAGCTGAAGAATTGTCAAGGAAAGAAGTGATGAAAAAACCATGTGCCCATCTGAAATGGGATACTTTGACATGCTCCCCTGCCATTTCCCACGGGTATTTCTGTAAGTGACAGCCACTTATGCCTTTAGAAATGAAACTCAGTCACTGACAGGGCACAGCAGCACAGAAGGGCTTTTAAAAAAAAGAAATAAAAAAAATTAGTGACCTTATGACCACAGCCCTGCTGTATAATCTCAGATTCTACTTTTTGCCCTGTTATATTTATTTATTTCATGTTTCAAACCATGTTTTGCAGGCTGTTATGGAAGCTTTTCAGTGGTGGCCACATCTTTCCTTTGTGATGGAAGACAGAAATGCCTCCTGGGGATGCAACTGAGTATCTGGATTGAAAAGGTTGATATCAGGGTATCTCCAACAAACCTGTTTATCAGCAACATGAAACAGTCTTTGTAGACATCAGACATTTTTTTTCATGTTTAATGATATTAAAAATCAGTCTTGTACACACTGAGGAGCCAAGATGGAAGGGGACAACCTCATGAATCCCCCCAAATTAAAATCTGCTAATGGTCTTGTGGGAAGCTTGGATTTACCCAGCACGAGATGAAGTGCTGTAATGATACAACAGAAAGCACAAAACTTAGATTTTCTTTGTGCTCCTGAACTCTTTGACAGTTCTGTTGTATGAATTGCATGTAGGAAGGCTCAGGAGGGGGTGGGAGGATTGGGGCACCTTGAGCCTGGAGTGTGGTATTTCCATCATTTCATCCCTGTGCACCATGAAAATCCTTTTTCTTTAAGTTTTGCCTCTTAAAGAAGCCACAAAACTCTGTTAGACAGGATATCAGTGTTGAGGGAGTGTGTATGGCACTGCATTTGCAATTACCACAAGCCAGCAAGTGCAAGGAGGCTTCTGCTAATCCAGAGGTTGAATTTTATCTGTAAATTAGGGGGTAATACAGATATATAAAAGTAGTAGCATGTTACAGTGGAATGATTTTGTGGTTAAGCTTTTTAAACAACTATTTCTCAGCCAGTCAGTGTCCCAGGCTGGATTTGCTGGGAGCCTTTTTCCACTTCCATTTCCTTGTGTGCATTGGTCAAGATGGAAACATCATTTTATGTGTGGGACAGGCTGGGTCTTGATGTTTTTTATGATAAAGAGGAGAAAAGACAGATCTTTAAGGCAGAAAGAGTTAATCCATTAACATCCTTTAATTGTGCTGCTGCCAACCAACCTGGCTGTGCACCTGACCAAGTGAACCTGGGAGATGCTTTTTATGCAGCAGAAAAAGAAGCTTCTGGAAAGTCTATCTAGTGTGGCTTTCCAATTACTGCTGCCCTTTTTGTGCTTTGTTCATTTTGCATTAATTTAGATGAGTTCAGAGATATCAGGTTAGCCAGGATGATAAATAAATTAACCTTTATTAATTAGACTCTTTAGGACTGATTCATTTATTTTGTTTCAGCATTTGTGATTCACCACAAATGAATGTGCTCTGTCTCTCTGCCTCACAATCTGTTTGTCTTGAATTTCAGTTTATTGTTGCATCTGTTTGGGATCTTTCAATATGGGAGAGAGCTATGATTTAAAGATTATAAACATGTATAAACAGTGTAGGAATAAACAGAGAGGCTTGGCATGTTGCTTTGGGCTCTGTGCCTTGCTAACATGACTATTGGGTTTATCTGGTTTCGAGCTGTCTCATATCTGTCTGCTTTGAGGATGGTGAGAACAGGCAGCTGTCTCTGTCTGTCCATGCTCAATCATTCCTCCCTGCCAAAATTAAGGAGCACTCCCTGCTGAAGCACCAGGGGCACAGCAAATAGTCCAGGCTGCCTTCAAGTGACCAGAATGTGACTCTGGTTTTGGTTGGATGGGCACACGTCCTGCAGCAGCTCAGTTGGACACACCTGACACTGAGCACAGCAGAGTGGGACTGAGGATGGGCTGAGCTCTATTTCTCCCCTGACAAGAGAACCACAGCTCTGATGTCCCCAGGCTGGACACCAGCCAAGCACCCCAGAAGGCAGAAGGAAGCAGACAGGCTGTGCTGCCCATTTCTCCTGCTGCTGGGGCTGAACTTGCCCCTGCACAGACTCTGTCACAGACACTCCATCTTCAGCATGGCACCAGCTTTGTGCCTTGACAGCCCCTAATAAAGTCATTTTTCTTTCCCAGCTTCCACCAGGCAGGCCTGCTCTGGATGCTGATCAACAATTTAGCTTTACTTGGGTGACTTGGAACAATCCTGGCTCTTTCAAGGCTGAGTGGAAAAATGTTCCCAGCATGTCTAAGGGAAGACCTCGAAGATTTGTCTACAGTTCTTATTGCTGGTGCATCCCACTGGGCATTTGATTCCCACGTTTAAATTCTGAGCAGATAGCACTTAGTCTTCACCAGAACAGGTTATTTTTTGCAACTCCATCAGCATATCAGAGAATATTAATGCTTTAAAGTGCAAGTCCCTGGCACCCCAGCTCTGCCTGGAGCAAGCAGCAGGCTAAAGCATCCAGTGGTAAATAAGCTCAGCAGATTCCTGATGGAAAGTAAGAGAAGGGGCACATTGGGAAAAAAACCAACAAAATGTTTGTGTATCCATTTGACTTTGTAAATTTGCTAGAAATGGACATGATTTCCACATAGCACTTTTGGTTTGTAATTTGTGTGTCTCCAGGTTTCTGGTTTGCTCATATCAATGTTGGTTTGTCCAACAGAAGGTTTGTTATACCTTGCCAAAAATTGCCTCACTTTTTAGGCAGTGTCATGGTATCACTGCAGCCCAAGCAGGCATTCCAGGCTTTGTGTGTGGTTTCTCTTTTTCAGTGTCTGTCTTTAGACATTCCTCTAAATAAACTGGTCTAAAATATCTCAAGCTGCCTTTATGTAGGGAGCAACTGGGCATATAATGCAAATTTCATAAAATACTACTGGGAGGAGCACCCCTATTCCCTCTGAAAGTGGATGGCATTAATTACTTTTGGGTAGCAATAGCTGCTGGGCTTTAACTCCATCAATGACTCTGTCTCAAGTTTGAAGTTTCCATTTCTTATTAAAAAATAGCATTAGGACTCAACTAGAGTGAAGTTTTCAGAAACCTAACCTTGGAAAAGGATTGCTTTCTTTCCTGGAAAACACAATGAACTCACAGTCGCTTCCTTTAAGTGGATAGCATAAAAATACATGTTAAAAAAAAAACCTAATCTTAGCTCTCAACAATTTTGAAAATTACTTGTAGAATGCCAAGGTTGTTTATTGTCAAGACAGGCTGGTGAGACATGAGCTTGTATCAGCCATGTTTGTAGTTTTGTGTGTTCAGCAGGTGAGAGGGTAAAACAACATAAATAAAGGTAGTTTGGGCAGATTTGTGAATGGGACTGGTAACTTTCCCCCACCTACTCATCCCCTTCCTACAGGCTCTCCTAGGTAGAAGTCACAAAGCAAGATTTTTTTTCTCTTCCTGCCTGTCCTTTACAACTTACCTTCAACTGTGGAACCATCTGGAGCCATAAAACAAAGAGCAAATCCTCACTGGAGCTCCTTTGCTTCTGTACATGTCACTTTTATGGGCAAATAATTAATGCCACATGGGATTTGAAAACAAAGGTGATAGTTGCAAAAATATTTGCAGGCTGTGGTTCATTTCCAGCAGCCTTTGCTTTATGCCCCAGGACTGAGCAGCAGAGATTGCTCCTCTCCTGAAATAGCCACAGCCAGATGTGCCTGAGGTGTTTTAGCAGCAATACTGAGGAGGAATTGCTAATGTGCTTTTTCATCTCGAGAGTGAGCGGCTTCTGTTGCGTGTTCCTTGCAATTAATAGGGAAAGAGACACCTTGTATGAAACTGGCATCCTCAGACTTTAAACACCACCCCTGTTAACCATTCTTCTGCTGCATTTTGATTTGAGTGCCACTTCAAACCCCCCAAAGACAGACACTAACATATGCTGCAATGCAAAGGAGCCCTGAGCCTCGCATCCGCTTCCTCCCGCTCCGCAAACGCTCTGCGGAAACAAAGAACGAGATTTTGATATGCAAATCTCTCCCATCATTAAAATATAATGCTGGCTCGTCCTTTATCAACAGGCCTGTTCATCTCTGAGGCTCACCTTGTCATGTCTAATCATGTGCTGTTTCAGCTGTCCTCTGGGGAGGGGGAATATTAGGACCAGACAGTTGGTGTTGGCCAGCCACATCTACTTAGGTCTCAAATATTTCTGCCTGTGCCATCAGTGGCCTTGTGGAATGTCCCTTTCTGGCCTTGCAGCCTCTCTTGCTTCTCTGATTTCAGTGAATTGCTCCTCACTTGGCTGGAGCTGCTCTGATCTGTGTCTGCTAAAGCCAGATCAAACTCCAGCACTGCTTTTGCCTCCTTAATTTGATTGATCTACCCCAAAGTTTCAGAAGAACCAGCTCCGTTCTTGCAGACAGGCACGGATGTGTAATTGCAGAGAATGTGACATCTTGCAGAGGGATCTGTCATCTCAGAAATTCCTCTAATAAGTTTTTTTGGTGTTGATCTCTCTCAGACACAGCAGTTCCCAGCCTCCAACACCACATACCTTAAGGCAGGCTGGATTGCAGATTATTTTCCCACCATAACCATTCCTTACACTTTCCTCTGGCCTCTGCTATGACACAGACACTGCATAGAAATAATTTATTTTATTAAACTCATCCATTTGTGGCTACAGAAAGCAAATCAAAAGCCTAAACTTCTCATACCACAAAGGCAGGTGTGATTTGAGAAGCAGCACATTCACCTACCACCAGCTCTCCAGGGATAAAACCTGGGGAGCACCAAGCAGACATTTCCTGGCTGATTTTATTTATTGGAATAGATTATTGGAACAGCAAGACAAAGGGAGAGAAAGGGCTCAGAACATATTCCTTGTCATATACATAGTAAATTTGCAATGAGTGGGTAGAGTGGGATTATTTTAGTTTATATGCAGTAAGATTCCCAGCTCCATGTTTTCCATGCTGATATTTGTGACCACACTCATCCTCTCTCCCTCTCCCATTTATCTCCATCCAGGCAAAGGCCACATGTGCTTGGTGAGTTGGTGGCATCACTGCACAAAAGCCTGGCTGGGCACCAGGAGCTACACCCAGGGAAACAAAATCCATCTTGCAGTGCCCTGTCCTCCAGGTCTTGGCTGAAGGTGGGTCAGGCAAACAGCCCTGGCCAGAAAAACAAATCCTCCCAGAGGAGCAGCACGTTGTTCAGGTCTGGCTGGTGCAAAGTGCTATTGATCCCACATTAAGGCATTTAGGAATGGCTGTAATACAAAGGAATAAATGTCACACTCATAAATAAAGGGTTGAACTAATTTGAATTATCCTTGCAAGACAATTAGAAGCTGTTCCATCTTGGAATCTGTGTGCCCCCAGCTTGAGATAGATAATTTGGAAGCAGACAGCCCCTTTCTTCTGTATTTGTATTTTTTTGTGAATTTTCAAAGGGTATAACAGTAATATTGGATGGAAATGAGAAAGATGCTTATAGCATGGATTGTGCTTTCCTATCAGGCACCTAGGAAAAGCTCTCTCCTCATTTCATGTCAATAAAAAAAGCCAAAGATAGCGTGCAGAGAAACAGAGCCTTGCACTTTCAGAAGCAATCTTTCTAAACTTGCTATCCCATACTGGCTTTTAAATTAAAAATTTATCCTCCAAATTACTTCTGGTTTCCATCTGATTTCGGTTTTTATTTACCTTTTTGGACTGGCTCCTATTTTGGCACGTGCAGCAGCACAGAGAGGGGTGGGGGTCAGTCTCTCCATCGGTGTGTGTGTGTCTTCCCTGTTTACCTCCAGCCTTTCATCTCACTCCTCTGCTGCATATGCTGAGCATCTGGCTGCTACCCAAACACATTTGACTACTGTCTGCAAATAACAGGATTCCAAATATAAAATATTCTGTGACTCACATTAATGACAAACAGAAAAAGAACAAAAGTGGGGTTGAAAAAAAGAGAGGAAAAAAATTAAAGGAGGGTTCTAAAGAGCTGGGAGTTTTCCTGGGAAGATGAAGACATCTATCTGACTGCCATGAGCCAAGTAAAGAACAAGATAAATCCATAGAGGAAAAGAGGAGTCTCAATTACAGTCTCAAAGACAGTGAGCTATGTATTTTAGATAATAGATTTAAAATTATACTGTTTTACAGTAGTCTCTGATCACATCCCACCTTGCCTTGCACTGTGCCCTTTTCCAAAGCTGAGACTAAGCCCGAGTTATTTGTTGGTGTATGGCAATGTAGATACTAAACCAGTTCAAATTTGTTTTGTGCATCCACATTCCTTAAAGGTGGGGTTATCACACCAAATTGCTGCAGCTGCCCTTTCTTCTGCCCTCCCACGTTAAGAACTGTGACTTTTCTCTGTCCCTCTCCCAGACTGCCTGGGCTACCTGTTTGCAGGAAAGTCTAAAAACTCCATAGAAAAGCACATGGAAAAGGTCACTCTCAGTGAGAGAAATGTTATTTTCAAGCTTATAGTCAAGTAATAATTATGAAACAGAGCTCTGTATTTATGTAGCTTAGGGTTATTTTAACA
The DNA here is from genome assembly GCA_013400575.1 of Peucedramus taeniatus. Classification (NCBI taxonomy): domain Eukaryota; kingdom Metazoa; phylum Chordata; class Aves; order Passeriformes; family Fringillidae; genus Peucedramus; species Peucedramus taeniatus. The sequence goes on along the minus strand of WBNO01021642.1, from coordinate 90,934 downwards.
TGCATTGATGAGTGCTTGCTCCAACCCTCTGCCAGGAAAATTCTGTGGAGGGTAATCCTGAAAGGTGCCTGTGCTCTGCTGGGCTTGGGCTCTTTCTCCAGGCAGCACTGACAGAACCAGAGCACACAGCCTCAAGCTGCACCAAGGCAAATATAGGTTGGATATTAGGAAAAAGTTTTTTACAGAAAGAGTGATAAAGTTCTGGAATGTTCTGCCCAGGGAGGTGGTGGAGTCACCATCCCTGGGTGTGTTTAACAAAGCCTGGATGTGGCACTGGGTGCCAGGGTTTAGTTGAGGTGTTGGGGCTGGGTTGGATTCGATGATCTTGAAGGTCTCTTCCAACCCAGTGATTCTGTGAATTCTGTGAATTCTGTGAGTTCTGTGAATGCTGTGAATGCTCATTCAGCACAGTTCCGTGGGCAGGAAGAGATGCTCAGGTGATCCAGCCACGATGAGCCTCTCTAAAGCAGGTGTTGTTATTGTGTGCCTCTCAAAGGCTCACAGGGAGGAGGGAAGGAGTGCTCTGAGACAACAGTGAGCTGATTCAGGAGCTGTACGTGAGGCAGGCTGGAGGTGCAGCCTTCCCAAGGCCAGCTGAGCATCCACAGCCTGCATGAAATGGAAATGATGCAGATGAAAGGAGAACAACTTGCAGAAACAAAGGAGACACTGGCAAAGGCCAAATAAAATGAGATGTATGCAAATCTTTGAGGGGATTTGGAAGGGAACCAGCTGTTCCATCAGTGCTGCTGCTTGTGAGTTGTTTGCTGTCAGATTGGCAGCTGGGACAGGTAGCTTGAGTGTTGATCTCTTAAAAAAATGCATATTTTTGTGTGTTTCTGGGATGTCTTAACAGACTTACAAAGCTGAATGAAGCAGAGACTTGTTCTCCAAATCAGATACTGGGTCAGGCTTTCTGTACAAACACCACTGAGCCTCAGTTAACTGTTTTTATGCAAGGATGTAACAGCCAAAAAATTGTATTTTAAAGGTCACACTAGTTTGTCTTGTCTGTATCACAGTACCTGAGCCTCTCCCTGGGCTGGGAGCTGCTTTTCAGAGGAGCATAGAATGGGTTGGGTTGGGAGGGACATTAAAGCCCATCCAGTCCCATCCTCTGCCATGGGCAGGGACACCTTCCTCAACCCCAGGGTGCTCCCAGCCCTGTCCAGCCTGGCCTTGGACATTTCCAGGGATCCAGGGGCAGCCACAGCTTCTCTGGGCACCCTGTGCCAGGGCCTCAGCACCCTCACAGGGAAGAATTTCTTCCCAACATCAATTCTAACCCTGCTCTCTGTCAGTTTAAAGCCATCATCCCTTGCCCTATCACCCAATGCCCTTATAAAAAGTATAACTTTGGATTATAATGGAAGCATTAAAAAGTGCATCCAAATGTTGCACTACCCTAAATATCACCAGGAAATGGCAGCACTGTGCAGAGAGGTGATACCCCAGAGTGTCAAATCCATGGAGGTGTTTTGGGGGCTCAGGATAAACAAGGAAACTCTCCCTTAAGACAATTGTCACTGAATGAAACAGGTTTTTTTCCCTGAATGCTCTTTACTTATTGAAGTAGTTCGTGAGTCAGAGGGGGTGAGACAGTGAGGATGTAATTAGATGTGCATTCATCACTCCTGCTGCTAATTGTTTTCTAAGGATGCATGAGAAGAGCACCGATTGCTTTCTGAAGTGGCTGCAGGTACCACTCAGCAAGCACGTGGAGCTGCTGAGCCCTGCCCAGTCCCTCCTGGGGCTCATCTCCACGATGGACTCCACTACTCTGTGTCCACAGGAAACCTGGGAGCCACGGCAGGAAAAATGGAACACTACTGGGAGGGTTTGATGGCAACCTTCCAGTACCTAAAGAGGGCCCACAGGAAGGCTGGAGAGGGCAAGGGCAAGCTGTGATAGGACAGGGGAGAATGATTCAAGGTGAAAGAGGGTAGATTTAGATTGGATATGGGGAAGAAATTCTTCCTGTGAGGATGGGGAAGCCCTGGCACAGGGTGCCCAGAGCAGCTGTGGCTGCCTCTGGATGCCTGGAAGTGCCCAAGGCCAGGCTGGACAGGGCTTGGAGCAGCCTGGGACAGTAAAAGGTGTCCTTGCCCATGGAAGGGGTGGATGATCTATAAGGTAACAAAATTCAGCAGCCCAGGTTCCTGATGTCAGTTAGCAGGAGGTGCTTGGCACTGTCAAAGCAGCCCGAGCTGGCAGGCTGGCTCTGGGGTCATCCTGTGCCTGTGCTGAGGAATTCCAGGAGGTGGCCGCCCCCTCAGGGCCACAGGTTGCCTGTCCCTGGTCTGGCCACAGAAGCAACTCAAAGGAAGAACTTTTCTCTGTCTTGGTCATTATTAGACCACATCTGCAGCCCATTTTGGGTCAGCCAGCAGAAGATAAACTTCAGGGCAGACATGAGCCCTGGGGCATTACCAGAGGCTCTCTCCAGCTGGTAGCAAGTGTTGCTGTTTTGGTTCAAGAGCCTTTTATGCACACTTTGATTTTGTAGAATAAACAGCCAAGTCACAGATCAACTGTCCTCATTTTTACAGGGAGACTTTTAAACTTTTCCCTGTCAGATCACAAAATGCATCATTTGCAGTCAGAGTTCTCTAAAATAAATTTGTTTTGATGCATGCTCTCACAATGAAGGCAGAGGCTGAATCACAAATCTGAAGAAAGTAACTTCNTCCCTTTCCCTTTCCCTTTCCCTTTCCCTTTCCCTTTCCCTTTCCCTTTCCCTTTCCCTTTCTCCTTTCCTTCTCTGTCCAAGTTTCAGCAGTTGGGTGAGTTCTGAGGCCAGATGTGATCCAGGTGTTTTCCTCCCAGCCCCACAGAATCACAGAATGCTTGGAATCACAGAAAGGCTTGAGTTGGAAATTACTTTTCTCAGGTCAATAATAAATATATTAAATAGTGAAGGATTTTGCCCCATCTATCCCCTGTCCATCCTCCCCTATGTGATGGGGCTACCCTGACACTCCCCTGCCCTTTGGCTGCAAAAACCCTGGGAGCCACCAGAAATAATTAAAAGTGTCACTGTGGGTTTAACAAGAAATCCCCCCCAAACTGTAAACAAATACACAAACACCCACTCCATAAATAAAAAAATAGCATCCTGCCCTGTGGTAATCACACATCCTCTGAACAGAGAGACACAGTTCTCCCAGGATTTTTCTGGGAAGCTGTGAGAAAGCTCAGAGAAAGAATTAAAACAATTCTTATCCCAATCTCTGCACCTGGCAGGCAATCTCTGTTTGCCACAGATGTTCACAAGAAGGAGTTGTCCCTTCTTGGCCAACAGGTGAGAGAAGATTCCTAAAGGCCAATCAGGTCTTAGGTCCACCACTGTTTCTATAAGAACTGTGGATTTCTAATAATAAAGTGCTTTTCATGCCTTCTGATGATGGAGTCTCTGTGTCACCTTTGGCTGTCCCTGAGACCCCCTGGGTGACCCTGGTGGGGACACTACCCCCTCAAGCAAATCAGAGCAAAACATCAAACTAATAACAGAGCATCAAATAACACAATAAACATAATAAATAAAAAGGTTCACCACTCAAGCAAGTTCTTCTTCTGACAGGCTGAGGGCAGGCCACTCAGCACAGCCTGGAAATGATGGATCCATCCCTCCAGATGTGTGATTCCTGCTTCATTTTTATAAAAACTCTTCTGTCTGAAGCTGACACAATACAGGGTAACCTGCTCCTTCTGCTGGTGTTCAATCAGGTTATGTCTACCAAAAAGAGCAAGCCAGTGTTCTGTTTTATGACCCTTTTAATTGGCTGCATGGTCCATAATGTGCATTATTGCACCCTGGAAATTAGGTTTATTGTGGTATTGCACCTGGTGCCATTCCGAGGGGCTTGCTGTGCCCCTGTAAATGCTGAATTTAGCATGTGATGTAGGTGCTGAATAGAAAAATCTCTTCCTTGTGAGATTTCCTTGTTAGTAAACTTGATAGCAAACTCTACTAAGCTGCTGAACAGCATTCAGTGTGCCAGTGTGTCACTGTGAGGTGACACACAAACGACACAGACAGCAGTTCTGTTCAAAGCAAACTAAAAAACTCTTTTTAAAAACATCTGACTCCATATATATATACATCTTTCTGAAATGCCAGTGTCACTGGAGGGTTACAATGTCACCTCCTCAATGTCACTGGGCAACCCAACAGTCCATCAGGTTGTTGTCCCCCATAAAGGAATGAAAACAATAAGTTATTTACATAAAGTTTGTGGGAAAGTTCTGTGCAAATATGCAAACATCAGAAGGCTTGGTAAAACTTGATAAAATCAGGGTGACAGCACTGGAGAAACCTGCCTGCAATAGGAGCCCCTTCAGTGAGCCCCAGCCCTGCCGGGAACAGAAATCCTGCCAGGCAGGACAGTAGATGGTGCTCTTGGTTTGCTTTAGCTGCCTGCAGACACCACCAGGACAGTCTCTGTCTGCTCTTAGGCCTGTTCCCAGGGAAATGTCCTGCAGGAAGCAACACTTGGGATGCCCAAGCATCTTATTAGCCTTGGTGAGTGTCCCAGTGGCCACAGCCCCCAAATCACCCTGTGTGCAGTTCAACATGTGATTCAAGAAGTGCTGGGGCTCAGTGTGTGTATTTCCCAGAGAAGCTGTGGCTGCCCCTGGATCCCTGGAAGTGTCCAAGGCCAGGTTGGCCAGGCAGGGTCACCTTCCACAATCTGGGATAGTGGAAGGTGTCCCTGCCCATGGCAGGGAGCAAGATGAGCTTCAGGTCTCTTCCAACCCAAACCATTCTGTGACTCCATGATATAGGAAACAAGACTTTCCTTGGCTCCTTTTCCAAGCACCATGTCCTGGAGAGGCCCCTGTGCAGAAGGAAACACCCCAGGAAGGCACATCAGTGCTTGGCTGTGCCAGGGGAGTGGTGTGGCAGCTCCCATGGGTGAAGGAGCTCTCCCTGCTCAGCTGACAAGTGGTTACAGCAAGACTCTCCAGCCAGCTTCTATTGACAGCAGGAATAAGGCAAGATTGCTGCTTTATGGTTTTTAATCTCTCTAGAAAGTGGAACACCAGTAAAGATGGGTGTGGGCAAAGCTTGGCATGGTGAACACAGTGAACCCCCAGCAGCATCCCCAGCACAGAGAGGCTGCTTGGGGGCTGATGATGCTCTGCTCTGAGAGGATCTATCCTCAGGCAGGCAAGGGAAAGCCTTAAAAATACTTTCCAAAAGGATAAACACATGTGTGAAGTCTTCTCTAGGGACTTACAGCTCAGGGTGAGAATGTGATAAGGCCTTAAAATGCAAGGTGAGCTGTAAAAGGCTTGGCTGCCCAGCGCTCATATAAACAGCTCCTTCTCAGTCCAAACATGTGCTCCAGAGCAAAATGTGCTCTCTGAGACTTATTGATTTATATAAACTCTATTCACCCACTATAGGCCATGGCTGAGCACCACCAGTTTAAGATTACACATAATCTATAAAAATATTTCTACTTCAACAAGTAGTGCTCCATCATCAAACAGAACAGCTGTGCCTGGGTGGAAAGGAGAAGAACAGAGATGATTTGACACACACAGATGTATATTGCCTGGCTGTGCCTTCATGCCTGTGCACAGGCACAAACTTATCTTTTAAATAAGCCCCGTTGCCTGGACATTAAAAGGCTTGAAAAAAAAGTAAGGAAAAATGAATGCTTCTGCAGCTTCCCTGGCACTAATTGAATTTCTGTCCATAACATTTACAGAGTTTAAGAAGAGCCCACTTATTTACCTTTTCTCTTGGATTTTTTTTTCTCTCCATTTAAAACTCATTGTGTTGTGTCATTTTATAGGCGCCAGGAATAAATCTTTTGTCAACTCTATTGCATTATTATGCAAAGTACACAAAAAGTATAGGAATAAAACAGCCTGAGAGAAGCAGAGTGCTGTTCCTTTCAGCCCTCCCAGTCTGCCCCAGCAGCAAACTCTCCAAGTTTGCTAACACAATCATTTTCTCAGGAAAACTTTCTCACCCTTGGTCATTGATTGCAAAAGAGTTCACTTGACCATGCTAATGCCGGATGCAGGGAAGTGAATTTACTGAGGGAAGAAAGACTTGATGAAGGAGCCATCAATTAAATCTGCAGAATTGATCCTGTGGGATGAAGGAGCTGCTGGGCACCGGGAGGATTTCTTGGCAGCAGGAGAGAGGTTAGCTGCAATAAACTCCTTTCTTCCCCAGTGATGGAGAAATGTCCCAAGAAGAGTCAATTTAGGGAAAACCAAAATCATTGCTGTTAAAAATATTTCAAAGGGCAAAGCTCAAGGCACAATTCAGCTCCTCAAGGTGCTGTGGTCAGGCTGTGGTTTGTGAGAGGGGCTCAGAGGCAGACCTGAGCTGTGAGAAGAGGGACCTGAACCTGGGGCTGACCCTGCCAGCAAACCCCACATTACTGGGGGCTTCAACTCCTCCCCCAGGAGTTAACATTGCTGGAACAGAGCTGTGCTCCCACAGTGCAGCCACCAAAGGGAATGAAGTAACTTAATTAGGCTGGGGGAGCACAAAGAGGGATTGAGGAGTGAGGGGACTTGGCAGCTCTCTGCAAGGTGACGTCAGGGGCTGCTGGAAAAGCTCATCCACACAGCTTTGACCCTGGAAATTTCCCCTGCTGGAAAAGTGATGGAGAAGGATGTTTGCCCATGGTTTGTTTGGTTTGGTTTGTGGGGTTTTTTTTCTGTGCTACCATAAAACATTGCAGAGAGCTGGACTGATGGTATGAGAAAGTCCTGGCACTCCTGCCTCCCATTTCTCTTCCCCTCCTTGTTTATATAAATAAGGGCCCTTTGCTGAGGAGAAGACAAGTACAGCAACTGTCTGTGCTGGTGGAAAAAAGAAAAATGAAGGGAGAAAAGAGTCAGGAGGGAGCCAGTGGTAAACTTGTATCTTCTGGGAGGAAAATTATGAATCTGTGGTCACTTGGGGAGCTCTCTCCAGCAGGTTACTCAAACTTATCCACTCTCCTCCACCTATTATTGCCCATTTTTTTCAGTTGACAACATGGATCTTGCAATGATGGGAGAAACAACACCCTGCCAAATGGAAAAGTGTGAAATAATTTACTCTTTGTAATTTATTTACTCAAGTATATGTTTAAATGAAAGGCTGAGGACTCCACACACCTCCTGGAGCCATCCTTGGAGCACCTTTCTGGTGGAGCACAGGTCCCACCTCTAGAAGAGCCTGCTCAGTGCCTGGAGCTGGATCTGTGCAGGGTGGGATGAGGTCTGGGAGCCTGGAGCAGACCTCATCTGAGAGATGAGAGCCTGTGCAATGCCTTGTCTCTGCTTCAGAGGTGCCAGAGCACCGTGGGAAAGGTGGAGGAGCTGCCAAGGGAAAGGTCTCACTCTGTTTCTTGGACAAATGTAATGCTTCTGGAAGTTCAGATGGAGACATGCATCCCTGCATGTGTTTACCACCACTGCAGGCATTAATCTCCCAGGGAATGTTGGACAGTGGGGTGGTTGGGTTGCTTCATCTCTCCTTGGCATGAGCTGACCACTTCTCCTGATGCCACAGGGATCCCTGCCCTGAGCCCAGCTTGCTCCTCAGACTCATGGCCCCAGCTGGCTCCACTCTTCCTGCCCTGAGGAGTTGCTTCAGTCTGGTAAATTCCTTCAATATTTATTCACTTTATTCCTTAAATACCAGAATGCTTCAATGGATATTTTAGCTGAAGATTTTTTCATTATTTTCTTTCATCATCTCCAGCTATTTTTTACCTTCAGTTGAGCCCCTTATATATAATGTCACCTCTCTGCACATTTGCCTCAGGTATCCTGGCACCCCAGACTGTACTAATAAAACATCCCACCTGCAGACCTGAAAAAATGAGAAGAAACCACCACACTTTAAAGCAGGATGATGAATTTAAATTCATCAAGCCTCATGACATTACCTTATGTGACTTGGCAGATCACCCCACTGCGAGTCCTGAGCCCTGCCACTGAACTCTTTATCAAATCAAACACTAATGAGAGCAGGCTAATCCCATTTCTTTGGGATGGAAAGACATTTATTGCTGTGCCTTATCTTGCCCCTTTCAGGACAGCTGGTTGCAACTGTTTGCTCTGCTTTTATGCTGCTGTTTGCAAATAGAGATGGAGAAGGGGCTGGGAGCATCATTGCACCAACAGGTCTCTGTTTATGGAGCTGTGCTGTGCATGGCCCCCAGGATGAGCAGAAACAAGTATTTATGAATTATTTACATTTCTTTAGTTGCTGTTCATAATTTTGCTGTTTAAACAGTTTGTCCTCTGTTCTAGGAGCAGAAAGAAAGCCAAAATGACTTCAGTGACAGCTCAAATATCCCACAGAATGACTAGTAAGTAATCAAAGTAAACAACTTGTGAGGAAAATACAGCCTGAAAAATTATTCATCCCATCCACACAACAAATCGGTCATTGAAGAGGATTTTTTATTCTACAGAAAACCCTCAAATTAAAAAGCATAGAGAAGAAAAATGGTTTACCTTTTCCACCACAGAATGGACATGTTCCAAAAAAAGGCTAATAAATATTCAATATTATTGTGGTTCTTTGTCTCCAAATTGTGAGAACATCTGAATCCTACAGAAAAGTAAAGAATTGAATTGATTCAGCTAAGGAGATGACTTTTTTTCCTTATCAAAATGAGACAGAAGCACTTTATTTTGACTTTTTTCCATCAAAAGTGTTATGGAAATCAGTGATTTCCTTTGCAAGAATTTGATGAAAATGATAATCCAATTTGCTGATGAAATACCAGCCTGCAGTGGGTGCCTACCAGTTGTGGGGCTGCTTCTGGTACCAGCCTTCCCTCAGCACAGCTCTGTGGAGTTCACTGGGGCTGCTCTTGGCTCCAGCAGCTCAGAGATGCCTCACAAAATCCTCTGGAGCCAGGATGGGGCTCTGCTTATTGCTAATTTATTCCTTATGAATAATTCAATCATTCTTGTCATTGCTGTGCCACACACCACACTCAATTTTATCATTGACACCTCCAAGTGGAGATGGGAAGGGCAGAACAAGGGTTCCTGGAACATGCCCTGTCTTGGTGTGGGGTGGAGATGAGCCTGGCCTGGCCAGCAGAACTTCAGCAGCTCAGGGCTTACACCTGCAATACATCCCCCAAACCCAACCAAACGTGGGTTGTGGATAACTACAGCACCACTGGGTTTGAGTATTTGTATTTCAGTCAAGTTTACTGGAGAAAAAAAAAAAAAAAAAAGAAAAAACCAAAACCAAATCAACTTGTTTCTGCACATAGGCAAGATACAGGTATGGAGAAAATGAGAAAATGGCATTTTTATGTAAATAAAAATTGCAGAGAAAAATCTATTCTTATATTTGAGGATACACTCCAGGGTTTATTTTGCAGGTGAGCTGCTGGAGCTTTAACTCTATAAATAAGCCTGGCTCCATTGATCTCAGTGGCACGGTGCTGATTGACACCTGCTGAGGATACATGCATAACTATTTCTCATAACGAGCTCCTTCTGAGCCCACGAGTGCCAATTGATGTGGCAATTACACATTAATACGTGTGACTGTGCACAATCAAACTGGGTGAGAAGGGATGCAACCTTTTGTTTTTTAAAATTAATAAAATATTTATTGCAATCAGCTCATACCTCCCAATTTGTTGCCAATTAACTAAAGTGTTTAGTGTGAAGCTGATTGAGGCTGCAGCCACAGGGCTGCACTTGGGGAACAAATTGGAGGCATCTTGCCCTGAATTTCTTTCTGTTTCATTCTCTCCAGGTAGGAACAGAACAACAGGAGCTGGGAAATGGTGAGGACTTTCCTCTCCAGGGAAAGACATCTCCAGTCATCAAGAGGAGACAAAGCCAGCAGACAGCTAAAACACCCCACAGATTAAAATTCTGAAGTGCATCAGGCTAAACTCCTGTTGATGAGATTTCAGCCAATAAGCTGAAGTTGACTTTTAAGTATGTTTTTTTT
>WBNO01021642.1:0-80933 GCA_013400575.1 Peucedramus taeniatus | reverse complement strand
TTTTTTTTTTTTTTTTTTTCAGGAATATTGATTAAATGTGGAGCTGCAAAACAAAATGACACCAAGCTTTGAAATATGTTTGCCATGGAAATTCAAAGTTTGATTTTTAGCTGGTCTGGTGTATGGGGTCTGTTAATCTAATCTGAGGAGATCCCTGTAGTATGGGACCTCAAGGCATGGCAGAAGATTTATATAATTACCCAGGAAAAGTACAGGAGATGCTGTCTTGGATTGGCAGAGAGCCTCCCCAGCTGTCGTGGGCTGCACTAATGCTGCTGGGAAGATGACTTGGCTGCTTGGATGGCACGTGGTGTAAATCTCTTCTGAAAGTCAGAACTGCCTTGAACTGGAGACTCTGATGAACATTTTCTCCTGTCCAATGCTTTGCTCCTGCTCCTTTTGAGCATCTTTCCCTTGGCACAGTACAGCTGATGTCCCTGGGCAAGCCAAAAAAACCCAACCCTACACCCCCAAAGGCCAAGTTATTCCAATACTTGAATTCTCACTTGTGTCCCATAGAAGTTCATTATTTAAATTACATTCACAGCCTCAGTGCCTTGATGACTCCTTCTCAGAGCATTTTCTTCTAATTTGTTTATTTTTAATTTAAACCAACGAACGATTCCTGCATTCCTTCCCTCATGTCAGAGAGCAGGACAGATTTGTTAGAACTCCAGTGAACTCTGGAGATGAGTTAATAAAATCTTTACTTGGGATGTTTCAGAGGAGCACAGGCTGTGTCAGAGGGAGAGCCAGGTTCTGTGCCAAGAGAAAGAGCAGGCCCTGGGTTTTGTTTATGGGTTTTCTTCAGCTTGTTCAAACTCTATAATGAGGGACTGTCTCTTCATCAAATCTGTCTAATGGGATCTTTGATCTCCATTAGGAGCTGGAGCTCAGTGAGAACAGAATCAGCATCAGTAACATGTTTCATCTGAAGCTCCCCACTGATACAGAAAAGGTGATTCATCCCCAAACTGGGCCATTTTTTTCAATGAGCTTGCCATTCATGGGAATTAGGTCTAGTCCTTGCTGCTGCAGCTCACATAATTATTAATAAACTGAATGTCTGCATCTAAAACAAGATCAAATCACATCTTCTTTTCTAAGAATGACTGGGCAGAGCAGAGCTGGCTTTGTTCTAGCTGAAGGGTAGCAGAGAGCCAAGCCCCAGCAGAGTGAACATTTAATGATAGCTCACAGCAGCAGAGTAGGAGATGCCAGGGTCACAGGAGGTGGCAGCAGTGTCACAGGTTCTCCACTTGCATCCTTGTTGGAGCTGAGCTGGGTTGGACAGAGATGGATCCCTGTCCTGTAGCATCCCCCAGGGTCAATATGTCTTCTTGGAGCTGCACAAATGTTTACCATGAACATGGAAAGAGACATCATGGGTGAGGAACTGGAAGAGGACAGGGAATGATCCTTGGAAATCTCCCATTTTCTTCTTACAGCGATCTGAATTCGCCATCCCCTGATGGAGCCCCTCATTCTCAGGGGAAGTTAGCACTTCATCCTCTCTGCACAGAAAATTATCACCCACAGGTCCTGTTGGCACAGGACCAAGACATTTTTAGGTGATTCAGGCTCAGGTGGAGCTCAGCAGCTCCAGCCCTATTCCCTGATGGTGCAATAGCCCTCCCAAGGATACTGCAGAGCCTGGACCTGCTCCCTCAGCACAGCTGGAGAGTTCATCCAACACAGACTGTGACAGGCTCTAAATCCACACGTGCAGCTCCCCTCCCCCTGGAAACAGGCACAGATTGGGTCCAGGACAGCAAGATTTATTGCAGTGTGAACAGCAGGGTAGAGCAGAGAAAGAACATTGGGAAAGAAACCTCTGGCCGAATATCTTGATCTGCCTCTTTCTATTATTTTGTTGCAGAGTGTATAATGGTGAGGCAAAGAAATCTTGCAGAAAAATAAGGGGAAAAGGAATATTTCCATCATTTCACAACTGTTGGTGGAAATTCAGGGAGTAAAAAAATTCCTGCCCTAGTGCAGGGGTCATTTAAATGAAGTCAGTGCTGAATCCTGTCATGTGGAAAAGAGCTGTCCTCCACTGCAGGGGTCAGGTGCTGAAAGTGGGATAAGTGGGATTCTGCCTCCTAAAACTGTGAATGTTGGAGGATTTCTCCCAGACAACAGCTGCCAGGGACAAAGGGTCTCTCTGGCCCTGGTTTCCCTGGGGATGCCTCTCTGCCACTGCCAAGACACTTGAGAACCAGACTTTCCTTCCTATGGAGAAGACCTGTCCTCCAAGGCAGGGCACCTGGTGCCAGAAGTGGGATTTCACCTAAAACTGCAAATGTCCAAGGATTGCTCCCAGACAAATGCTGCCAGATGGGTCTGGCTGGCCTTGGCCTCCCAGAGGCCACCTCAGGTCATCAGTTCTGAGACACTGAGGGGCCTGATTGACCTTCCTGTGGAAGAGCCATCCTTCTCAGCCACACATCTGTGACCCAAGTTGGGATTCTGCCTCCTAAAACTGGGAATGTCATTGATCTATCTTAGTTTATTTCTGAGAAACTACAGGTAGCACAGTTGAATTCCAGAAGAGTCTGAGTTGGAAGGAACTTTAGAGATCATCAAGTGCCAGGAGCAGGGACATGGGCAGGGACACCTTCCACTGTCCCAGGCTCCTCCGAGCTCTGTCCAGCCTGGCCTTGGACACTTCCAAGATATGGGGCAGCCACAGCTTCTCTGGGCACCCTGTGCCAGGGCCTCCCCCACCCTCAGTGAAGAATTTCTTCCTAACATCAAATCTAAACCCACTCTCCTTCAGTTTGAAGCCATTCCCCTTTGTCCTGTCCCTACAACTCCGTATGAAGAATCCCTCTCCATCTTCCTTGTAGGTTCCCCTTGGGCAGGCTGATATCTGAGGTGCATCAGAAGAAGGGAGAAATGCAAATATTTTGCTACTCATCAGCAGATCAGAGAGAGAATGACACAGTTACCACACATTGAATTTCTCAGTTTGGAGCAAATATTAGGAGATAAATATTTCTTTGAGGGTGGGTTTGTACAGAAAAAAAATAAATAAACTTGCAGACAAATTCAATACCATATTAAAATAGAATTACAGTTACTAGCTGAAGGGGATGTGGTGGGTGTAGTCTATTTGAAATTTAGAAAAGCATCTGATGCAATCTCTCATAAAATTTTAATCTCAAAATAAATTAAAACTAGCTTTGATATAAGCACAGCTACATGGATCCATAACTGGCTAAAGAATCATAAAAGAATGAAAAGTGGCATTTACATGGCACTGGAGGAAGTCATCTTTCTTACTGCAACTCCAATAAGAATAATCGCCCTTATTTATTATCTGCTCAGCAATTGAGAAGGGGAAGCATTAACAGCACATTGCCAGACTAAACAGGAAGGCATATAATGCACATGAACTTTGGGAAAGAAGTAATATAGTGGTTTTCTGCCCGTGGTGGGCAGTTAGAGCAGGAAAGGTGCTTTAAATTCATGGCTTTGCTTGCTCAGAGGTACCTTGAGCAGCTAAGGACCAGCAGGGAGGCAGCTCTCCTGCTCTGAACCCACAGGCAGCAAAGTGAAATGCTTGTCTTTCACAAGCTTTAATGTGCGTGATATTAACAGAGTTATCAGTGTTTTCCCTTAATTGGATACAGCCTGCAAGAAGGAACCTGCTGTGTCTTATTAGGAGGCTCTGGGGCACTGGTGCCCTGCTGGGGCTTGGGGCTGGCCTGTCCCTCAGTCACCTGTGTTTGGGGGAAACTCACAGAATTCACAGAACCACAAGGTTGGAAGAGACCTTCAAGATCATCGAGTCCAACCCAGCCTCAACACCTCAACTAAACCCTGGCACCCAGTGCCACATCCAGGCTTTGTTAAACACACCCAGGGATGGTGACTCCACCACCTCCCTGGGCAGAACATTCTAGAACTTTATGGCTCTTTCAATGAAAAACAGAACTGAGCTGTTCTCCCATTTGATGGGTCCAAACTGGATGGACTGGAGCTACCAGTAACTTGTCCATACAGGAGATGTGAGTAAAAAGCCATTGGTGACTTATCCTACACTGCAGCACTTGCAATTTGGGAGCTGGCTTAGACCTCCTTGCTCTAATTAATCCATGTGCACAACTGAGCTAGTTTGCCTGGGAAAAAAAACTAAAAATCTTTGGAAGTCCTGGGAGAGCAAAAATTGAGCTGGAAAGTCCAGATGAGGCAGAAGTAGATATCATCTCTGCACAGAGGTAATTGACTTTGAAGACACTATTCATCTGAATTACTCAGTTTGCAAAGGTTCCCATCCATTCCATCTTCACAGATTGATTCAATATATTCAAGAGTAAAGATGTACAAAGAACTGATTTTTCTGTCATTTGCACAACCCAAATGAGAAAATGTAAAAAGAAATCATTTCACATCAAGCTGAAGCAATTTATGAAATTCATTCAGGGGAATTAAAGTAAAAAAAATCTTTCTCATGAAACCAAAGACTTTCATTATCCATTTTTAATTAATTTAAAATAAAATAGATGTCTTGTTGTTATAGAATGTAGAAATATTTTGTTCAAAGGCATTGAGAAAAAATACCCTAGTTTAGATTTTTCTCCGAAGAATTTCTTTTTCCAAAACAATTTCTCAACCCAAAATTTATTCAAAACTTTACTTCAAATAATAACTTCATTTTTCTGATGGGAAATGTTCAGAGGAAAGCCTTCCCCAAGTCTGGCTGATTTTGGATGTTCCTGGGTGCTTGTTTTCCTTTGTGCAGTGATGATGTGCATGGATGGGCTCTGCCTCCTCACAGCTCTTTCTGAGGGACAGCATCATCATCCTCAGCACCCAGGAGGGCAGAGGCAGGTGGTGGTGACTCCTCAGTGCTCTCCACAGCAGCATCTTCTCCAAGAACAAGCTCCCACTGTGTGATGGGAGCTAACCCTGCACTGTGCTGGCTGGAACTGTCACTGGCCCCCCTCCCACATGGGTATTGGGGACCATTCCTTGCTTTGAATGAGCTACAGGGTGCAGACAGAGTTTGGAAATCCAGTCACAGAGAAGGTCTCTGCAGTGGAGGTGTTCCAGAACCTCACTGTAGCCATGGAAGTCTACTTCAAACTCATGGGGATTTCCTCAGAGGTCTTAACTCTTGACATTCCAGCCTTCCTCTGTCCCAGCCTTCCATGCCAAGGATCCCACTGTGCCTTGGACTAGACCTGGGCTTGTTGTTATTGATGCCACATCCCTGGAATTGTCCAAGGCCAGTTTGGATGGGGTTGGAGCAACATCTTCTAGTGCAATGTTGTCCCTGCCCATGGCAGGGAGGAGCAATGAGATGTTTCTTCCATTACCCAAATCATTCTGGGACCCCGTGTTTCCACAGGGAGCACATTCATGAGCTCTGTTCACCTGGATGAAAAGAAACGTGGCCTCCTGGAGCAAGCCTGTACCCACTGTGACACCTCAGCCTGGTGCTCCATCTTCCTGCCCCATAAAGCACTGCTTGTCACATCTGGAGCTCCCTGCTCCAGCAGCCTTTACTGCATCCTTCATTTTGATGCCTTGTTCCAGGTTTTAAATAGCTGCAAGTCCCCCATTGCTCATTAGCAGGCTCAGAGAAACGGCTTTTATAGACCCATGTATTAAACAAATAAAAGACGTCAAGGAAACTTAAAAACACATCCAGCTGCTCGCAGATTTACTGCGCCAACATTAAACTCTCATTAAATGTACTTTTATAAGGGGTGGCTTTATTTTTTGACTCTGAATACCTGTGACAGCGGGAAGTGGGGGTTATCGAGATATACTGGCTAAATGAGAACATTTATTGGCGGAAGGTTTATTGGGCACGTCGTGGTGACAGTGCAGAGCATGCCAGGTGTTTTGTGGGCTGTCACGCAGGAAGGCGCTGCCGGCCTCGCTAACGGGGAGTTTATGAAGCAAATAAACATTTTCTTGCTGTCTAGATTCCTTGCTTCCCCCCCACAGTCTCTCTGTCTCCTAGGAAGTTATGCTAAATGTTTCAGGGCATTAAAAATTTCACTGTTTTATCCAGAGGATGTCTTCATGCATCAGGAAGTAGCCTTGTCTCAAATTCCGCATTTTGAACTCTGAGCTAGGTGAGATGGGGATTTCACAGGAGAACAGAATGGTTTGAGTTGGAAGGGACCTTAAAGATCAACTCATTCCATTCCCTTCCAAGGGCAGGGACACCTTCCACTGTCCCAGGCTGCTCCAAGCCTCATTCAGCCTGGCCTTGGACACTTCCAGGGATCCAGGGGCAGCCACAGCTTCTCTGGGCACCCTGTGCCAGGGCTTCCCCACCCTCACAGAAAGAATTCTTCCTAATATCTGATCTAAACCAGCTCTCTGCCACTTTGAAGCCATTCCCCCTTGTCCTGTGACTACCCCAGCAGGGACCACCATTTCCCATCAGTCCTGCACAGAAATACCTTGAGACCAGGTGTTTCTGCCTCTGGTCCTTACTGCAGCCAAGGCCAAAGGTGCCCCATGAGTTTTGCAGAAGGGCTGGCTCTTACCTGGCTCCCACAGCCTGTGTGGCAGAGGTTTTGATGGGCACAGCCTACAGGACAAAGCAGTGACACCTGTGTTGACACCTCCCTTTCTTCCTCACTGCCGAGGTGCCAAGGCAGAGCAGAGAATCTGCTCACTGCAGCACATGTACTCATCAGATGCTAGATTGATATGGACAAATGTGAACAAATCAAATTGATTTATGCCATATTTGAATTTTTATCTGCAACAATAATCCGTTTATTAGTGAATAATTCAGGGTATTAAATACTAAAACCACGTCTTTGATGCTGAAAGTCACTGAGCTCCAGAGTGCTGGAGGCTGAGGGAGTGCTGGAGGCTGAGGGAGTGCTGAGCCAGGCCTGGGACATGCTGCTCATCTTATTCATCCTTCAGCTGGTACAGATCTGGTAAGAGTGTGGACAGACCTGCACTCTGACCCAATGTGACCATCCTAGTTCTCTGAAAATAACATTTTTTCTAATATGACTCATATATATTCCATTTCTTGTTTCAAGTAAAAAGTGATTTGATGGCAGAAGAAAGGGTTTATGTCTTTGGGGCCCAATTTTCTGACTACTGCACAAAAATATACATGCAATTCTTGGCAATAATTGAGATTTTGTATGCAAATTGGGTCATTCTGTGTGTGTAATTGCCCTTTCAATGCATAATTGCCCGTGGGCAGGTTTTGCAGAAGATCATATCAACTGCATGTGCAGATAAGTCACACATTTTTATTCACTTCAGGAAATGTGCACAAGCAGGAATTTAAAACCAGACACCCAAGAGGGCTGGGGACTTCTTAGCAGTCTGGAAACAATGAATGCTTGGGCTGTAATCAGCAGGCAGGATTTGGTGAAGATTATGAACCTGAGAAACAGAATAAATATTTGTGATGGATGTTGAGAACATCCTGTGGCACCGGAGGGGACAGCAGGAGCCTCCCGCCACCTCCCATAGGGATGGGTGTGCTGGAAAGGCCTGGCTCACCTTAACCCTTCCTTCTTCTGTGCAGGAGACAAGGGAAAGGCAAACACTCCTTTATTAATTAGCACCCCTTAATCACTTTGCAGGGAGGATGACATTTGGACAAGCATCCCATCCCTCATCCCCTGTGGAAACCTGATTCACCATGCACAGCAGAGAGCAGAGCCTGCTGAGAGTTAAGCCCGTGCTTAACTTAAAGCATGTTTGTTTTCTGTTCCAATTAATACAAATGCTGATTACTTAAGAGCTTTGCTGAAATGGGTCCAAAGCACCAGAATGGCCTGAGTGGGAGAGGCATTTTGATATCCTGATTAGAGAAAACCTGTTCCAGGGTCTTCAAGGAATATCTACAGAATTTTTGTGAGCCATTTTCCCTTCCGCAATCCTTCTACCTAAGTTTTAAAGACACTTTTACTGAAGATTTACTGATAGAAACCTTCTACTGAGTGCATTTGATTGCTCCATATTTCAGAAACAATGTGGGAATGGAAAAATCTCTCTCTTTAGGCTCCATTATCTTAGACTCCTGTTGTCGGCATGGAGTTATAAAGAACCAATACTACCTTTAAACACCGAATAGCTTAACTGTTCAAAACATAAAATGAAAGCACTAAACATATCAGTTTTGTGTAAAAAATCCTGCACTTTTTCCCTTGTAATAAACAAATAGATATATAACAGCAGCCAAAATAAACCAGGTAAAAGCTTCAGCTCCTCTTCTCGGAGTGCTGGGCTGTAAGTGCTGGATGAAAATCCATCAATGTGTGACTTTAGCCTCCATACTGGGAATGAGGGTCGCTGTCTATTCACAGCCTCCAGTGACAGAGTGGGTCATTTCAAGGGTTAGCAGTGAGGAAATACTGTCCCTGGAATTAGGGTCCCCTCGACAAGGGTGTGTGTCCAGCAGAGCTGCAGGGAGCACAGCCTGCCCTCCCATTTTCTGTTGCAGTCACGATCGTCCTGGTTGGCGATTAAATTCTTCTGGGCAAACCCTGTCTGTTTGTGATAAATTTGATAAGATAAATGATTTTTCTAGACAAAGGAAATGCAAGATATCTCATCTATCTGGACTGAAGATGCCATTTGATATAGTGCCACATGGGAAATTATCAGCTCAGCTGAAAGCGCCGGGAATTTATATAGGAGCTGTGAAGTGGGAACGGCGCTGGCTAAAGGGGAGCCCGTGACAGGGAGCAGCAAAAGGGGAATTATCACTCTGAAGTGAGGTTACCAGCAAACATCCCTGAGGATCAGGACTGGATCTGAACATATTTCATTTCTGCATTGACCTTGGAAGGGAATGATGAGAGTGACAATGACACTTGGAGCTCACACGACGGAAGGTGCATCCTCAATGCACCCAGGATGGGGCTGTTAACTGAGGACTGACCTTGAATACTGAAGCAATAGAAAAGGGATAAAATACAATATTATATAATGTATGGACAAGTACTTATGGAGCAGTAGTGAGAATTCCAGCTATTTGTTAGAAACGACTGAGGAAGAGAAAGACCTGAATGTACTTGGGCATGACAGGTTAACCATTAAGTAGCAATTACATGGTTTCAAGGAAAAAATGATCAGATATACCCAGTTCACTTTTTCAGTCTAGAGAAGAGTCTTCAGGTCTAGAGAAGCACTAATTCAATTTCACAAAGGTAGGCCTGACCTCATCAGAATAGTGTGTACAGTTCTCTTCCCCCAAGAGTGAGAGGGAAGAATTCAAACAGTAAATGGTGCCATAAGGGGATTTAGGACAATCAGAGGAATGCAGGGAGTGTCCAGCTGAGAGAGGAAAAAAAGCACTTAGTTTAGTTAGGTAAAGACTGGGAGTGGGACATATGGAGGGGCAAACACTCAAAGGAGAAAATTGCTGCTGAAAAGAAATAACAGTGATGGGCACAAGGACAAATGACTTAAATAAGCCAGGAGTTAATTTAGGGCTTGAAATTACAGGAAAATCAATGTAGTAACAAGAGGGGGCAAACCCCTTTAACAGTAATGTGAAATAAAGCATGAATGGTGTATTACAATGGAGCTGGAGGAGGACCTGGGTGTCAGGACCAGGGTCATGTCCCTGTGTGGTGTTTTTTGGGAAGGACTGAGTGTTGTGGCTGCAATGTGCTGTGTAATGGCAGCCCAGGGGCATGGAAAGACTTCTGTCTATGGGGAAGTTGGAGGAATAGCAGCTCATAGAACAGACACCTTTGAATGTAAGCCTGAGGAAAACTATTTGGGATTACCATTGTACACTTGGTTTTAAGCCTGTAAGCCATTGAAAGAGGCAGAGATTGGATTGTGAGAGTTACCTGCCCTGACTGAGGGCTCTGTGTAGCCAAGAGCCCTGATGGGCAGCCTGTGCTCAGCGTCAGCAGAGAGGATACTTACAGAAAATACACATTTTTGCCAAAACTGGACTCTAGTCATGAATGATTCATGAACGGAAAACAAGGCTACATTCATCAGATAATTTATATGTAAACCACTAGTTCCACAGGCACAGAAATGAGCCCAGATGCCTGTAGGTCAGAGCTGTAATGAGCCTCTGGCTGAGGGAAGGATGCTGTGCTGGCACTGCCCGGGGCTGTGTCCCCATTAGCCTGGCACAGCCCCTCGGTGGCAGGGCAGGAGGTGGCTGTGCTGCTGAGCAGTCTGGGCCTTCCTGGCTGCCAGCAGCTGCTGCACAGCCTTGGCTGGGGTCTGCTCTGCTCACCCAGGGCAGCCTCTGTGGGTGCTGAGCTCACTGCAGGAGCAGTGATGACAGAGCTCACTGAAATCCAAACACCAAAATCCTTGTTCCCCCCGAGACTGGGCTGTGCTGGGTGGAAAAGGAACATGGGATTGCTGGCTGAGCTCATATTTTCTGCAGTTTTCTGGGGCAGAAGGAGGCTTTCAAGGTCTGCCTGCAGACCTGCTCGTGGCAGAGGCCAAGGGCAGTGGCACCCGAGCACACTGATGGAGTAAAAGCAGAGTGTTTTCACAGAGGTTTGAGGCTGGGCAGTTAAATCACAGCCTACATTAATTGCTGTGCTTGTGTTAGTTTCACTGATGTCCATTCATTGCTAAAATGCAATCCAGGGTCACCAGAAACTTCCCCCACTGCTGCCATGAGTAATGAACTTCACCTAAAGAAAGAGGGGATGAGAGACCTCACCTGTCTCTTGGTGCTTGCCATGGCCCTGCCTAAGGCAGCCTCAGCCTTATGGAACTATATAAATCCTCCAAAAAATTAGTTCTAATTCATCCTTCCTGAGATCTGTTTGTTAAGCCCTGGCTCTTTCTATTAATTTTCCATGTAATGTAAGCATTTGCCCAGGGCCTTGTTAACTAGCAAACAAAAAATAAACTTCACTAGTGAAAAAAGTAACCTTCACTAGTATTGATCCACCAGTTTAGTTGCAGAAGAGTCCTGAACCTGCTGCAGGACATAACAGACAGCAGACATACATTTCACCTGCAAGTAAAGGGCTTGGAACCTATGAAATTTAACTGCATGTGTTCACCCACCTCACTCACCTTGTACCAAGCAACTCTACCCATTAGCTTTTTAAAACCTCTTTCTTTATAGGGAATTGGATGAGATGGACAGCTGGTCTGACCCAGTACTGCTGCTGTTATTTTTTTATTAGAAATAGGCTGAGTTAATAGCAAATTTATACCAGCTTCCAGCTGGAGCTGCTCCAAGGCTGTGCAGCTGCAGAGTGATAAGACCAGGGGGGAAAACACATTCCTTTTGAGAGTCTGACTTCCCTTCTGCATTGCTGGACCCCCAGGAGGATTTTGCAGAAGAGGCAAAAAAAGTCTTGTAATATCACTGGGCGAGCCAGACAAATCAGTTGTCCATATCCACATGTAGATCATCTGTGTTGGATCTAGGAAATGAGCAAAGAGGCTTTCTGGGCATTAATAATGGGAATGGAATCTAATGTTCTGCTTCCTCCTGGCCTTGGAGGAAAGCATGTGAGGTGACCCCACTGTGCAAGCTGAGCCCTGTTGGGAAGGCAGAACTCCTGTCCTCAGTGCCATGCCCAGGTTGTCCTGCTGGAATTAGCAAAATCCAGACCACAAGTCTTTAACATTACTGTTAAAGGGGTTTGCCCCCACTTGTTACTACATTGATTTTCCTCTAATTTCAAGCCTAAATTAACTCCTGGCTTATTTAAGTCATTTGTCCTTGTGCCCATCACTGTTATTTCTTTTCAGCAGCAATTTTCTCCTTTGAGTGTTTGCTCCTCCATATGTTCCAGGCCACAATCAATTCAGCTTGTGCTTTGTGCCCTGCCCCACCCTGGGGCTGCTCCTCTGCCACAGCCTCCTCATTTTCTGCAGAGCATTGTTACTTTTCCATTCCCTTTGTCCTGGTCTCTTGCCTGTGAATTTGGACACCTTCAAATTTTCTCACCTCACTGGTTTCCTACTTACCTGGTTCTCCTGCTCTTGCTTTCTAAATTGATTCCCTTTGCATCTGCCCTTCCTCAGGGCTCTTATTAACATCAGGGTTCCCTTCATGGACTGGTTCCTTCCTCCTCTGGTACTTGCAGCTCCCTGCTCTATCTATCCCTCCTGCCCACCCATTTATTTTTAGCTCTTTTCTCACACCACTGCACTGATTTCAGCCCTCCCCAGCAATTTTTAAAATATATTCTGTCTCCAGCCTACCTTTGCATGTAGCTTATTCAGTTAAACATAATAAGTTTTCTCCTCTGAATAGAGGCTAAATAGAGTTAAAAGGGACCTTTTAGACACATCCCTCACATCTTCTTTTGCCTGTCCAGATGTGGGCAGATGTGTTGACTTTCTTCTTAGCAAACACATCAGGCTGTTTGCTATAGATAACTTCAGAGATCTGGTAATTCCCTGAATTTTTAGAAATAAATTATATTTGCTATCAAGAGTTTCTATGGCATTTGCTCTTAAAGCTATTTCATATCTGCCTATATCCACTATGGATTTTCAGTTTCCACATTCGTATGTTAAGAAAGAAATGAAAAAAGCAAAAATGCCCTTTCTGGTGCTAATCTACAGAGTTTCAATAACCAAATATTTCTTTTTAAGATGATAGAAGCAGTGACCATCTTTTAATTCACAGCATTATTTCCTCTCTGAAATTTTCACAGCACAGGAGATTGTTGCTGCCAACACATGCCAAGAAGTTTGTTAATTGTCATCCCTACCTTCCAAAGCTGTTATTGAGTCTGAAACCACTGCAGTGATAGCTGAGCTTGTTTGCAGCATGAATATTACAAGTATTTTCCCCACAGCTCTGCATTGCCTTCTGGTCCTCCCTTCAGTGTTGGCTAAGCTGTCATTTACAGGAGTGATGTTGTCATTACAATATTTGATAGTTTTCTGAGCATAGCTGTCATTGAAAGCACATTATGTACTTCCTAAGGAAACTTGCTATTTATTCCTTGCCATGAAGTTGGTGGCACTGCCAAGTAGCAGGTGTGGATAAACTCACCTGTGAGTTCAGCATGGCTGGAGCACCAGGCAGACAAGCTGCCCCTGGTTCACCCTGGCCTGGGACAGCTCCTGACAGAGGCACATCTTTGTTTGTGCTGTATTGCACCTCCAGATGTCCCAGATGTTCTGCAATGGGCACTGTCAGGTGGTTTTTACAATCTACACACTATTTGATGGTCATTCCCTGAGCCTAGAGACTGGGCTCTTGATTACTTTTTTTTTTTAATTATAATTTATGCTGTTTGGATTTGTTCTCATGGTTTATAGAATCATAGAATTATTTAAGTTGGGAAAGCCCTCTAAGACCACAGAGTCCAACCAATAACCCAGCACTGCCAAGCCTAGTACCACATCTACACATCTTTTACCCATCACAGAATCTCAGAAATGTGTGTTCTTATGGGTCAAACCACAGTACTCACCCCACTTATCCCATAGCCAAGTCCTCTAGTTTGTGAGAAAGACACTGCAGACCTTCCCAGTTTACCAGACCATTTCTCTTTCCCACTGAGAGATTTTGTTTGCTCCTTGCAGGGCTTTGTTGGCTCCAGATTTTGCAGAGCAGATACAAGATTTCCTCTGTTCTTCCATTCCAGTAACACATCCTCATTCCAGTAACACTGATGGACTTCAGCTTTGGCAAAACTGCTGTTGAGTTTCCTGTGTTGTGTTTAACTCTTGTTTTTCTAAATGCTAGAAGTTTATTTGCCAAAACCAACAATTTCATGTAGTTTCTGTTTGCTGCTTTCTAGAAGTGGTTTGTCCACTTAACTAATGCTTTTTGCTGTCAAAAATCTTCCTTTGTTGATCCCTGAGAGGGAATCCTGCTGCTGTAACCTGACCACATAAACCTTGGTGAGTGAATATTTTCCTCTCATTTCTTTGAGAAGCTGCTTTGCCTTCATGATCCATCTCCTTCCCCATGTCTTGATTTGTGTGGCATTTTCCAGCATTGCTCTTTCTTTTATGAAGAATTTCTTCTGCTGCTTTTGTGAGGCTATTTTGGAGAAGCTGATAGTGCTGTTTCAAGCCTCTCACACACTCCCTAGATGACCTCACCTACCCTGACTTTAGGTTCATTTACCTGGAAACTGGCAGTGGCTGGAGCTGCTCGATAACATCCTGCAGGAAGATGTGTGACCTGTAAATCAAAGCCTTGTAGCAGCTGATTTATTCTTTAGTTCAAATTGAAATTGATCCTGTTCTTGTCTTACAGCTTTCTCTGTCAGTTTGGTTAATGAATTCGGATTTTATTTGGGTCTGTAGTTTAGCCCCACACCTTTCCATGCAAATTATGATCCCCTCTCCCCTCAGTCAGTCCATAGCAGTGGTGGTTGTGCAGCTGCAGCTGATAGTAGGGTAAATGTCACCAATCTCTCACCATTTGCATTTTCATAATCAAGTCAGCTATTTGATTGCTTTTCCTCGCAGTGGTTGATTTTCCTCAGCAGAAATCTCCCATTGTTTAGAGGAAGTCATGCCTGGGTTTCCATTAGAGTCTGGAGACAGCTACAGCCCTGACCCTGCCTCCCCTCCCCGTGGCTCTTTGTAGGTGTGTGATGGTAGATAGATTACAATCAGCTCTCTGGAAACCTGGCTATAAGCAATTCCTCTGACATGCAAATTGCTGAAAATTATTGGTTGTACTGTACTAACACCAAAGCATCCACATAACCCAAACATTTAAAACTCAGTGCAGGGACATTGCTGCTCCCAGCAGGACTTTGCAGCTGGAAGGGAGAACAGATGATATTATATTTATTGTTTTATGGATCTTAGGGCTTATCATAGGTCCTATAGGTTGATCCAGTGCAACTTCCTTGGTATTTGCCTGCACGTTGGGATCACAGGAATTCTGCCTCTCCCTGGATGCCTCTCCCTTTATGTTCTCCTTGGTGGTGTCTCCAGTGCTTGGGCAGCTCCACACCCCCAGCTGGGAGGTCTAGTTTGTCTCTTCAGCTCTTGCAAGAGTCTCAAGAACTGAACCCATGACACAAACCTATAAAATTCTCTAAAATCAAAGACCTTCTTTCTGTGACTTCACGAATTCTCAGGAGGAATTGCTGCCTAAAATAATCCAGTGGCACCCAGCCAGGAGCACACAGTACAAATCAAGTCCCATTACCTCAAGTTAGAGGCATAGAATGAATTCCAGAATGGTTTGAGTTGGGAGGGACCTTAAAGCCCATCTCATTCCATCCCCTGCTATGGGCAGGGACACCTTCCACTGTCCCAGGGTGCTTCAAGCCCCATCCAGTCTGGCCTTGGACACTGCCAGGGATCCAGAAGCAGCCCCAGCCTCTCTGGGCACCCTGTGCCAGGGCCTCGCCACCCTCACAGGGAAGAATTTCCTTCTAATAAATAATCTGTTGTCAGTTTGAAGTCATTCCCCTTGTCCTTTCACCATCTGACTGTAGAAAAAGTCACTCTCCCTTTTTATGACCTTCAGGGAAACTCTCAGTCATCTAAAGAAACTGTAAAGCAGAGGCAATGTGCTAAAAGAGTTATTAAAAAAGGGTGAAAGCTGAAAGTTGTGTTGGGGTTGGTACTGAAACTTGCTGACTTCTGTTTTGCTCTGAGATCAAAGTTCCACACTGAACTGATGACAATGTGGGATTTCCTGCTAATTTCCAGTAAACATCCACAGGGGAGAGCATCATCCTTGTCATCCTCCTCCTTCAGACCACTGATTGAAGGGCTAAGAGTGGACCAAGTCTAAGAGTGGACCAGCTGCTGAACCTCAGTGGCAGATGCTTTAAGAGCAGCAGAAAGGCTTTACCTGGCTGTACCTCTTCTGTTGGTAAATTTGTTTCCCAGTGTTTTGGAAGTGCCCCCTTCCCCCAGCCCTCACTGAGTGTTCAATCCTGACATTCCAGTAGGAGCTGTGTGTGCAGCACCTGCTCTCCTCCCCCTTGGATCACATGCACAGCCTCTATTTATAGCAGGAGCAAATTTTCCTTCTTATGCATCATTCCAGCCAGCAGAAAGCAAAACAGGAGGAGAAGCTGATGCAGGAAAATATTCCCTCAAGTCAGATTTTCAACAGAGAAAGGAGCAACAACCTCCTGCCCTTTGCAGTGCCCTCACACCCCACAGTTTCCATCCAGAATCCTCCACTGGCCACTGTGCCATGGCCAAGTTCCTCCTGGAGGCCACCACACCACAGTAATGAGCACATTCAAATTGAGCCAAGTGTATTTAGTTTTTAGAAGACTGGCATAAGTCATCTTTATTGAATATAATTTAGTTTTAACATATTGCTCTGTGCTTGAGTTATTATCTTCACTGTGCTTGGAGAAATAAATTACATTGAAGCCTTTATTTTTGACCTGTGACATCAATACACGCCATGGACAGATTCCAAAATCTTATCAGCTTTGGCATGGCTATTAAATTACAGTGGTGAACAAACCTCTTTAGAAATGAAAAATGCTTTTGGAGCTTTGACCTTTTACATTTCAATTCGTAAAGAGCCCAGTGCAAATGGGAAATGCTGATCAAAATCCAGTTACTTTAATCTTCTGGGGTGTCCTTTCTGCAGAAGAAAAGAACAAAATGTATCTTCTTGCTTTGTAGCCCTTCAGATCTTGACACCAAACTTTGCCTGACTCTGAGATTTGGTGTTGGAAGCAGAGCTTGAAAGCACAGAATGTGGCAAATCAGCCAGAGCCACAGAATTTCCACAAAGAAACCTAGTGCAAGATAAAGATATTAATTAAAATTGGACAAAGGCACACAGCTATTCTATTCTGCTGCACATGGGCTGTGTTCATTGGTGTTCCAAGAGGATGTGTGAGGATCTGCAATATTTTTACCTCTGCTCCTCTTCCCTGAGAATGCACTGAGGCTTTGGATGTCTGAGAGATGAGGAATTGTACCCAAACTAGTATTTTATGTACTCTTAACCCAAGTATTTCAGTATTCTGAAGCTGGTACACAAGATTTGGGTTGTTTTCTCACTTCTCCCACTGTATTCACAGAGCCATTTTCCATTTTTTAAAAAGTTCTGCCTGGTTCCTTGTGCAGCACGTGGTGATGCACAGTCAGAGGGGGAGGGACACTGGGCTCAAAGGACACAGTTTAGGAGCAATATTGCAGAGCTCTGTGTGTCACTTGGCTGAGGGAGCTGTAGGGACAGGCCTATAACAAAATGAAGCAGGTTACAGAAATATTATTCTCATTACCCCTGTTTTTATCTTTCCTCACTCTTTTCCACATGAAGCATCTTCCACATGAAGGTTTGACTGCCTGTACTCAAGGGAAGGATGAGGGGATTCCCAAATCTCCACAGTGCACAGCTCTGAGGCACCTTTAGAGTGGTGAAAATTCATTCCTTTCTCATCAGTCCTCTGGCTATGCTTGCTTTCAATTTTATTTAATAGGGCTTTCTGTATTTCTTACAACTTTCAAGAGAGATTTTTTTTCTACTACTGATGAGAACAAAAACACAAGTTACACTGAAATTAATGAATACAGCTGGACAGAGACCCAGTTGCTCCTTATTAAGCTTTAATTAAACTGTAGCACTACAGAGAGTTAGAGGAGTTTTTTTGGGTTGTTTGTGATGTTTCAAGTGAGTAATTCCACCCTAGGACATCCATCATCAATGCTCATTTAAATTCCACTTTAATCCCACATTGCCTTTTCAGAGCTAGGGAAAATCTTGACATCCCAAAGAAGGGACAAGCCAGTTTCTTTTGTTGAATCAGAAAACAGGGACGGCCCCAACAGCCTGGGGCACAGAAAGGTCCCTAGAGCTGGGAATGCAGAGAAGATAATTGACTTTACTGATGCACCAAATGGGATTTACATTTCTAAACAAGTAATTATGGTCAATAAATTCACCAAAAGCTAGATGGACGTAAATTTTTTGGTTTTGGTATATTCTAGGTACCATGTTGGACCTAAATTATGGACAGAAAGTGGTTAACAAGTCTGCAAGGCTGGTCTGTTTGACAGAGAGCTAAAATAAAGCATGGTGCTGCAGGAAAAACCTAATGTATGTAAATGGAATGCCAATTGATTAAACACATTCATTGAGGTTTCACATCTAGGTCATAAGTAATGTATCTATTACATACTTGTTAAACCTCATTAAATAATTGCCTAGTGGTATTTAACATGCAATAAGTATCCCCTGAAATTCAGCTAAAATGTATTCCTGCATTTGCTTAGGAACTCGCCTGAGTGAATTGATTGAAGATTTGAATAAAAAGGATCTGCTGTATGGTGGTGTGAGATATCCCAGTAAATCTGCTAGAAGACACATAGTATCTGCACAATTATCCATGTAATTCCATGCAGAGGGAAGGATTAGTCACTACAAAGCTGAGCTCAGGGATGGAGAGCTGGAGTCTGCAGGACAGAAGCAGAACAGGAGACCTTGGAAGAGTTTTCCAAGGTATATGGACTTGGAGCTGCAAATTTTACTTTTATTTTCATAGGTGAAAAATGTTTGCTACAAATCTAAATGTTTATCCCCAGGTAGAGAGCTCACTTGTTGCTGGTGAATTATTAGCAACGTCTTGCAGTTACAGGCTCTGGAGAGAAACAGCTCCAGTCACCTCACAAACATAAATTAAAGACTCATGGGGTCTGTGGGAGGCAGCCACTTTATATCATCCATTGCTCATCAAAGGCATAAGCAAACTCAGGCACTGAGTTTAAATTATTTGCCTAGGCTGTCTCAGGAAAATCGATGGGGAACATCAGCCAGAAAATTCAGACACATCTACCTCTCACCTAGGGCTGCGCCAGGTAACCCCAGCCAGTGCTTCAGCCTGGGTGTGCAGAGTGCCCCTGCTCCTGCAGAACAGCCTGGAAACTTCCCCTTCCCCTTAGTCCAACGCACCTGGGCTCCTCTGCAGCCAGAACTAATCATGAGCAGCAAACTAAAAACAAAAACAAAGCAAAAAACTCCCCCAAACCAACAAAAGTAAAAAGACGTTTATCAGCTACAGCCTAATTTTTGATGGATCTCTGAGATGTCTGCTTGTGGCACAAATGACCAGCCTGTGCAATTGATGGTCCTTCCTTTGCTGCTCAGGATGTTGGACCAGGCCCTTGGCCAGGATTATTCTTCACAGCATCTTCCTGGAGAGCCCCACTGAGCCCCAAGACAAGGGGAGAATGCCCCTTTTCCTCCTCACTCCTCTGAGCTCTTTCCAGTCACCAGAGAGGCCTGGGGGCATCCAGCTGGAGATGAATTCCCATTAGCACCTCTCCCATCCCACACAGACCTGATCTTGTAATTAAAGCACTTTAATCATCCCATGGAGCGATTCAGACTGATTCCTGAGAGACAGAAGTGTGACAATGACTAAGAACCCTAAATATCTAAGTAGTTTTATTTTTTAGTTTTTTTTTTATAGACATGAGTTAGAAATGTTGCTGAAACCTGCTGATTTCTCCCCATACAGCTTTATCTATTTTTTTAAAGTTTGTAGGGAATTTCTAGCCAAAACTCTAGTAGGAGGATGAGAGCAAACACACGGGGGAGCACTTAGACTGTAACATCTGGAGTGCTCCATACACCCAGCTCGTACACCTGAAATGACCATTTCAGTGGAAAACCTGTCTTTTCAAAAACCCCATTTGTTCTAAAGAGTTCACTATTTCCCAGAAACCAAAAGTACCACATGGAATTTTCTAAATGCCAGGACCACAGGGTGACCCACTCTGTCTGTGCAAGAAAAGAGAAGCACTTTTAGAAAGTCTCAGTATTCTCAACAACAAAGAAATCCTGAATTTTGAAGCCTGTTTCCACTTTAAAATACCTTTAAATTTTTTTTTACTCCCAGCTCTATAGTTGGAAATGTCTTTCAACAAGCCTTTGCATTTATATTGGGTTGCCTGTTGGCCTAATCTTTGATGTCCAGCTCAGCAAAGTCCTCTGTTTGGAAAGGTATCTCCTAGAATGCAGATTTGAGACTTAAAAGGGGATATTTAGTGTGTCCACCATATGAGTGAAGCACTTGGCCCCCATAATAAATTCCCTGCATTTACAGAGTTTTTGTCATGTTTGCACAGTAAACATTTGTGAAATCGATTTAATGGTTTAATTTTTCCAGTGCTTGTGAAGATAGGTACTTCAGGAACATTGCTTAATACACAGCCAAAGCATAAACCCAGCCACTAAACAGTATTATATAATTAAATTTCTATGTAATGGTGTTTATGCTTCTGTTTTGAAGCTGGAAATGTGATATATGCACACACTTCATAACAGGTGTGTTGTAATGTTATTAGCAGGCAATGATGCTAATGCTTCGAGTTCCTTTAATTTGTGCA
This sequence comes from Peucedramus taeniatus, assembly GCA_013400575.1. Lineage (NCBI taxonomy): Eukaryota > Metazoa > Chordata > Aves > Passeriformes > Fringillidae > Peucedramus > Peucedramus taeniatus. Next base: position 60,683 of record WBNO01021642.1, on the reverse strand, counting down.
TTATTAAAGAATCCTTGCCTCATTCTTACACAACAAATTCCAGAATTACCTTCACAGAGGTAAATACCACAATGCTGGAATAACTATTGCCTCTTTGCAGCCATCAGCTGTGCCACAAAGCTCTCTGTAAGACACAGGTGCAGCACTTCTCCATCCTCCCCAGCCTTGCCCACAACTCAGTTTGTGTTTAATAGGACCCAAGAGAGAGCAGAGACAAGGAAAAAGGGTTTTTATGCAAATACTCACAAATACAGTAAGGAAATAGCAGAGGAAATAACATTCCTCTGGCTCTTTCCTGGAACAACAAAGGGTTCTGAGGCTGAGGAAGAGTGTGGCTGAAGGGAGAGGAAGGCAGGCATTTTATTACCTGGTAAAGTGAGGAGTTAAGTGAAAGGAATAACACATTTCACTTATTTATATAATCAGTTGTATTTTAAGGTTGATATGTTTGGTAACAATCCAGAAATGAGATAAATGTCTTACAGTGAGCAACCTCAGGCACCAGGGACATAGAACTTTTAGCATATATAGGGTTATGCAGATGATGAGTTCTGGGCTCCTTGGAATCATGGAATATTTTAGTGGAAAAACCCTCTGAGATCATCAGGTCCATCCGCTAACCCAGCTCTGCCGCGTTCACCACTGAACCATGTCCCCAAGTGCCACATCCACACATCTTTTGAACACTTCCTTGGAAGTCCACAGGCAGGTTATTGTGTTTCAACAGCTCTGGATGCTCCTAAGGCTGTGTTTATGAAGGTTTCCAAAAGGAAAATAAAAATATCTCTCTTTCTTGCACTGATGCTTATTTACAGTCAGCAGGGTTAATGGAAAATTGTTATCATGATGATTTAAGAATGGATTTTACAGAAAAACAGAAAGATCTGGTGGCTCTTTCATCACGTGGTTAGAGAAAAAGATCTTTACATTATTTTTGCAGTGGATGGGTTCAATATCCTTAACAAAACAAGATCAATATCATGATCTGCATTGTTCAAATGTGAAAACAGAGCCAAAGGGTGCTGCTTCTCTGGGCTTATGTACAGTGCAGTGTCACAGGGTGCTGGTGGAGTGGCAGGTACAGCACAGGTGTGAATTTCTTGTTAGGAAATACTTGGAAAGCAAAGAGAAATGGTACTCACTTTAATCAAATAAATGAGCTAAAAATATGGTGGTGATAAAATGCTGTTTAATCTGATCTCACGGACAAAACTGCTCTGTGCTGTAAAAAATAATAATCATTTCTCTCCAGCCTATTACACTTCTTTGTGTTCCTGCAGCAGAGCGGAGAGAGCAGGAGCTTTCAAAAATTTCCATCTGCAAGGAGGTTTTAAATAGTCTCATACAAACATTTCCTGGCAGAGCAAGCAGCTGCACGGGCACCAGTTCCCTTGTGAGGGGAAGGGGAGTAACAGAGACAGGGCAAGGCTGGTGGTGGGATGCTCCAGGACCAGCGAGCCAAAATAAGGATTTTGACAGCCAAAGGCATCAGTGAAGTGATAAATCATTTCAGGAGTCTCTAAAAGAGCTGGGTGGAGTGAATTCTGTGAGTTATGTGAGTGCATTCCAGCTCAGCTCAAGTGAGCAGAAGGTGAAGCGTAGTGAAAGGAAAAAGGAAACAATTTAAACTGCTCACGTGTGGTAAATTAACTGTAGGGAGTCAGGAGAGCAACAAGGTGTCACTGCCAACAAGACATCTCCTCAGTGAGCAGTGGTGGCCGGAAAAGCAAACAAAATGTTCGTTTGCATTAAGAAAAAGCTCGAGGAAAGCAGAGAATTATTCCTTATCTGTAATATGAAGTGACACCACACTATGGATCCTCTGCTCAGTTTCGCTCTCCAGTCTTATGGGAGGAGAGAGCAGAAATAAAACAGGTCTGGGGAAGGCAATGAAAATGATTAAGTGAACAGAAAGCTGAAGTGTGTGGAAAGATTAAAATATTAGATCTATATATCTTAGACATTAGAGGAATAAGGGGCGATGACAGAGAGAAATAAAAAAATAACAAAGTGATGATAGAGATATAAAAAATAGCAGAAGGTTTAAAGAAGGTAAGTCAAACACTTCTATTCCTTGAGCAGGAGGTGTATAAGATGAAATTAAAAATCAATAGTTTAGACCTTCTTTACACACTGAGTGATGCTCAGGAGAAGACTGACACCTGTATAAATGGTGTCCAAATGTACATTGGTAAGAACCCAAGTTCTCCAAGTGCAACAGGTAAGAGCCCTCACAGTCCTGGGCTCAGCCCAGCCACAGGTTCTTGAAGTCTGAATGATCAGAAGGTGTCTTAGTTCATGAGTGGATTTACTGCCTCTGCCCCTGGATGAGGAGGCAGAATGAATGTCAGAGAAAAATACAATATTATGTATCTCTGTATTGAGACAGAGATCAGGGTTGGTGTTTTTTTTTATTCTTTGGAATTAATGATGTAGAAACCTCTCTGTGTGAAATCTACAGCAACAGGAATTACGCTCAGTGTGTGTGCCAGTAGATATCTGAGATACGTCCCAGACAGACACCACACCTTTTCTAGCAGACTGTTCTAAGTGCTACAAGATAACAAAGAGAAGATTCTAAAACACTTCCAGAGCTGTCCAGAACAAAATCAAATGGCTCTGTGTGGATCAGTGCTGGGACAGGTGAGCTCACATCACACCGGGTACCACGGCCCAGCTCGGAGCCAGGAGAAGGCTGGGCTTCCCAGGAGCAACTCAAGAAATCCTGTGCCCAGCCTCATCCCAAGGGCCCTGGCAGCTGCCCTGACTCTTTGGCATGGTGGAAGAGAGATGGGAGACTGATGGGAGGCGCTGCCATCATCTCAGAATGTAAAGCTGCTCTTACTCTTTGGCGTTTATTATAAAGTGTATTTCACCGCGCCAGCAGCGCTCTGGGCTGGGCATTTCCAGGGAATAGTTACATTTCTCCAATGGTTAATCACTTGGCCTTTGGCCTCTTGCCTTATAACTCTATTTGACACGTCCTATAGTTACTACTTGGAGAGTTTTATTACTTAATTAAGCAATCAGCTATTGCTATTTAACATGCCATCAATCCCTCCCCACCAGCCCCGCCATAAGCCCCCAAACAATTTTCCCTTTTCAATCATATTTCTCAAAAATTTTCCACAAAGCAATGAACTGCCAAATTTGTGCTTTCATGAATAAGGTGTAAAATTTTCCAATGTACAAAATCCTTGCCATTTTCAGTGCCTCTCCCACTCCTCCACTCCCGAGCCCTTTGATTTCAGGCTGTGATAATATATGTAGTCACATTTACCAATGCTGGCAGAAGGCAGCCAGAGCACCTCATCCTTTTTACTACATCTCCTAAAAACAAATTAAGACTCCACCAGGCAAGCTGTTGGCGTGTGTGAACATCTGCCTGGCACTTCCTGGGCTGCTTGCAGAACACTCCCAACCCCTGAAGCATCCTCTTACGGATCGGTGGCTCAGCCCTTTCTACCCAGTGCACATTTGGTGCAGTCATGAACCATTCCAGCACACTTTAAAGACCAGGTTTGCTGCTGTTGTGTCACTGGAAGAAGATGAAGAGAACGTCGTCATGCAATTCAGGAGGGTTTGGATTTGGGGAAGAGCTCTCAGCCACTCCTTATTCCATGCTCCTCCCATCAGGAGAAGCAAGGCCGAGGTTCTGCAGTGGTTCCTGGAGGTAAAAAACCACAGTGAAAAATAATTTTAAACCAACTTGGTTGTCATCCCCAGTCCCCAGTGCAGGGTGTGCTGATTTATGACAACCTCCCAAAGCTGCCCCCAGACTGTTTGACAGCTCAGACAGACAGAGATTCTTAATAGCATGAAGTGCAGACCCATCCCCTTCCACCTCCAACATCTCCCCTGCACCAGGACCTCAACTCCACATAAATCTGCCATGCATGTGCCAGGGGAATTGTCTCCCAGCCTCCTGGAGCTTGTAAGGGCTGTTTCAGGAGATAGAATTAGTACCTTGATGCTTGGTATTGATCTCTGTTTGATTTATTTTCCCTTGATCTGATTTTCTCCTAGGCGTCATGAGTATAAATCAAAAGTAATGTCCACAAGAGTCAGAAGTTAGGCTGGCTTTAAACTTGTGCAAGTGAAATTGAGGTTCCTTAACTCCAGGCTCTTCTAGTGAAGAGGGAGGGCAGAGTAAAAAGATCAGCTGGCTGACTCATGGGAATACAAAACAGCCAGTCAGTATAGGATGTAGTCTTCAGCCATTCCTTTATTTTATTTCCTGAACCTGTAAATTCTTTCAGGTGAAAGATTTCCTGGAGTTTCTCTCCTACAGTTAGTTTGGAAACATCCTTGTCTGCAACAGCAAGTAGTCCTCCCTTTTGGACCTCCATATGGGAGCTGAATTAAAATTTCCTTGCGGGATGAGAGGAGGAATCCTAGGAGAGACAAGAAATGTACCTTAGCAGTGTGATTTCCAATGTGTGACCATTTTGTCTTGTGTCACTTGGATAAAAACCCACAAAGACACCAAAACTCTGTCATCAGTTTTATTTCCAAGGCAGTCTTTGATGGCCATTCATGGTCATATTCAAGGGACTGACATGACCTGGAGATTCTCTTTACAAAATTTGGTGCATCTTTCTGAGACCACTCTTTAGATGTCCTAAAATATCCATTAATTTATCCTGAAGCTCTCTCTTACGTGCTGAAGAGGTGCTGAGTAATGGAAAAAGGAGGAAGAATGGTCTGCATGCACTATAATTCTTCATTGTGGCAGAGAGGGTTGAGAGAGGTCTGGGGGGACCAGGCTGCACCCTCATGGGGTGAAAGTCCACTCCAGGTAATAGAACTGGTGTGAAAAATTTATAAAGGAGAAAGCTTCTAGGGGGTCCCCTGGCAGCAGCCAGGAGGTTCTGATGTGACTGATGGAAAAGTAAATGTATCTGAGCAAAGGCCAGGGACCATAAAAAGCTTTGTAGAGAAAATGGACCCTCTTAATTAAGTTCTCTGTGTGTTTTTGCATAGCTGGGAGGCAGAAGTGCTGGACTGTCAGGAGGATCCACCAAACCTCCTCCTCTTTATTTCTCCTTAATGCCAAGGTATTCTTCAGCACCTTCCCATCAGCACTCTCTGACAAGGCACAGAGTGAAATTTTAGTAGAAGCATTGAAAGGTTTTTAAAAAATTTTTATTTATTTTTAAACCCAACAGTTAAGAAGCAAGTACCTGTGGGTGTAGAGCCAATTATTCATATAGTATCAGTATTGCCATAGCTTGCTTAAATTTAATTTAAATATAAATGGTCTACATTTACAACACTTGCTTGGGGAATAATCCCAGCCTCTTTCAGTCCTTTGCCTTTAAATTATTGACTGTCATGCTTTGGCCTCAAGTGAAGGAATAAAGCTGTTAAAGGAATGCATTTGCATGCCAATGGTCTGAGACTACATCAAACCCAGCTCAACAGATTATTTTGAGGTTTTGTCTGATTTTATATTTGTTACACCACGCTTTGAGAGAGCCCTGCTGTTGGGCTTCAACGCGCCCTGGAGGAAGACTCTCCACACTCAAACCCACCTCGGGGCAGGAGGCAGCAAACCAGGGAGCACCTGCACGAGATTTTTGCAATAAAATGCTGCAAGTATCATCTCATAGCCTTGGGGAGAGAGAAGGGAATCAATGCAGGCAAAGCAAGGCCTTTTCAGTTTGTTGTCAACACACTGTCAGCTCTTTCTTGTATTCCCTGTCTCCTGTTAATGACAAAGGGAAAGGGAAGTGATGAGGGATTGGTTTTTTGGGTTTAAGCCTTGCTGCAGCTCATGTGAGCAAACACACACAGCACTGTGAGAGGGGTGCCAGCAATGGGCTCTTTCATTTCAACGAGGCCTCATTTCTTAGGGTAAATAATAAACACATCTGGTGAAACTCCAAAGAGCTCCTGGGATTAGTTGTAGTTTCTGCTGGGAAACCAATTACTCTCAAGCTCCAAAACTCTTTCAGATTGCGACACTTGCTAAATTGGGTTCAGGGAGCGCTGGCTGGACAAAAAGGTGTGTGTTTGTTATTCCATATCGGAGCCTTCCTCTGCGTGTTCAAACAAAGAGGGGAGGATAGAAAAAAGCCATTTCCCTCCAAACACCAGCCTCCATCTCCGAGTGACATCAGACAGAACAGAAAGAGATCCAGGGACTGGAGGAGATTTGAGATGAGTTTCGCTCCTCGCTGCAGGATGGAAACACGAACGGCTGCCTTTGATTAATGTATGCCCAAGGTCACAATGCAACTGTAGCAGTCAATAGCAATCAGATTAGTGTAATGTATTATTCAGTGTTTATGATGGTGAATTTGTATAGCGCCCGTGAGGCGGCTTTGATCCCCTTGAAATGTTTCCTGAATGCCATTTGGGAATGCCACAGAGCCCAGGCAGCCGTGTGGCCTCTCCAGCTCACGTTCTTCCTGTCAGCAATGCATAATTACCCACCTCTGCTGCTCCTGTGTGGACACACACTTGGATTTAATTGGTCTGCAATTGGTTACCAGCCTGGCTTTTTTTTTTGCCCCTAGGTGCTAGGGAAGTAAGGGAAATAATAAAAAGTAATGCATTTAATTGAAGGTCCCAAGTGCTTTCCAAATACTGCTCCATTAGGCTTTGCTATAAATTGGTGATAGCTTTATCCATATGCAGTCCTGGCCCTGTGGGATGCAGCACCACTCTGTGGGATAGGTAGATAATAGAGCATAATTTATACTTTATTTATCAATCTTGCTCTATGGAGTCTTGAAATAATTTTCAGCTCCCTTCACAATTTGAAAATATTTTTCTGAACGATTCTACAAATAATTTTGGGTTGTTTTGTTTTGTTCTGTTTTTCTCAGCTCTTTGCAAAAGGATTGAGGAACTGAAGAGAATTTACTCACACATAGAACATCTCTTTGAAAATGAACTCCAAAATTTTGACAAAAATGTCTTGTTAGTGAGCAAATTGTTGAGGAGTGGGAGGTAAGGTTCATTCTGTTTAGTTTTATTGCACTCAGTCCACCTCAGGACTGGACTAAATCTGGTGGTGTGTATGCACCACTGGGGTGGGTTTGCCATAGGGTGGGCTGCACTTCTGTGTTCTTTCTCTGCAGGAGAAACCCAGCATTGCCCTTTAGCCAAAAGTGCTGTGGCTCCCAGACAGACCAGACAGGGCAGGATGCCAACAGGAATAGGAAATCTTGAAAAGGCCTGGTAGGAAGCTGACATTCCCTCTGGAAGGGATTTGGAGTTATGTGGTTGTTATGGTCTTTCCAACCCAAAGCCTTTTATGATTCATTCAGGTAAATGATGCACAATCCATAAGGGGACCTGCATAAATCCCAGAGGAGAGGAGGATATAGAAGGGAGAGCAGCTGATGTTTCTTACTGAAAGGAGCTTGCTGGGTTAGTTGTTTTATTAAATTTGGATGTCAAACCTTTATTTTGTCATTTTGGACTCCAGTAAATAATTTTATACAGTGACTTACAAACCCTTATTTGAAAACAAGCTTGGTCTAATTCCTTGGAAGCAATCCACATGGACTGAGCATTCCCAGGAAGCTGTTAGCTGTGCCACATCAGTGTGCAAGGCCTAGTCAGGGGAAGATGGGCTAAGGCTACCTCAGGGACTTCTATTATGTCCAGTCTTGCTCAAATTCACAGTTACTGACCTGGAAAAGCAGGTAGAAAGCACAGTGATTAAATTCCCAGGTGATGCCTAAATTGGAAGACATAGCAAGCAACAATGGAAAACCATTCTGGGGAAAACACTGATGGACCAAGAGAGAAAAGAAATGAGGCAAGGTACAATGAGATGAAACCAATGGATGGATGGGTTGGTAGGTGGGACTGGTTGGTGTTGGTAGGTGGGACACACTCAGCAGGGGGAGACAATATGGAAAACCCCAAATATTTGATATTTCAGAATATATTTTTGGCAATGGAGCACAGCTGCAAATAAATCCACCAGACAGTTAGGTCTGAAAAAGCTGAGGCTTGAAAGGGAGAAAAGATGTGAATATTGTCCATAAAAGAGCAGCTGGGCATGTGTAGAAAATTGTATTCTGTTATGACCACTTCAACACCAGGAAGAAGCCAACAAATGAAAAGCAATTAAGAAGGAGTGACAGAGAGTTATGGGATAAATAAAAGCTGTATTATGGCAGTGTTGCTGAGCTAAAATTTGAATGGAGGAGGGAGAATGATAGTGAGCAACAAGTATTTAAGATGTAGATAGAAACATTAACATGTAGATAGAGAAAGAGGGAGGGATTTCTGGTGGCAGCCAGATAGTGCCCACTGGGGAGGAGAGGAAAGTGTTGGCTGAACATCAGCATCAGTTCTCTATTATCTGAGCAATTAGTCCTGTGGAATGAGCTCTAGAGAAAAGTGCTGACTGATTTTAAACTGGTACAGTCTGAGAACTGGAAAGCAAACCATACAGCAGCAAACAGCCTTCCACTGGCACAGGGATTCAAAAAATCCTCCTTTTCTAGAACTTTTGTTTACAGCTCTTGACAGTTAAATCATCCTGACATCCAATATTGTGACTGTTCCAAGGACTTTGCTCTTTACCACTTTTATTTTAACACATAGGAGGGCAGCAGTTAATAAGGAAAAACCTCCCAGAGTGGATGAAGGACCTTTCCTATTCATTCTTGGTAAAAAGGTGTGAGCAGAAGACTAAGCCAACTTTCATCAAACTGTCTGATGCTTTGAGTTGGTGGGAACATTTCTGCAGCTCCCTGGTGTCCTGCTGCCATCCTGTGCAGCCCAGGCACCCCAGGATTATTTGTGGAAAGCTGCAGGACAGGGCAAGACATATTTCAGCTGGCTCTTGTCAGTCTTTGGTTAAAATGACATAAAAGTGGTGCCTACTTGCTATGCAGAGTGAAACTGTGGTGTAAGATAGTCCTTTGTGAAAAGGGAGAAGGGTTTCTCCAGCTCTCCTTTTTGTTTCCTCCAAGGATTTATGAAAAACGGAGCACTTAAATCAAGCCCTATGTCTTGTTTCAGCAGGAGGAGATGCTAGGTGCTGAAAATGGGGACTTCAAATGGTGATATATTTGTGTGGAAAGAGTCAGCTGTGAATGCAACACCCATTTCCATAGCTGCAGGAGAGAAAAAGCTGGTTAGATATAGGAACAGCTTTTCCTCTAGCCTGAGACAGAACAGAGACAGATAATAAGGTCCTGGAGCTCATGCAAATTTGCTTCTTTTTGAATTTATGCTACTTTGAAGCTAGCCCAGCTCTGAGAAGTGGGTTGGACAGGGTGACCTCTAAAGTCTCTTCCAACCTGAATTATTCTGGATTTGTCATTGTAATTCTGCACTTTCATCTCACAAAGGTGTGTATGGCTGCCCAAGGAGGATCAGGACTGCTCCCAAAGCATGTCCTGCTGACCACCTCAGGCTGGGGGAAAGGACATATCTGCTCCTGAGGCTTCCAGACATTTTTAGGGAGCTCATTATGTTCTAGATATATTCACAGCATTTAGCATTCGTCTGCCAGTGCAATCTGTTGAGTTTGGATCAGAAAGAGAATTTGACCAAAATGAAACTTGGAGTTTCATGAGAACATTCACAAGTGAGTGTTAAGATCTGCTTGCTGATGCAAGGCTCAGACATCCTAGCATGAATCCTGCCCCAAAGGCTGGATCAGGATGCTGAACCACAGACTGATGCTTTCACCCATCCACAAGCCATGGAACTGCCTTGCAGAGGGCAGGGCGTGTCCCCAGCCTCTGGCCAGCCCCTCCTGCCCTCCATGTGCCACCCACTGTCCCCATCCAGGGCTGCTCCCTCCCCCAGGACTGGTGCTGGACCAAGTGTCAGCGAGCATCAGCAGCAAGAAGTGCTCCTGCAATCATTTTATTGCTTACACAATGATTGTACTGCACTGCAGGATAAAAAGGTTCTTTCATATCCAGTGCAGGAGCCAACCTCAATCCCTATTGTACCTTCTCACTCACTTTATTAAGTTTACTTCATTTCTGCTCTGCCTCTGTACCTCTGTGCCCTCTGCTGTGTGTACCAAATCTTATTGACATTTTAATATTAAATTATTATGACAAGAAGATATTCCACTTGCTAAGTAATTTGTTTTATTCGGAGGAAAATTGGAAGCTGCAGAAAAACCATTATGAAAGATTAAGACAATGGAGTGATACTGACTGATACAATATAAATTATTATTTTGTCGGCAGCACAACCAAAACCTCTACTAAAATTTTAAGCAATAAAGCCAACAAGTTAGAAAATTAAATTTGGGGGATGAAAAGAATATTATGCACACAGAAAAAAAAATAACATCAGACAGACATTACAGAAAAATACATCCCAAAGAAATCTGCAGGGACCAAACGGGAATAAATAGATGAGCCCCTGGCTTGAACTGAGCTCACCCAGGGTGGGGTGTCACTGACTTTGGGACACAACAGATTCTCACAAAAACAGATTCATAAGGATAAGGAATTTCCTTAAGTGTTGAAAGGTGTATCCTTATTCTGTCATCTCCCCTTCTCCTTCTGAAGGCCTGAGCATCAGCCCTGATGGAGGAACATGCAGTTCCTGTCCCTTATTTCTCTCTGCCTTCCATCTCCAAAAGCTCTTGAGATGCTCCAAGAGCTAAAATAAGCTCTTGCCTCCTGCATTGGGATAATCAAACCTCGAATACTGGAAAGAAGGTGACTTCAAAAGTGACATGTCATGGTTCACAGGCAGCCTGGGGAGTGCAGCACATGTCCTTGCTGTTCCTGTGCTCCCTGCTCAGCAAGGGAAGCAGCTGGTAGGGATCATGCTCTGGCACTAAGCAAAGCTCCTGACTTTTGGAAATGCCTTCCTGCTTCTAGGGTAGACCCAAGCTCACAGGAAATCTGGGAAATAGGGAACATGGCTGTTAAAGAAAGGATAATTTTACATGCAACTTGTGGTCCTGCAGCTGGGGTTTCAGTTAAGATGTGCCACCTTTTGGGTAAAGAACAATCAACCAAAATATTGCTCCCACCTGGCAATTAACTTTGAAAACAGTAGAACTGCAATTTAAACAAATAGAACTCGTTCTTTGTCATCATATTTTCAAGAGTGAGGGTGCTGTTGGCTTTTTGGACACTCCTGGTTTGACAGCACCGTGTGGGTTCAGTTTAGACACAATTTCTTTTGTTTGAGCAACCTTGATAACACATGAGGGGAGCAGAGGTTTTACACAACTGTGTGAAAAGATTGTGCATTGCAGATACACCCAGAAATGAAAGGCCAGGACTCCCCCCACCTCTCAGGGGGCTGGGATGGGTAAAACTGGCAAAAGCCTCTGACCTTGTACAGAAGCCAAGGATACACATCTTCCTGGTCTAACCCTGGCTGAGGAAGCCTAAAGGCTGTAGGTTTTCAGGGGAGCCAGAGGAGCAGGCTGGGGACAGACAAACATCAGTCACTAAATCCAGTCAGGCTTGTACTGGAAATCAGAACAAGCTGCAGAGCTCAGTGCCTGTGTGGGTATCACTGTCCCACACAGGCTTGTGTTGCACACCTCCAGAGGAGCCTGAGGATTACCTGTACATACCTGCTAAAATAATAGCCTATAAAAAGCCTTCCCAGAGGGCACAAGTTAAGGCACATACATTTTTTTTTGAACGAATAGATCACAGGGACCAAAACGCTCACGTAGCTGCAGTCTGTTCCAGGCAGGTGAGCTGATTCCAGAGCCATGACCTGACTCCTGGCTCTGCTGGGATTCATTTTTTCAGATGATTGCAGCAGCTCTGTGACTACAGGTCAGTGTATAAGCAGCTTTATCCTCTACTAGCTGGATTTGTCCATAAACTCACTCTAGATTAGAAATGAGCCCTCACTACTCACACTCACTATCTGGAGGTTTGCTTATTCAAAACCAATGGAAACATTCCTAATGCAAATTTAAGAAGGATGGGGCTCTGCAGAATTTTTGGGTGTCTGGAGTGTTTCATTCCAGGGTTTACTTGCTAGCAAGAGAAAAGTATCTGTTAGGGAAGTAATCCATTCTTTAGCTAGGAAAGAGGAGCTGCTGCCAAACTGGAATTGTGGACAGTATCTTTTCCTTTCTTGTGAGGGTGGGCAGGTCCTGGCACAGGGTGCCCAGAGCAGCTGTGGCTGTCCCTGGATTCCTGGCAGTGTCCAAGGCCAGGCTGGATGGGTCTTGGAGCACCCTGGGACAGTGGAAGGTGTCCCTGCCATGGCAGGGGGTGGCACTGGATGGGCTTTAAAGTCCCATCCAACTCACACCATCCTGTGATTTTATGATTCTTTAAGCAGCTCTTCAGAGTCTGTGGTGCCAGATTTTACCTTGCATTATGTCAAGACACCAGAAAGGAGGTTGTGAATGGAGCACTCTCAATTCCCAGAATGAGCCCCGTGCCTGAGAGCAGCACTTGATGTTACCTCCCCTAGGGAAGGAAAACCACCCAGCACCTGGAGCTGGCTCCTTCCACCTCTGCTTCTCGAGAACACCAGAGCTTGCACCAGGGTAATGTGACATTTTCACACTGAGTCAGTTTAGCATTTTGATTTTCTTTCCTCTGGGCAGCCTGGAGTGGTCACATTCTCCCTTCCTTCACTGTTTAAGGCAGGAGGAGAAAAGGCAAAGTCGTGATTTGCTGGGAAATATAAATTTTTTACAGCAGCTGTAAAACTGGGGAAGAGTTTCATGGGCCTGTTGTATGTAACATCAGATTCTGAGCATGTGAGGTATTTGACTGACATTTGGAAAAAAAAAAAGATTCATTAACCAACTGGGAAGTTGTGTATTTCTTGAAGATCTTTCAAAAATTCCTATTATAAGGACAGCATTCTCATGTACTAGACATGGAGTCCCTAGACACTTAACAGATGGAATTAGATCACAATCTCTTTTTAATCTTTCGATGATGACCTCAATTGCAAAGGTACTGCTTCTCATCTTGTCCTGGCACTGATCTGGCTCCTCCTAGCATTTCACACTTGATGCTCAGTGGTACTGAATATAAGCTGAAGAGAAAATAGAGAATTAAAAGTGTTAGCTCATTTTTTAAGACTCACAGGAACACTATCATTGCCAGTAAGAGACAGGGAGGGAATTCAGGAATCACTGTGTCCATATAGTATTGTTATCATATTGAAGTCTTTGTAGGTCTATGCTGATCAAGTTTTGAAGATAAAAGATTGGCCTGTAGAAATTACATTATAGAACAGACATTAAATATTAATCTTTTGGTATCAGAGAGATTTCAAATTAAAATTTATGATCTAGAAACATCTCTGTGTTCCCTCCACATAAAAACACCGATTGTCTTGGTAAATGCAACTATTTTTTGAGGAGAGAAAACAATCCAGGTTGAGAGCCAAGCCAAACATCGTGCAAAGCCATGGATTTTCAGTCAAGTACCAGTGACTGTGGCCATGGCATGTCCACGGGAGGGCAGCAAGGAAACGTCCTCATCTCCTGTCTGCGTTTTTCCACCAGGATCCTTCGGCTCTCCAGAGGCCCCCAGAGCCAAGGCTGGGGCTGTCCCTGGGTGGGGACAGCCTGCTGGGGAGCAGGGAGGGACTCAGAGGAGCTGCTTCTGCTCTGTAGGTGCTGTGTGATGTGTAAAAACACAAAAGCTGTATAGCAGGTGATTTCTTGGCAGAGTTTGCAAAATGGAGCAGAATAATCAACTGGGACGAAACTGTAATTAAAGGTGTGCTGGTGTTCTCAGTGAATGAGAGTAGAGGAAAAAACATCACTTTGGGCTGGAAGGCTAATTTAAATGCCAAGGTTCCCTTCATATTTTGAAATAAAATTGGAATTAATCTGGAGATTAAATGTCACCTTGAGTACGTGTTAAAAAATGAGCCAAACTTGCCACTGCTAATGTGTGACTGAACCAGTGCTTTCAGATTGGTTTGCCCTGCTTTTGGTTTATTTTTATTACGGCCACTTTTCCCAAGTAGAACCTGAATTCATGGAATGTTTCAGGGCTTCTGTAAACTTCCCATGAATCAGGAGCATGAGAGCTCCTGGAAGCACCATCCCAAACCCAGCCCCTGCTGGTTTCTCTCTCAAAGCCTTGCCTGGGTCAGTACCTGCACATGGCACAACTGTCCCCCTGTCCCCTCCCAGGGCAGGGACACCTTATGGAGACCTCATTCCATGTGCGGGGAAGGCACTGCTGCAGCCACAGCCCTGCTGACTGGCAGCCAATCTCCTGTGGTGTCAAACAGACTCTTCCAGTCATCAGCACTGAGCAGAACTGAAACAGGAGAGGTTTCCAGAAGTGACGTGCTTGGCAATTAGGCACCAGGGCTGAGTGAAGAGAGATGTTCAAATGGGCTCCAGTGGAACAGAAACCATGGGCTATATTAATTTTTTTTTTCATTTTATATCGATCTCAAAAGCTTCCACCCAGAAGGAAAAAAAAAAAAAGAAAAAAAATAGATTGCAGACAGAACAATAACTGAGCCTTATCTTAATTGAACATTAGGAGATGTTTCTGTGGCCAGCTCGGGGCTTCTGCTGGTTCAGCACTCAGGATGGTATCTTCCAATTACTGCCATTAGCACTGTACTTAAGAGAAACGTTTTAACCTTTCCCAGGGAGGCTGAGCACCTGGAGGTGTCAGTGTGGATGAGCGAGGCTGCAAACTGCAATTTGTTCTCGTCTGTTGTAAGTGCCCTTGTACCTGCTTTTAACCTCTCATAAATGCAATGTAGCTCACTTTCTAATTTATTTTTTTTTAAAATCAGTTGAGTAAAATGTCTGAAATTCCTTCAGAGAAAACCACAGAATCAGAGATTCTTTATTGAGGAGGTGCTGAGGCCCTGGCACAGGGTGCCCAGAGAAGCTGTGGCTGCCCTGGATCCCTGGCAGTGTCCAAGGCCAGGATGGACAGAGCTTGGAGCAACCTGGGACAGTGGAAGGTGTCCCTGCCCATGGAAAGGAAGTGGAACTAGGTGAGCTTTAAGGTCCCTTCCAACCCAAACCATTCTGGGATCCTGTGGTTCTGTGTGCAGGCACTCTTAAGTTACTATGGAGAAGAGAGCAGCTGTAAATTCACAGCCACTGGAGCTGCCGTGGTGGCTGCACTACTGAGAACCAGCAGGCTCAGGAGTGATTTTCTGTAGGCAATTTCTGGCTATTTGCACACAGGAGTTTTGCTGGTTTATTGATTTACCCATTTCTTCCAGTCAGATTCATTCCAATACCAGAAATCCAGTTTGTCACATTACAATTTTCCCTTCAGAAATGATTTGTGACAAGAGCACTACAAAAGTATATATTGACTGCAGTGTTATAAAATTATAGAATGGTTTGGGTTTGAGGGAACCTTAAAGCTCCTCTTGTTCCAACCCTCTACCTCACCTAAACCAGTTTGCCCAGTGCCCCATCCACCCAGGCCTTGAACACTGCCTGGGAAACACCTATTTAAAAATATGTATTTTTTCAACATCCAGAGCTTAGGGAGATGATTTTTCATTCATCCTCTCCTTTCCCTTCTGGGTGGAAGTGCTGTGATACTGGAGACGTCTTACATTATGCACAGACTTGAGGAAAGCAACACATATATTTTCCTGGTAACTTCACTCTTTTTTCTGGGTTTTTGGGGATGTTCCAGTGTATAGTAAGTCTCCCCAGATTTGTTTTCAGAATGCAGGCTGCTCCAGATGAAGTTTGGGGTGTGCTGCAGGGAGTTTCTGCTGCCAGGTTACGCTGTGCAGCGCCACAGAGATTTTGTTTATCATGTGGTTTCTTTACCAAAACACCCAGGATCGTGTTTTTCTCACTTCTCTTCCAAAGACATCACAAAGTGAGAGATGATTGTCATTTTGCATAGCTGATTGCTATCCCAGGGCCTCAAGTGATTGCTCGAGCTTTTTGGAGAGCTCTGCCAGGCATCGCTGCCTGGGTGAGCAGAGTGACACATCTCAGAGGAAAGTGGAATATGACAGAGGAGAAAGTGCTCCTAAGGTCCTTCCAGGAAGGACATGAGGATGTAGGAAACAAAAAAAAAATTCTTTTTTTTTTAAATCTGAGCTTCCCCAATACCCAGGAACGGGCAGTGCAGGCTTTGGCTGGGAGATGGCAGGGGAGGGAGCTCTTTCCTCTGTCAAATGTTCTGCAGGCAGTTGCCAACTTGGTGCTAATTATATGGTGTTCATCTACCACCAAGGCCAAGAGTTATCCAAGGAGACTTTTTATCCTGTTGTTCAGCTTTAATTGACTGTGCCTAACTGAAATTTGCCTTTGGAAGTCTCTCCATATTTCCAGTATCTTGGAAACAGAAACTTTTCAAGGAAGAAGCCTAATAATACATCTTCCTTTTCCCAGACAGAACTTAGCTTAACAGACAAAAATTATTAAAATCCAAGTTGTAAGTAATTACGATCAGTCAAGATGTGGAAGCTCTTCCAATACTAAGTTTTGTGTGTCTTTTTGCTTTTACAAAAATTCCCTCTGCTCTTTTTCCAGGCTTTAAAGATTTAAGCAATCAAGTTCCCTGTTTTCTCTTAATGCCCTGCATTATAGACATCAATAACTCTGGATCGTGCTTTCCAAGCAAATGTTTCAAGAATAGAAATAGATATAATTTTAATTATGGGGAAAAAAGGGCTGAGTTGCTTAAGGAAAATGAAAGGAAGCAATCCATCCTGTGTTTCCAACAGAGGTTGATATGGCCCATACTCATGGACAAATCTTGAGTTCCTGTACAACTTCTCTTGTTCTGCTTTCAGTTTTCACTTAGAGCTGAACACAGGTGGCAGGAGAGAACAGGAAACTCTTACACTTGGAGTTTGTAAGAACCTGTTCCTGTCAGAAATCTCTCTACTCTTCCTTTCTTTCCACTGACAGCATTCCTCATGCTGATGAAGAGCTGCATAAATCCCTCCTAGTTCTCTTCCTTATTTTCAGATAATTTCAGCTCTGCTGGAACTTTCCAGCTGCTCCCATCTTCCATTTGGGATATTTTCCTAAATTTCTCTTCACACCTGGTAATGTGCAGTATTCAATAATCTCTCAGGGTTCCAAACACTTGAAACATATTGTCTGTATGCATTGTCACATGTGCCACTGCTTCTGTTTAAAGGAGCATGAATTTCCTCAGCATGTCATGCTCCAAATCCCTGTTTCTGAGAACCTTTCTTAGTTACAGTCCCCAGTACTGTAGTTACTGCCTTTAATAATTGTCTTTCTCCATTTTTATGTTGGGGAGTTCTTTTAAGGCTCTCCTGGGAAGAACAAAAAGGCCATAAAATTCTTTAGTCTCAGGGTCATTTCAGATCAGGTACAAATTTTGTAGGCACCAGACTGGTGCCTTGTTGCTCCATCTGCAGAAATTCACTGAGGTAATGGGAATAGCTCAGCCTATCCTCCTGAGACAGCTGAATGTCCTACAAAGCTCTGTGTGGCATTGCCAGGAGGAGCTGGGAGTTGGCCATGGGGTGGCAAAGCTGCCCAAGCTCCTCTGCATCCATCCCCTCTGGGCTGCCTTGCTGCAGGTACAGCCCCAGCAGCTTCCCTGGGCTCTGCTGGGATTGCCGTGGTCATTCCAGAGGCTGGGATACATGACAAGAGGTGGGAGGTGCTGGTCACCACCTGGCTGCCCTGGGGCACAGATCCCTTGTGCTCCCTCCCCACTGCAGCTCCCAGGGAGGCACAGCTTGGCTCTGCTCCCTGAAACCTCTCCCGGGAGCAAGAACCAGCACAGGGCACTGCTGTGGATGCAGCTGTGCCCAGGGATCAGATCTGGGATCCCCTGATGGAACCCAAATTATTTACCCCATAACTTCTGGAGGCCACAGGGCTGGTGAATCCAGGTAGAGGCTATGAGGAAGCTGAGAGAATCACAGAAACACTGAATGGTTTGGGTTGAAAGGGACCTCAAAGCTCATCCAGTTCCTCCTCCTGCCATGGGCAGGGACACCTTCCACTACCCCAGGTGCTTCAAGCCCCATCCAACCCGGCCTTGGACACTTCCAGGGATAGAGACAAACCATTTCAGCTGCCTTCTTTGTGCCTTTAACAAAGCCTCATCCTTGGAAATAGCTTCCTCCCCTGAATCCTCACAAAGCTCTGGTTGCACACAGGGTTTGATCCAGCAGAGCTGGAGAGCCAGACAGTCTCTTGCCTTGCTCTGCATGGGCTTGGGAGTAATGGAATGAGTCATCAGCTGGGAGCTTAAAATTATGATGTGTGGCACCGCTTGTGAAAACCTAAAGAGATTAATATTAAAAAAAAAAAAAGGATCCAGTTCACTCAGTGCTGTAATGAAGAGGTATTATACACACCAGGCACCTGTGTGAAGGTATCCCTGTAACAATCTATTACCATTTGAGTGCAGACAGATTAAATACACACTAGAAACTGAGCACTGGGGAATTTATAATGTTTTCTCCAGGACTGCACCATGAGAGAAAGGAAGCAGCAAGGAAAAATGTAAAAAAAACCCAAAATGCTTAAAAGGTTATTGCTGCCCTATATTTTGTGTCTCCCTGTTGCTCTCAGCACTAGGGATTTTAGTGTAAAAAACAAAATACTTATGCCAGTAGGAGTTGGGTCCACAGTCTTTCTTGCAGATGCAGGGACTGGCTCTAATGATCCTTAATGCAGATGCTCCCAATTGAATTTTCAAAGTCTCAGCTTTCCAAAATCCTTATCCATATCACTGATGGTCATGTTTTGTTGGAAATAGCATTCAGAAGGGAGTTCTGTAACAAATAAATCGCTGCCAAACTCCAAGAAACCAATACTTCACACACATAGTCATCTTACTATACACCTTCAAACAAGTACTTCACTTGCATTTTCCTTCCCATCATTACTGATAAATAAAATAATGTTACTTTTATCTGCTGCCTTTGTGAAGTGCTGCACATGTTATTTGTGCAAGGAGAATGCCAATGAACTCATTCTTTTCTCCTTTACTTACACGAGAATAAAGCACAATTTCTCAATAGAGGCAGCATCAGATTCCCAGTTTCTAGATGAGGCAAACCATATTTTTTTTTGTTTTTAAATTTTTTACTTGAAATTTAGCAGAGCTGAGTTTTCTAACACCAAGCAACAAAGCTTTTGGGATAGATCAGTGACCTAAGGAAGTGCTGCCATTCCTCAGGAGCCCTGCAGATCCCCCACAGTCCCACTACTACCCCACATATTGATGTACCAAAGCATCCTGCAGCTCAACATAGGTTTTAATGGTGATTCTTTAGGTTCTGCTTTTATTGCTGCTGTGCCTGACCCACCAGAAGGTATTTCAAAGGAAGCTCTTGGTGTTTTTAATGTGTTTGCCCTATTTGATGCTCCTTTGACTGCCAAATTACAGGGGGTAGTCTTTGAAGCAAAAAAAAAAAAATTTGTCACATTTCTGTTTTGCTTCTCATAGAAACTGTGGATGTCAATCCAAGCTGAACTGTGGCACTAGGTGAGGCAGAACCTTGGGATTGCAGCTATTTCTTGACCCTTTCTACCCCTGTATTTTCTTTTATACCCCCTGTCTTGAGTTCTCTTTGTACAGCGGAGTTTTACCAGGATATCCCCAAGCTCTCCTGCAGATTTGATTTGTTGCTTTATTTTCATCAAGAAAAATGGGTGCGTGAAGAGGGAGGATGTTGATTTCTCCTGCATTAAAGCTGGCAAAGAAAAGCAGAAAGGATCTGAAACCTAAGGAAATTGCACCACTAATC
Source organism: Peucedramus taeniatus (assembly GCA_013400575.1). Taxonomy (NCBI): domain Eukaryota; kingdom Metazoa; phylum Chordata; class Aves; order Passeriformes; family Fringillidae; genus Peucedramus; species Peucedramus taeniatus. Next base: position 41,033 of record WBNO01021642.1, on the reverse strand, counting down.
ATATTTTCGTAAAGCCGTCCTCTGTAGCATTACAGTCACAGAGTATATTTATAATTTGGTTTATATGAGCAACAGTTTAAGTTAAGGGAAATTGGTTTCCTTTTCAAAATGTCATGTTTCTCATTTCCTCACCGAATCTTGGGCTGCTCTGAGCTCATATCAGACTTTAAATCATTCAAAACCACACTCCATAATTAAAATGCAGTAAATCCTCATTAATCAATTTAGCGGGTTTGATTTGTTCTAAAACACATTAAAATCAAGCTGAAAGCTCACTAAAATTCTGGGCAGCATATACACAAATGCAAAGTCAAGGAAAGATAAATCCACCACTGCACAGTGGTGGGATTTGACTTGGAATTTTTTTATGCTCTGTCCTGACCAACCCTGGGTTGAAGGCTTCAGTTCTCAATTTTGTGGGGTTTGTTTTGCTTTGGAATTGAGCTTTTCTTTCTGGAATATTTAATGCTTTCTGTGGCACTCACAGTGTCCAAGCACTTTCCTGACTCCTCAACTTCCCCATGGACCATATTTTATTCCCTATTCCAATCAAAACCTTTGTGTTGATGGGTGAGGGCTCTGGGATTCTGTGTTGGGTGGAAATGGATTCAGTTCTGCCACAGTTCACAGATGTGAAATAGATATTTTGGACATTCCTCACCATGAGAGGCAGAAACAAATCACTGGTTAACACAAGAATCTTGCACAGCCTTGTGACATTTGGTCTGGGGTTTGGGTTTGTCCCGTTAGTAATTATAAGAATGTGATAAAATCACAGCATATGAGAAGACATGGAGACAAAATCTGTTGATTCATGGATCAAAAATTCTGAGTTTCACAGTGCAGTGTTGGTCAGCTGCCCCTTCCTTAAACCTGCTTTATGTGAAAATGAAAATAGGCAGGTTTACAGTGTTATAGAAGTCCCTGCTGAGGCTATATCCAACCACTGGTAATGGTATTTAGATTTATTCAACCAGAATAGTTGCCTTCAGATCTCCAAAAGCGTTAGAGTAAGGGAAAATAAATTAAAATTAAACCAAAGAGAAATGAAATAGGAAAGAACTGACCCCTGGGCCCCAGGAACATATTTGCTCACTGCAGGCCTCGTTGCAGAGGCAGGTACAGTAACAAACTGGTTGCATTAGAAACAGCAAATAAAGGTGCCACCCTAGAGGGAACAAACATTAATATTTCAGAAAGGATATCTCCAGAAAAAATTATATTTGGTCTTTTTTTTATTCCAGGTTTTCACGCCTGTTGTTAGTGCAGGTAGAGCCAAAGCCAATAATTACACCTTATGTAAAGATTTAATGCTTTTGCTAGAAATTTAACATCAAGAAAATGTGGTAAGGGAGAAGCAGGTTGTTGAGGATGAACACTATTAATACAACACTTCACGGAAGAGAAAAATGAAGTTTTCTTGGAAAGGCAGGGAGATCAGGATCCTTATATGTTTCTATTAAACAGTGATAAAGCCCTGCTCTCCCAGGTTGTGGGACATTGGCAGGCTCCTTGCATATAGATTTCCCTTTTCCTGCCAGCACTCAGCTGGATGAAAGCCCAGCAGTGCATTCTGTTAAGGAGCTTATTCATACAATTAAGTTTAATTGTCAGCAGTTTTGATACTTCAAAGTAAAATGAAACCTGGCTCCATTTCTGCAACTTAGATTCACCTGCAGCCTGGGAGAATTCTGATGGTATTAAAATTAGAGTCTTGTATTGCTAAAATACCAGCCAGCTGCAGGGATGAATTCTGAACAAACAAGTTGTTTCCTCCCAGGCCTGGGGAACAGAGCAGCAGGTCTTCAACAGAGTCTATTTATTTTTCTTAAGCAACAGTTTCCCAGGTGCTGAGCACAGGGAGGGTGTCTTTCCTGCTCATGTTGGCTGTGTGGTCCTTGGTCCTTTCCCAGCTCCGTGAGCTTCAGGACAGGTTTTTGAAAGGTAGACATACAGACCATATTTCATCTTTCCTTAGGCTGGAGGATGTGACATCCTGCCACCATCACCAGACTCATCACAATGTGCTAATGAGCCTGAACCTCAGTACTAAAACAGAAAATGTGAGGAATGCTCTACTTCTGCTGTTGCTTCCTCTGACACTTGACCTTCCTGATCTCTGATTCAAGAATTCCTGTGCTTTGTTTCTCTTTCATCCCTGGGAGTGTTCCAGGCCAGGTTGGACAGGGCTTGGAGCAACCTGGGCTAGTGGAAGGTGTCCCTGCCTGTGGCAGGGGGGTGGAACAAGGTGGTCTTTAAAGTCCTTTTCAATCCAAATGATTTGGGAATTCTGTGTTTCTGTGATTCATTTTAAATCAGGATCACAACAAATCAATGTCTGTGGTTCTCCAGTGTCAGTTTTTGGTTTAGGAATCTTGCTTGTGCACATTCTGAGCTGCCTGGGATGAGGATTTTACGCAGTTAAAAACAGTCCTGGCTTCCACACCAAAACAGGTGGGTGTGGTGACACCATCTAAGCTTTACTTTCATGGAAGCATCAGGGAATTCATTATCTATCCTGGCCTGGGTCATAGGGTGAGGTTGCGACCATGGCTGGGCTGTTTGGCCTGAAGGATAAAAGCTGGGTTAGAGGTTCTTTATTTGAAATTGATTTGAACCAAAATGCACTTTCTGTACAAGAGTTCCCAGCCCCCAGGATGGAGCCATGGGTGGTGAGAGGTACAGAACTGTGGCAGAGGGTTTCTCAGTTTTATGATCAGGATATTCTCATCAAAAAAAAGATTATTTGGGTAAAATTGCTGCCTTAAATTGCTGCAAAGGAAGATTTGAACCTGAAATTCTATGATTTTGGATGAGGCTTTTAACACTTGGTATATAAGACCAGGAGAGTTGCATTCTACCTTCCCTCCTGCTTTGTAAATGGTGGCAAGGTCCTTTTCTAGCTTCACCACTCTCCTTCTATTTTTCCTTCACCTCCTAAAGTACCCAAAATCAAAACATTGTATTTTGCTTCATTTAAATCAGTTTCACATATTCATACAAATTGCTTTAAATGCTGTCTCCAGGTGATCTTAATGGACTGTTCCTTTTTCCCCAGATCTCTCATTATAATCACCTATCACAGCAGTGATCATTTACTTGTGCTTTACTCAACATTGACAGGAATACTTCAAGGAGCAAGAGTTTGGTGCACAACCCAAGTCACGTTGCTGTGACATGAGCAGTGATTTGCAGAAGCAGGATAGCCACAACAAATCACATTTTGCAATTCATGGAAATTGTGACATTACTTAATCAGCTGCTGCCACAAACATCAAAACCTTTGTCCTCCTTTAGAAACCAAATTACATGAGAAAGAATTTCATCCGAGCTTTACCTGTCTGTTAGAGTGCTGCTGGATCATTAGAGAGAGTAATTAAACATCAAGCAGAAATAATTATTATAATTATAGGACGTTTGAGATTTCATTTGCTTTCATGAAATATGAGTTACATAAACTAATTCCTTTTGTAAGGTCCTCTCATAATAGCAGTGAATGTCCAAACAGCTCTGGTCTTTGCCTGCTGATTTTGGCAGCACTATTGGGCCAACCTTATAGTAGCTATTAAAAACTCAAAAATTACCAACTATTATGATACCAGGATAGCCAAATGGCCTCTGTGTAGTTAGAAAATAGCAAATTACCATAGTAATTGTACTCGTTCTTTCTGTTCCTGCTTTCAGAATGAGAAACTCTGGGAATAGTCCAGTATTTTCTCTACCACACTGATTACAATAGAAAATGTTCAGTTCCTGATGGCAACCGCCACTGCTATTTTTTTTTTTTTTATATTGTATTTTATAATTTGTTTACAGCTGGATTTTGGTGCTGTGGTGACTTTGTGAGGGTACTGAGCTAATTCAGCACCCAAGCCCTGCAGCATCCTCTCCCCTGCCTCCTCAGGAGCAGTTTGCTCCCAGACTCAAGCTGGGCCATGTTCACTCCAGGATCTTGGCCAGCATGGCTGAGGCAATCTAAAGCAGCACCACTGAAATATTTCTCAGTGAAGCACTCCCTCCTGGTGAAGGTTTTGAGAGAAGTGAGCTGGCTCCTTGTGAAGTGCAGGGCAGCTTCCTGAGGGACTCCAATGAGCACGTTCTTCTGCAGCTAATCAGGAGATTGCTCTGACATGTTGGACTAGTTTGAAAGCAAACCAGTGAGAGATTCCAAGTCAGAACTATGATTTAATAGGAAAATTAAAATAAAGGCAGCAAGATACTGGCTTAAACTGACAGAGTCAGGATACAACCTGGCGCTCTGTTGGTCAGGGTGGTGGTAGCAGTCCCATTAAATGATGGCTGCAGTCCTGTTGAAGGGATAGATGTGGTTCTGTTAAAGCAGTGATCCTGCAGAAGGGTTGGGTCTTCCTCTGAAGGTCCAGTGGTGGTTATGTGGCTTTTGTCCTCTGGGAATGCAGTGGGCAAAGGCTGCTGTGCTGTTCCCAGGCTCAGATTGGATCCAGGTAGGAATGCTTGGCTCCTCCCCTGGGCAGAGCATCTCCCCATGGGATGATGGAATTTTCTCAGCCCTGCAGGGACACTCACTGGCCATGGACAGAAGAGATCTCCTGGAGAGAGTTATCAGGGATGAGGCATGGAGGAGATAAAGAACACTGCCCCAGCTGTTTTTAACAGCTTATGAAGATGGTAATAGAATACACACTTTTGGTTACATCTTACATTGTAACCTAAGACGTATGTACAGAAAAATACAGATTTTGCCAAAAGACTGCATCAGGTCTGGACACTCACACATTCTCTACCTCACACACCAGGTGATGATGTTCTGGACAAAGCATCTCATTCACAGAGCCCTGCCCTATAAAGGCTCTCCTGGTGCAATAGCAAGGAGTGTGTGTAGTAACAAAAAGTGGAACAAGTCACACATATATGAAAATCACCATTTTAATGCTGTCTTATAATTTAATTTTTCCAAGAAAGGGAATGTGTCAGACTAGTGGGGCAATGTAAATGATAGAAATTAACCTAGAGAGATTATATTTATGAAAAAAGTTTAAAATAGGGTTGTGTCTTGGCTAAAGAAATGCTGTAGATCTACATTCAGAGTACTTGCAAGCAGATATTGCTATTATTTCTTTTAAACCCCCTCCATCTGTTTGTGGCTGGCAAGTACTTTACATGCAGGGTACAGGGAGAAGGACACAGGCTTGGAAAAATGGCCAGAAAACACCACCAGCTACAGGGCAAAGTGACTTTATGTTGTTTAATTTCTCCTAGACACATTAGCAGCAAATGTCCCCAAACTCTGCAGGATTTGCTTCCTAATTCTGAAGCAGCAGAGCAGAGCTCCAGGGCAGGGGTAAAGGTTTCTCCCTGTGGGCTGTGGCAAACTGGGCAGGGCTTGGCAGTGCCAGCAGGCACAACTGGGAATGGAGGAGGTTTTCTCCCTTCTCCCCCTGACCCACGAGCCTGGATACCTGGAATGCATTTTCAGTTTAACCAGCCTTCTTACCTCTTCCCTTTTTTCCTTTTCATGACCGAGAAACTCAAACCAGCCATGGCCACCCCACTGAGCCGCTCCAGCCAGGACTTGCACCAGCTGCCCTTTCAAATGGAAATAAGTACAGAGTGGCCTGTGAATACAGACTTCTTGAAAAGGTTCCAGGATTACATTAAAGCGAGCGATTTGGGCACAGAAGATCAAAAAGAAAGTCACAGCCAAAGTTTACCCAGGTTTCCAGGGAGCAACCTAATAAAGAAGAATGAATAATACCCAACGAGAGGCTACGACTTCTATTAATTCATTTGTTTGCTCGCTCCCAGAGAGGTTCCTGCCACATTATCCTGCAAAGGAGGCTCAGGTGGCTTTTTATTTGTTTATTTAAACGCCTTCCCCACCTTGTGCCAAGTCCCGGTGGGCTGTGAATATTCCAGGCTGATTCTGCTACTGTTATTCCCTGGAATGTCTGAGTTTATTCAGTTCTCCATGGGATTATCAGGCAGGGAAGGAGATAACAAAGAGATCTATTGTCTACAGGTAGGAGAATGGACACATTTAAAATGAGTCCAGCATCTCCACAAAAGTATTTAGCTCTGGCTAAATGTATTCCTTCTCCTCACATAATGAAACAGGAATTAGAAATCATCATTGAGAAACCAAATTAATGCAACAAGTTACTGTTAATGCATAAACTCGACAACCTGTTTGTCTTGTTTCCCCTATTCAGTTTCAAATGTACGTAATTAATTATTGCATTTAATCTCCATTCTCCCTCCAGTCTGCAGTATCAAACCAACACTTGATGGTGTCAAAGCTCATGTCAACCTCAGAAAAAAAATATATGGGACCTTGCTGTTCAGCTTCTAGGACTCTTTGATATAGCAATTAAGATGTAAATGGAAAGAAATTAATTGATATAAGTAAGTTTTTATAATCACCATTGATTAAGCATAATCAAAATCAGTGTCTACACGAGCTATTGATTGCCACTTGCTTTTGTAAGTGTAATTGTAGCATGAATTGTCTGTGCATGGCTGGGCCTTTCATTGTTGTAAATATCCAAGCGAAGCAAGAGATTAAATTCTGTACAAGCTCTAAAGCACCTGCAGTAAGTGTGAAACCTTTGCTTTCATCCGTTGCCGTGAAGATTTAAATAGAGTATGAAGGAATATTTTTCGGTTCCTTCAATTGGATTACAAGGTCTTGTCACATTTGTGTAAGGATAACAATCTCTAGGCTGTGAGGTAGCTTGGTTTTGCAGACCAAAACCAGTCTGCAGTCTCTCAGGCCGTATCTGGCACTGTCCACCAGCCTGGACTGCTACAGAAGAAGCCAATTCTGCAGAACAGATGGGCAATGGCATATGCAAAATTTAACTTCTTGCATAAATTCTCCAATTTGACCACAGGATTTATCCAATACCTAATACAGTAGGATTTCAGTCCCAGTAAATTTGGAAGTGCTTCAAGTGCAAAATCACTGCATTTCATTGTTGCTTATGGCACGTTTTGGCAGCTGTGATCAGCATTGGGCGTTTTCAGTCATGTTACTTGAAAATCTGACTCTGTGTCTCATCTGGGGTATTTATGCCATAAGGAAAACAAAGACCTGATTGTGCTGATTCCCCCCTTTGAAGGCAATACCAGGAATTCTGCTATAAATAGCAAAATACAGTAGGTGATCACAATGGTTGATTAGAAAAGTTACCTAATTACACTTTTTTCTTTTCAAACTTGTTATTTAAAATTGGCTTCTGCTTTTCTTGCTTTGCACATAGTGTGGGGTCTTGCTTTACTTTCCCTTTGCAAACTCCACGCAGAGCATGGGAAGAGGTGAGGGCTGTCAGTCTTAGATGGGTTTTTAGTATCAGATTATAATCTGGAATTATTTCAGTGTGACCAAAGGCTCCATAATTCCATGGCTGAGCTGCTCCACTTCACCCAACCACTCAGTCACATTCTGCAGTGAGAAAATTAGGAGCAAATATCAGGATTCCAGACAGGTAACATCCTTCTCAGATGGCTTATTAGCCACACTAGAAGATAATTATGGAACCTTTTATCTTCAGTATTGGTTTTCAAATGACAGCTGAAGTTCACTGGAGAGGCAAGGCAAGGAAATCTGCCCAGCTACTGTGGGTGCTGCCTGCTCTGTGCATGGGAGATTTCATTCTCCTGCTCCACCAATGCTCAATCCTCCTGCTCAATTTTAATTAAAAAAACTTTAGATATTTATTTTCCCTGATGATGTTGCTCTTATCCATAGTTAGTACCAGAGATGCAATCATTTAAGCTGGAAGGGGATGGACACTTGTTTTTAATTTTCTTTAGGGTGCTGGTTCCTGTCAATCCAAGCTGGACTGAGCTTCACAAGCAAAGAACAAATGTAGGTTGTCTGAGAAGGGTTTCCAAAGCTGTTTCTTCACCCTCATCAGCAAATTTAGAAAGAAATTTGAACCGAATGTGCTCAGCTCTGGGAGTTGCCATGGTTGCAACACAGACGATCTAAATGTGGGAGATTATATAATCAGACAGAATGACTATTTATACAAAGAGTTTAATTTAAACAAAAAAAAAAAAAAAGGGGAGAGAAAAGCAAATGTGCTGTACAATACCTGACTTTGTCCCTACGGCAGAGCTGCAGGAGCACCAAGGTGTTAAATCCCAGTGCTCACATTCCCCTTCTTGGCAAGGTGTTTGTAATGTGCACTAAATCTAAAATAAAAACAAGAAAAGCATGAAACAAAAAGTAGTGTAGATTACAAAGATCCATCCAGGCCAGAAGGAAGCTGTTTATTACACCTGGGTCAATGGCAGTATCTTCTTTATGAAAAGTCTTGTAAAGTTTTTCAGCACAGTGGTGCGGATCTCCTCCTTTGGAAGGATTATCCTGTGTAATTCTGTAAATCAGAGGGACTGATTTAGCTTCCCTTGAAGTGATTAAACATATGGGAGCAGATTCTGTGGCTCATAAGATGTTACCTATAGATGGTCATGTCATTCTTTCTGGTTCAGCTCTTGTGCTGCTCCCTCAAGGCTGCTTCCTTGCACTTCCCTCTCCTGCACATCCTGGGTTCAGAGACTGGCTGGATTTCCCTACAGATTTCCCTTTAAACAGGTCCTTGGGGCCTATAAAAACGCTGGAGCTCAGTAGGGATTTCCCCACAATGTGCTGTTACCCACAGTGTGGTGAGGAGCAAGGCAATAATCAACATTAACTGCAGGCAATGTGGGCAAAGAGCTGCAGCCCAGGTGCAAGGAGGGTTGTTTTCCTGCAGCTCAGTCTCACCTTTGCTGGTTACAGATTAGACAGATGTGAACAGATTGCTTTCATATTTTATCATGATAGGACAAGTGCTCCCACAAGATCCTGTTTAATGCCCACTGATGGGAGGCTGGAAGGAGTGTGTATTTATTAAGTAACTTTTTGGAGTGGGGGAACTTTTGCCCAGTGACAGCAAATGCTGAAGCAACCAAACCAAGCTGATGCTGCATTCTGGCATCAATCAGCTGAGCCATTAGTCTTTACAGTGGGTGTTTCTCCTCCCTGCCTTTTACTTTCTGTGATGATAAACTTTCCGTGGAAGTATAGTTCTGCTCAAATGACAATGAGAAATGGGCTGGGGAACTGCAGGGAGCAAGGACAGAAGAAAATCTCTATTGCAGACACAAAAATGTTAAGGTTGCTCAAGTAAATCCAGTTAGAGGAGAGAGATATACAGCAGAACCCTTCTGTCCATCAGACCATGGAGGAAAGGGCAGATATTTTTTCATCCTTTACTGATTTTCCAGTTTTTTTAATTACCTTGTAATATAGTGTGGACATACCAAGACTGGGGTTTGAGTACGAATGAGCTCTTTTCAATTTTAGAGGAGCTGGTGGTTGGCACCTGATCCCAAACCCCAGTGCTGGGGCTGACTTAACTTCCCATGATGGGGAGTGCTGAGCTCTGGTTTGAAGAGGGAGGGCTGAGCTCCCATGGGTGCAGGTAAGGTCACAACTTCTGTCACTGCAGGGCTCTCTGGGTGGTGGCTCTGAGGGGAACATGCAGTCCTGCAAGGAAAACAACATTGATGTCAGGCAGTTTTGTTTTATGACTTGGGCTGTTGTGGGAACTGGATCTTGTCTCACTGCTGAGAGAGATCTTGGGTGGTTGCAGAGTGCAGAGCACACACAGTCCCTTTGGTAGGACACCCTGCTTTTTTCTCTTCAAATCCCATAGTGTGTGTCTCTTGCCATTGCAGGGCTCACCTCTTCTATCTTCCAGAGTGAAAAAAGGCTTGCATATGTTGGCCCACTTCTGTGAAATTCTTAATTTTCATTTTAGAGGAGTACAAAGAGAAAACTTATATTTATAAATCAAGCAGGGAAGGCAGATTCTGCCCTGTGTTTCTAAGCTGAAAGCAAAATGTGAGAGAGGCCTTGCAGCAGCCTGGAGCAGGTTCCTGCTGCTCTGCTATAAATCTCAGCAAACAGGGATGCTGCAGCTGGAGCTCTGCTTTTGAACAGGTTGTTGTCACCAGAAAATATGAGGATTTTTCAAAGGTGATTAATGCTGCTCTCCCACACCCTGAGGAGCCACCAGCTCGCTGTCTGCTAGGTTCATTCCAAAGGAGGGGGAAGGTGAGAGCTGGAGAAGGTTCTCAAGGGAGCAGGGCACGAGAACCTTCCCGTGGTCAGAGAGCTGCAGGTGTGCAGAACTCATGTCCAAATTAAATCTCTGCTGCTTTCATCTCCTGTGAAGACTCTTAGCAGCAGCTTTAAACACTGCTGCAGCAGGCAGACTGCTCTGTCCACCCTTCTGCCATCTCCTTCTGGGGAGATAGCCACGGGTCACAATAAATGTGAGAACTGGCCTTTCAGAGAGGTCACTGGGTGTGGGAAGCATTTCCTATTCACTTTTGTCTTTTGGGCCTCTTAACTCTCAGTCTGGACAGTCAAAGGAGCAATGCATCCTTACTGCATGTGCTCTCTGATCACAGGCTGGATGGGGAGGGTTTGCTGTTGCTGTATCTCGTGCACATCCTGGAGCACACCTCAGCCAGCCCCTGCTGCCTGCAAACCCTGTTCTACAGGAGCATGACTCTGGTGCTGCTCCTCTGCCTTCCAACCTCCCTTGAACAGCAGCTATGGGTCTAGGAAGAGGAAAGGACACACGAGACAGTTTTAAAACTCAGAGAGGCTTGTGAGCTTGTCCCACCTCCTGTTCAGATCCCCATGGCCCAGTCTTTGGCAAGTGGTGGGATGGTCATTTGGGGGGATTCCCCCCTCTGAGCTTCAGAGTCCTTGTGTATCTTCCTGGACTGAGTGAGCCCTGGTTCCTTAAGGAGGAGTGGGTGAATTTCCAGGGTGATTCACCTCTCTCCTGTGTTAGCACTGGGAGAAGCACACCCTAAAATTAATTCCTTCTTTCCCTTGACTTTGAGGTGGCTCGCAGAAATGGAGACATTTACTTCTGGGTAGAGGACTACCCTGATGATCAACAGGTCCCTGAATCTGATGTGTGAGTGTCAGAAATTTACACACTGAGATCCCAGGTTCAGTTATTTGAAGGTGTTTTGTTGTGCTTTTTATTGAAATCTAAGGCAGTATCCTGGCATTGATTTAATTTCAGACTTTCTTTTTCATTGGGAATCTTCCCTACAAGATGTCATGTTTATTTTACCACTCCCCAAATCCTATTCACTTATACATGTTTCCTTAATGGCATTTCTGGGATGACATGGGATTGTACCAAGGTCTTAAGAGGTCTTTTTTCATCTAGCCTTTTATCTTTCTAAAGCTCCATGTTGTCTGAGAAGTACTTCAAACTGAATCTCACTGTCCTCTCATGTCTTCTAAGTAAAAAGTATGAAATAAGCTTAGTCCAAATCTCTGGGGGAATTTTTTTCTGATTGACAAGTCCTTGCAAATATGTCCTGGGACCTGTCTGTTCTGCCTAATAAATCATCATTAACTCTCAGCAGATGAAGAGAGATTCTCATCATCTGACAGGGTATCAATTCACTTGCCTTAATGTATGTAAGGTTTTAGGTCTCTCCCCCAGCGGTCTCCAAGAGAGGCTTTCTGTCAAGTGAAAAAATGGGATTCGGGCAGCAGAACTGAGCTGCCAGGTTTGCCAGTGATGGACGAGGCAGGTGGGAATGAGGCTCTTTCCTCCTCTGCTTTATTGATCCTGTGGCTCTGGCCAGTGTAGCAAAGTTTCTACAGCACTAAAACCAAGCAGGAAATGAAGAAGGGGGAGACGATGGCCTAAAGTCAGAGTCAAAGCCTGGCTGCCCTTGGGGAGAGCTTTTGGGAGCCCATCAGCAATGCCACCTCTAACTTGGGCCAGTGCATAACTCACAGGACAGAAAGTTACAGTCTGGCACCAGCCCACTGATGGCAGCACCACGTGGAAGGCAGTTTTCCATTTTCTCAATCATCATCATATTTAGGTACGTCAACAAAGAGCTCTTCACAAGCAAATCAAGAAACAAATATGTCCTGGGTTGTAAGATCTGTGTGTATTCTATTGCCATCTGTTAGACCTGGGGCAGTTCTCTCCTGTTCATTGGGCAGTTTTTTCTTTCTCTCTCCCACAGCCAATCCTCCCTCCAGGAGATCTCTCCTGTCCATGGCCAGTGAGTGTCCCTGCAGGGCTGAGAAAATTCCATCATCCCATGGGGAGATGCTCTGCCCAGGGGAGGAGCCAAGCATTCCTACCTGGATCCAATCTGAGCCTGGGAACAGCACAGCAGCCTTTGCCCACTGCATTCCCAGAGGAGCAGCTTTCTCCTGCACTGCATTCCCAGAGCAAGAGCAGGCCCATCTCCAGCAGCCCTGGAGCTTCAGAGGAAAACTCCCCCCTTCTGCAGGATCCCTGCTCCACCAGAGCCACCCCTGGCACTGCAGGAGGAGCAGCCACCATGGAATGGGACTGAGCAACACCCTGACCCACAGGGGGTCAGCTCCTCTTCTCACTCTGGCAGTGGTTAGGTTTTTGTTTGTAGCATTGCATTTGTATTTTTAATTTTCCTAGTAAAGAACTGTTATTCCTATTCCCATATCTTTACCTGAGAGCCCCTTAATTTCAAAATTATAATAATTTGGAGGGAGGGGGTTTGCATTTTCTGTTTCAAGGAAGGCTCCTGCCTTCCTTAGCAGACACCTGTCTGTTCAAACCAAGACACAATATATGCCAGGCAAGCCATGGTTTCAATGTTCACTGTTGACCAGAGCCTCCCCTTGCTGGAATTGAGAGGCTTGCTCTGGTTGAAGGGATGTGCTTCACCTTATCTGCCATTCTCTCCTGGACTTCCTCACTTCTGCTGTCCAAAGCTTTAAAAAACCCCCCAAAGCCCCAACCCATCACATTGTCCTCCTCTGCCTTGGCCATTATTCTGAGGGACACTTTTTTACATGCTAATAAATAAGAAGTAATCCCCCAAATGTGCTGGGGCCTTATAAAATAATAAAAAACAGAATAGTTAAAGTGCACAAATTCCTGCTAACATTAAATACAATCCAGATATTTCACAAAGGCCTTCATTTTCTTTCCTTATCTTTCCCTTTCTTAATGATTTGTTGATTTTAAAAAATACTGCTATGTATAACTGCAGTTTATATTCTTTTGCATTTTTCCACATAAACACCAAGATTAAAAAAAAAAAAGAGAAAGATTTAAGACTTTTCAACATAGTCTTTTCCCTGCAAGAGCTCAGCTGTAAAGAAGTACACCAGATAGAAGTGTTGTAATGCACTTAGAGAAGTGGCAATACTGAAATCTCTGCAGTTTTTCAGTCATTGTGTTTGAATACCAGGATACTGCTTAGAAAAAAAGCAGTTTATTGTCTGTTTGTTGCCTTAGTTGCTATGGCAGAGAGTTCAGTGTGAGTGGCTCTGTGGGGAGGAAAATGCCTCCTGGTATCTGAGATTGGGCTGTGGCCCTGGAGGAACACAACAGAGTCTGTGCTGCCCATCAAAGGAGATGTGCAGGGAATATTCTAAAAGAGTCCAGGACATTCCCAGGATTCCATATCCCAGCAGAATGTTAGTGCTCCCAGATCCACTATAAGGGGACCAGGGAAGTGAGATAAACATGCTGAGTTTGTTGAAATGAATTGTCTGGAATCAAGTAGACATAAGTTGCCCCATTGGGGGAAGAAGCTGGGCTGAGGAACAAAATTCCAAAGAAACATGTAGGAGATGCCACCAAGCAGCTGAAGGAAAGAAGAAGAAAGGAAAATTATTATGGTTGAGGCTGTTATGAAAACAGTCTGAGTGTCCAGATAAAGGAATCTACTGAAAAGTAAAAATCACATAATAGTTTGGATTGGAAGGGACCTCAAAGACCATCTCATTCCAAACCTCTGTCAAGGCCAGAGAGACTTTTCACCAGAGCAGGTTTCTCCAAGCCTCATCCAACCTGGCCTTGAAATAAATGCTTTTGTTCTGTTAATCACTAAAGTTTGTGTCATAGATTGCAAACAAGGCTAAAATATCTACTCAAATAGTTCCATTCTGAATATGCAACTATTTGAATAGTCATCCTCTCAAGATTGTCCTAGAGGTAACTCAGGGCCTTTTTAATGCACAACTTGCTTTTCTGTCTTCTCCACTCCACAGGAAAGCTTTTGAATCTGTTCTCTTTCCCAGCCTTGACTCTGTAAAACACCATGAAGATTATTTTTATTGTCTGGCCCAATTTTTCAAGCTTTTGACAAGGCTTTTGAAAACAGTTGCTTGAAATCTATGCTAACACAGAAAATAATAGTAAAACACCTATACCCCTCAAAACTTTGCCCAGAGTTTAGGTTGTGAGAGCATAGCCTTGTAAAGGTGGCATTTGGGGAACAGCCTCTGGGGACTGAAGGAAAAACAGGGGTTGGGGCATGGAGCAAAAGACCAAAGAAATGTGCAGCAAACAGCCACCAACCAGCAGAAGAAAAGATGAAGGAAGGAAAATTCAGCTACTCATGTGATTTAGGCTGTGCTAGAAAGAGTCTGGGTGCCCAGATAAAGGAGACATCAATGGAAAGTTAAAATGAGTGGTGGAATCAGCCATCATTAAAGCAGCAGTGTCAAGAGTCACCAAACAAAGAGCAGAGTCCTTTTCTTTCTAATGTCTGGTAAGCAAGGGAGGGTTTGGCTTATAAAAATTTCTTAGAGTGCCTTCCAGTGCTCAGCCCTGAACCACTCAGTGCTTGGCACTCCTGCAGCACCTCTCACCTGGGAAAACATTGAGAGAACTCGTAACACGTTTGTGGTGTGAGGTAAATCACAGCATCCTGGGCATCATGAACGTGCCCCTGTTGTTGGATGGATTCCGAGCTGCTGGAGTGCCAGAGGACTGGGGTTTATTCAATTCCTCAGTCAGAAAAAGCAGAAGGAAACAACCCTGTGGAATAGGAAGTCAGAAGTTCTGCTGCTTTTTTTTTTATTATGGCATGTGTCATAAATTTACAAAGGGTTCCCAACAGCACGAACACTGTCAGGCTTGTTACAGCATCACGATTTGTTTATGGCTTGGTTAACTTCACACACACATAAAAATCTACCACAGTTGTGTAGAATTCATAGCAGAAACTGACATTAGTTGCCTTGTGAACTTTGGTTTATTGTGATCCTAAATTGGGCCTCTTTCTGAAGGTAAGTAATATTCAGTAATTTGCAGTGTTCTGGAAGAGGTTAACCAAGTGTTGGTGTCTCAGTGCAAGAAGGGGCTGTGTTTTCTCATTGCCTGTTACTGAAATAGTGCATCTGTTACCTTTCTGTTGATAGCAGCTTCAGAAAACCTGGCCAGTTTCCAGAGCAGTACCTTTTTTTCATCACTGTCAGCTTCTGTCAGTTCATCTCTCAGTCATAAAATTTTTAAAACAAAGTCTACTGTCTGTTGTCTAATATTCCTTCCATTAGCCATGCCCTGCACTTTCATTGCAGGCACCTGACATTAACTTTTGGCACAGATAGTGTTTCACAAATCTAAAATACCTTGCTGACACTACCTGCCCCTTTGAGCACGCTTAGGAAATTGCCATAACTATCTCTATTTTATAGAAAAGCTTGAAAGGAGCCTCAGACAGAAGTGATACCCACATTTTCCTTCAGGGACGGTAATTTAGGTGTCTTGTTAGTTGTGCTCTCAGCACTTCAGCCTGAATTTCACTGCTGTTAAATAATCAACTCTAACAGGATATGTGTGTGGTTTATTCTCCTGGAAACAAGGCATTGTGAGCAGGGTGCCCTAAAAGGATGTTCACACAATAGAAATTTTAGCCCCTTTAAAAACTGAAGTTTCTGTCTTGAATAATAGACAAGGACTTAAGGAGCCTTGCAGATCTTCTACAGGAATTTCAATGTGCTTACAACTTCTTTATTATCTGGCCTTCATTTTTTTTTCCTCCCTGTCCTTCGTCTGTGCTGTTTTCCTGCAGTAATTTCACGACCTTCTGTTGAGGTATGATGTGTCCCAGCTAGTGGAGGTCTTGTTGCTTGGTATTGACTGTGCTGCATTATTGGAAACCTGTGGTTCAGTTTATAACCTATCATATTGTCCCTGGCTGTCTCCAGAGGAATAGTGCTTCTGATTAATTTTATTAGTGGGTTTATTTCAGTTCAAAATGAGACGTGGGTTTCCAAGTGACAGAAAATAGTCCTTTTCTTAGAGTATAACAATGTAGTTCAGAAAGGTATTATCCAGAGAAAATGAGAAGATTTTAAAGGTTTCTTTAAAGGAAGAAAATTTCAGGCTTGATTAAAAACAGAACTAAAGGGGGAAAGAAAGGTTCAGCAGTAATTTCAAAACAGGAGTTGCAAAGATTTCTTCCATGGGTGACTGCTGTAGTCTATTACCCTCACAGCAACACAGTGCTGAACACTGGGTGGCAAAAATTTCATTAGACTAGGAGCTAGTGCACGAAATTTAGAAATTTCCAGATAAAAGAGAGGGACTGACTGAGGAACTAAACCTTAATACAAGAAGAAAAGGGAGGAACCACAAATTGTGTGTCAGTCTCTGGATCCAAATGAAGTGGATTTTATGACCTTTTCATGAGTAAGATTATTTGTCTTAATTTCTCCCCCTTGCTTGCAAATATCTGATGCAATTGATAGACAATGACCAATTCTGGAATTCTCTCTTTTTCTCCTAAGACAGGCAGCATTCTTCCTACACTGAGGACCACGTTCTTCACAAAACATTTCCTCATTTTTATTCCAGCTTCCTACCTTTACAGCCGAGCTCCTTTCTCACCTGTGAGTCATCTGCCTTGCCTCTTGATACCAGAAGTGAAGTGAATACTACATTTTGCTTAAATTCAATGATCTTCTCTCCCAGCCCATCTCTTTTTAAAGCATTCATCAAGCAAATTATGGAGTCTCAAGAGTATGAAATCTTCCTGTTCAACTGTTTCCTCTCATTTAAAGCAGTGAAGGCAGGGAGCAGAAATTAATGTAACTTTTGTCTCTGCCTTGACTTGAGAGCTCTTAGAGCACTTCCTTTTATCAAAAGCTCTCTCCAAGGTGCTGCTGGCTTATTCAGAGCCTGTGTGCATTCATCTTCCTCCATGCTTCATTAATCACTCAGGGAGGTCTGTTGTGGAGGATCCTGGCTGAAATTCCACCTGCATTCTGGTTTAAACTGGAGGTTAATGGTCTTTGTAGAACAAGCCCCTGTGGGGCAGGGAGTGCTCTGGGAGGACTGGGAAGACTGGAAGTACTGGGAGGACTGGGAGCTCAGCCCACAGTTGCTGACTCTACTCACCCCTTCACACTGGGGCTTTCCAGTTAAGTTTTTCAGTGTTAGTCCAGCATTGCTTGATTCTAATGTCCTTTGTAGTGCCAACAGCAGTGACTTACTTTTCCTGGCTGACATTTATATACTTTTGTAAATGAATGATTGCACTGCCTGGTTCATGGGTATGCACTTGTTGACAGCTACATGTTTAACCTCATTTTTATGAGTTATTTTCAAGGGCAGAGTTAATTACAATTGTTTTTACTCGGTTTGCATAGAGGGTACATACAATTCATATGAAATATTTCAGATATCTGTGATTTTTTTCTGAAATGGCAAAGGCTGAACTATTGCGAACATTAAAACCAAACAAGCAACCCCTTTCCCCATGAGCTCTAATTTAGAATAAGCTTCCATCCTGGCATTTACAAATCAAATAAAGATTTGTAGTGACAGTGTTTTGTACTTCCAGGTGTCTTTATATTCCTGGTATGCCCATTTCCCCTGTACAAGATATTCAAATTTCCATCCTTTACGTAAAAGCAATTTCATTTTACGTCATTTGTTGTCACACAGAGTAAATCCACAGAGGTAGGTGGTTTTTAGCAAGTTTATTTATCCTGTAAGTCTCCTCAGCAGATCATTGGTGAGACAACATATCAGGACAAACTTTGAAAAGCAGAAGGAGTCGTTGAGAAGAGGAAAGGAAGTTAAATAGGTTCAGAGTTGGTCATAGTTTAAAAAGGTTTGAAAGCATTGAAAGGAAGAAGGAAAGGCTGATGGAATCCCAGAGCTGGCACAAAGATGGGCCTTGCTCCACCATACCCCACTACCCATGGAAAGGAATAATGCAAATCTTCAGTGCTGAAAAATTACTTTGAATCAGCCCCAAATAAGGAGAAGTCTGATCTCATCATAAGACATTCTGTGTTCTCATTTCTTTTGATTTTAATTTTTTAGGATCTAGAATGCAAGCCTTCTTGACACAGGCTAATAGAAGTTCCACCTGTGAATTCCAGTTGAATTGGGAGTCATTGGGATTGGCCCAATTATTTTCCTTGAAAAGAGGGCTGAAATAAAGATGTCAGCATGACCCTCATAGTATTGCACACTAACTAGTTACACAAACATTTGGGATTTGAATTCATAGACCCCAGGCTCCTTAATCCCATGGCAATAATCAGCCTTAAAGATCTCATAACCTGTCATTACAGATACAGGAAAAAGAAAAAGTAGTTAAAGAATGGATGATGTCAGGTATGAAGTAAGGCTTTCATTTTAACAATATTCCTTAATCCTTTTTCCTTTAGCTATTTCTAACGACAAGTCATGTTTTGATACTTTCAGGTGGAGCAAAAAAAAAGAGAGAAGTATTTGGGAGAAAAGAGCAGTTAGTGGAGATAAGGGAGCTGATGTTACTGCTGCTATGGTTCCTGTTGAAATCTAATTCTAGCGCCTGAGGGGAAAAAAAAAAAAGAGAAAAACCCAAGACACTCACACCAGGAGCAAGAAGAGATTAGCAAAGAAAAGATGCATCCTCTGTCTTTTGTGGGACAGATTGTCCCTGGCAGTTATACTTGTAGAGAGGCAGAGAGAGCCTGTGATCTGATCAGTTTCTCCAGCACTGATGGGGGTACTGAAACTTTGCTTTTAGCTTCATTTCCAGCAGCAAACACAGCCGTGCTGTAAAGAGATAGTGAAGTCTTGCCTGGCTGACCCTGTCTTTTTGTTAATAGAAGAAGAAAATAGAGGAGGAGAATAGAAAATATAAGTAGATCTGTGAGGAGTACAAATTACCGAAGCCTTGTTTTCTACAGATGTGTGTCCATGGGCTGCCTGGATTTCCTGCCTGAGAAGATTACAGTGGAAATTCTTGCCCCCTTATCTTGGGGCTCTGAGCAACCTGGTCTAGTGGGAAGTTTCCCTGCCCATGGCAGGGGGATGGAATGAGATTTAAGGTCCCTTCCAACCCAAACCATTCTGTGATCTTATAGCTACTGCCTACCATTTAATTAATGTGTTTGTATTTCTCCTTCCCCCTCTCCCAGCTGCTCATCCTCACCACACTCGTGAGGATCCAGTTGTCATTGAGCTTTCCACTGTCAGTTCTGCTCAAGACAGAGCTATAGGCTGAGGAGCTGTGTGTGAGATGAAGGGATGAGAAAGACAGCAGGATCACATGAGCCTTGTTTCCATAGTAAATGAGGCTGAGAAGGTGGAGGAAGAAAGAGGAGCCATATGGCAAGTGGTGATGGCAGGAACCAGAGCTCTCTTCTGAGGGTGGCATCAGGGTTTAGTCATGTATTGGAGCCAGAGATATAATTTCTCTCAACCAGCCAAGATGCTTTAGAGGATCACATGGAGTTGCAAGAGCATCCAGGAATCCAGGAAATTACAAGATTTGTTGTTATGGTAAACACAGTTCTTCTTCTTCATGTCCTTCTGTCCAAAGCCACAATACTTGGTCACCTTCTCTTTTAGCTTATTTATCTATTTATTAATTTTATTTGACATGATGCCCAAATTCTGATGGCTCACATTGTTTTTCAGGGCATTTTTTCCCTTCTACTAGACCAAGTTTCTTCCACCCAGCCTGGCAGGAGCCTCTGTTGGGGGCTTAGCCATGCAGTGCCTCCCCAAATCCCATCACGTCTCTTGGAGCTGGCAGTTTCCATCTGATCTGTAATTCCTGACTCCTCTACACCCACCATCAGCATCAGGTCAGACCATGGGGCACGTGGAGCTGGTGCCAATTAATAGGACAAGAGAAAAGGACAGGAACTGATGCACAGCAAATTCTACCTTAGTATGAGGAAAAACTTTTGTGAGCAGTGGAAGAGATTTTCCAGAGAGGGTGTGGAATCTCCCTTGGTGCCTTGGATTTTAGCTTTGGTATTTTTCAGAATCTCTGCTACCTGGTATGTAACTCTGAGACTTCATATTAGGTGTTAGTAGGTTCTCTTCACAGGGTAGTTGGACAGAAAAATCCCTTCCCAGCTGGAGAATCGAGGATAACCTTTACCCAAAGAGCACAAACAACAGTGAAGGGAAGGGGGCAATCTAGGGGGTTGAGACTTCATGACCTGGAGCAGTAATTGGACAATTGAACCCAATATGTAGATGAAGCAAAACTTGTAAAAGTGTAAAAACTCATGACCAGGATCCATCTTGGATTCAACCTGGGTGCAGCCCTGGCCAGGCTCTTGTGCTGCCCAAAGAGTATCTTTTTAAAGCCTTTCAATAAATACTTGTTTTGTCCATTTAGCTCTGTCTAGTCTCTGTTCCAGATCAGCCTCTCAAAGCATCACCCTCACTGGAGATATTCCAGACCCATCCAGGCCCAGTCCTGTGCCATGTGCTCTGAGCAGGGAGTTTGGCCTAAGTGACCCACTGAGGTCCCTTCCAAGGTGAACCATTCTGGGATTCTGTAGTCCTGGGGTGGCAGAGTTCAATGGCAGATGTCCTACATCTTCCCCTACACCTTCCCTGCTTGGAAGGCCATCAGCTAGGGCGGTGTGCTCTTGGTATGACAGGCAATGTCCCCAGCAGCGGTGACAATGGCGCTGCGGCTCCTTCAAAGCAGCTGCACGTGATCCTTGTGCCAGGAATTGTGCCACAGCCTCTGGATGGCTGATTGAATGCAACTTGTTTGCCTCTGCCTGTCTCCTTCCCTCGTGCTCTGAATGATTCACTGTCAGAGTGAGGATGAAAGGAGCCAGAGCACAAAGGCACCTTTATCTGCATCCCTGCTCTCCGCGGAGCGCCGCTGTGGAGGGACCGAGCTCCGCGCTCCAGCCTTGAAGATGCTGCCGTGGGGAGCTGCTGGAAATTAGGGGCACTTTTGCACCTTGTGCCGGGTCAAATCCAAGCTGTCCTTGTCCCCCTGGGCTGTGCTCAGCCCCTGAGCTGCAGGGCAGAGAGGGAGGGCGAGGCTGTCCTTTGCCAAAGTGGCAAAGAGTGAATTAACCCAGCAGGTGACGTTTCGTTGCTTTTAAGCAATTGTCAAACATAATGGCAGTTACCTGCCTGTTTTCTTGAGGGATTTGTACTGAACAAGGGGAAGAGCTGCTAACAGGATCCCAGGGTTGAGGAGAGATTTGAGAGGAAGGATCAGAAGAATTAAATATGTGACATGTAGCGAGGAAAGATGATAATGAATGGGTATATCTGCCTGTGCTGCTCAGTGCCAGCCACTTGAATGAATTTATTTAGGGAACAGAAGCAAAATAGCTGAATTGCCATGATTCTCCATCCAGAAACATCCTTTCTTTCCCCTCAAAAATGTCAGTTAGCTTAAGGAAAACCTTCTTTCCAGTCGCATGGGGCTGAATTGTTCCCATAGGCACACTTTTGGGATGATCCAATAGCCATTCAAATCAATGGAAACCCTTTCTTGGATCAAGATTTTAAATCCAGCTGTTTGAGGAGCAAGGGATGTGATAGAGCTCTGTATATTTTGGAGACTGTAAATGCTGAGGTGAGAGGAAGGGGTTATTTCATGTTGCACAAAGAGATCTATTTAAGCACAGAGTTGCACTAAAATAGGAATTTTTATATGAGCCATAAGAGTGTCAGATGGCTCAGATAATAATAATATCACATAAAATAAAGTAATTGTATTGTATAAAGGTTGTCAGTTTATTTGCAACACATCTAGTCATAAAGCTGATCATTTTCTGTTAAATTAAAGTTGCACAACTTGCCTCTGAGCAAGAAATAAAGGCCTGGTGCTCTTTATTCCATTTTTGTAATTTGGCTTGCTCTGTTTATTGGATTTTTTAAGTCATTAAGTGAAAGACAGAGGGCCAGACGTCGACTCACTCAAATCCAGTCCATTTCAAGTGAAAAAGTGAAGTCAGCCTTGGAATATTGCTTTTAAAAAAGCACTTGGATGATGGGAGAGTGTCTCAAGGAAGGCAAAATGAGCGTCAGGACTCGGCATGGTTAAACCAGGCAGGACAGGGCAGTAGGAGAATGTTGCATTGAGTGCACTCAGAGGCATGGACTGGAACCTAATGGGGCTCTTACCTTGCCTGGAAACCATTTGTAGCAGAAAACTCTCTGTTGCAGAAAAGCACAGGGTAGGAAAAATTAGGATGGGAGCTCAGATTTTTATGAGGAGTGCCAAAGGGGTTCCAATTCTGCGTTCTCAGCAGCAAGTCTTGTACATCTTCCATCACAGGGCATCAGTTTGGTGGCCTGCATTAAGTGGCACAGCAAATAGCACTCATATTTTATTTACTCTCTGGAATGGGACATATATAATTGTCAAAACTCATCATAAAACCCTTTCTTTTGGTCCTTGATAAATGAGTTTAAAACTCCAACCCTTCAGATCAGTGAGTAAGGAAGATGAAGTAGTAAAGCTGAGAAGATACTTATTGCCAAATGGATTAGGAATTTGAGAACTTCCTCTATATAGGCTGTAAGTCCCAAATCAGATTTGATAAATCAAGTGATATTAGAAGAGATCTTCAGGGCTCAGTAGACTTAAATATTGCAAGGAACAATTACTGTCATATCCATCTCAACACACAACAGTGCTGTATATTAAATGGCAATGGATCAGCCTTGCTCTGCCTCTTACATATTCCAAAGACAATAGATCAGTAACTTACTTAAATTTAAAAAAAAAAAGCAGTCCAAGTGGAACTGCATGAAGGATGATTTCTGGCTATTAATTTATTTGTGCATTACTTCTGTGCAGCAAAATGTGCTTCCCCTCCATGGGGGCAGTACAGCCACAGCTGGATATACCAGAGACATGGCTCAGAACTCTCAGACTTGAATGTGATTTTCAATTTTTTATTAAACTTCCAGCTAGCAATGAAAGCAGGGTTAGAGAGTGGTCTCCACCTCTCACATGTTTGGACAGCACAATCAGGGAATCTACACTAGATCTTTAATCCCTTCTAAAGCATCACCCCATTCCAGTTCTGTCCAGAGTCATGGTGAACGTCATGCTGGGAGTCCAACTCCTTTTGCTGGTGGAGAGTCCCTTCAGGTCCAGGTCAGTTCAACAGTGTCACAGATGCTGTGTAAGGAGCCCCTGGATGTGTGACATGCTGTACTAAAAGGACAAACTATGGGAAAATGACTCAGTTAAGATGCCAAGGTGCTGCTCCAGCACACTCAGAGTTTACAGCACACAGCGCCAGTTTAACAGGCTCTGGGTTAGACTTTAGAGCAGTAGGGAAGGCACCTTTGTTCTCACCTGTTTTAGAGTCTGGTGCTTCATGGAAATAAAACACGTGGCATAAATCTGTTGTGCTTTGTGCCAGCCTGTCACCTCCACAGCTGCACAGGGCTGGAGGCAGCAGCTGATCAGGGGAACAAAAGGTGCCTTGCATGGATCCACCTGTGGCAGGGCATCCCCCCTGGCAGAGCAGAGCTCACCTGCTCTGTCCATCACCTGGAGCACTTCAGGACATTCTCCCCTCACATGAATTTATGAGATAACCCAGGCCAGCTAGTCTCACTAAAGTCCTCACTGGCTAGTGAGTTATTTCTCTCTCTGGCACCAGGGGTGGAATTTCCAATAAAAAGCTGGCTGTGAGAACAAGATGTGGGGAGATAAGCTGGAATTTCTGACTGAGAGACACTACTTTTACAAATTATAAAAGCTACACCAACTTTCACAGAGGCAGAAGCCTCCTACACACACACCCAGGAAATGTGTAGGACTTCTCCTGCAGAGTTTGGGACCAAATTCCATGGATACTTTCCTGGGAATTTAAAGAATTCTATGTGTACTCCACCAATTTGGTGGTAAATGACATCTATACTATTTCTTCACTAGCTGTAATATAGGTATCTTTATAGTGCACTGTACATGATGTACTAGTAGTTATTTTTGTTTTATCCTGTGTAGTGAGTATTCTGTTCAAAGTCTTATGTCTGTTAATTTTGTGTCTATCCAATAAATAATTCATTTTGCAATAGACCTAATCAGCCATTATGAAGAACTTGTGAATGAGAACAATCTGGGGCACAGGCTGCCTCCAACAGAGCTGCTGCCAGAAATCTGAGTCAAGGGTAGGACTTGCCCAAGCTCTTGTCTCCATTTTTAACACCACATCTGTGTCTCTGCACTCCTCCTGCCCTCAGCTGCCACGTGCCCTCATTCCTGGGGAGCTCCTGGAGAGCCCAGGAATGTCATTCAGGGGTGCCTGGGGATGGCACGAGCCAGCAGAGAGACAGAGCTGAGCCTGCCACATGTGATGGGTTCCTCTGCCACAGAAGCACTTCCACGAGGTGGATGTTCCTTCCCAGCCACCAGGCTTCTTCCAGAAAATTTTAAATCAATTGCAAAAATCCTTTAGAGCAAGTAAAGGGAAATGGGTAATTTTGAGTACATTCATGAGGTTTGTAGAGTAGTTGGAGCAGTTTTCTGCAGGTGTCCATATTTCTTGGTAAGCAGTTTGGTGCTCTAAATTTCAGCTTGGGTACCCATAGCGTGCTGAAGTTGTGGCTGTTAACACCATTCAATTGTCTGTGTCTTCACAACCAGTTCACATTTTGCTTTATCTGGGGTCTGACAGCTCCAGTCCTGCTAACTCCTGTACAGATATCAAAATAACAGTACTTATCCCTGATAAACCAAGGATTATTTCACATCCACTTTTTTTTTACTTCCAGCCTCCCATGAAGTGTAAAAGTGGCTGCTAGGGAGGCAGCTCAAAAAAGAGAGGTAAAAGCACTTTCACTGACTTACTCTATAACCTACCTTAAAAAGCTGGGTTGAATTCTACAGACAGAACATTTCTTCCTGGTAATTACGGTCATTTTTCATTATTATCACAACCAGGATCCATTTAATAGAAGATATTATCTTTAGTAATTTCTTTTTATGCTATTTGCCAGTGCACATCCATTGCCAGCATCTATTTTTGCATGTCTAGGTTATGGAATGACAAACAGAGATTGGCCAGGTGTAAAATAGGTGTGTGTGCAAAAAGGTGAATTACTTAGATTTGGAAAGGAACCCTCTATAAAATCATCTAAGACAGGAAATGGTGGTGTGATGTCCAATATAATTGAGCAGAAGGGCTGGAAGGGCTTGTCAGAGGACTTGGATGAGGCTCCAAAGGAAGGGAATTCTGTCCAATTGGACAGGCACCCTTGGCTCTGAAAATGAGGCCCTGGACATGTACAAATGTGTAGATTTGATGAGCCTATTTAAAGGGAAACTAATTAGAAATATAGACAATCCACCTTTCTTAAATGGAATTATTGTAGTCTCTGATCCATAAATCTGACATTTATACACATTTATACGCTATTGCTTAATGAATACCTGATTAAGGAATACAGCTGCCAAGTGAATAAATTTGTTGTTAATCAAATGATACCATAAAGACACATCATCAGACCTATTAGAATATATTCATTTGGCAGATAAATCTGCTTGCTACAGCCTGTTAGTGCAATGTGTAATGCAAATCAAATTGTTCTTTAGAGCTAAACCTTCATCTTTGCCAGAATAAAAAAGACTTTGTATGGAGCAGATGAGATGAAATCCTATATTTTTATGGAGGGTGTGAAAGCCCTTGGCATTATGTCTTGTATTGAAAGTAAATTTCACCCTAATTGAACACTAAAGACTGAGGAATGGTTAAGTCTGTGCACTGAAGATTTTACTGTGGTGTATAATTGCCTCTCTCTTTTGTTGCTGTATCTAATTCAGCAGTATAAATTACCAGCTTAATTTTTGTCTTATTGTGTGATGTACTTATACTATTATTTTGTACTACCAAGAATTAGCAACTGGCATTTGCGTTTACAGATCCTTTCATCCAGGGAAAATCTAATAACAACATTGGTCTAAATATTACATTAAAGGGCTGAAGCATGTTGGAGATGTAAAGATAGCCTGAGGAAACCGTGAAATGGCCACAGTGTTTACAGGGATCTGTCAAAACACTACAGTGACTCTCAGCAGCTTTGCAATGGTGGTACATTTTTGAATGCAGATTTGAAGTGCTGCTTGCAGGACTGGATTTCATGCTGAACCATGAAAAGTGTATTTATGCCTCTGATATGAAAGGGGGGCAGACACAGAGCCTCTAGTCCGTGCTGAGAGCTGCCCACCCTCCTCCATCAGGCACCGATTCCATCAGAGTCAGCTCGAGGAGTTCAGTCTGTGGATTCCCCTCATGAAGAACCTGCTGATGTCTTTCCTCCAGTCCCTTACCAAGGCTGGGCAATATTTTGGAGGGAAATGCTGCACCTGTGCACAGCTGAAGTGTTCAGGGCAGGTTTATAGCCAGCAAAAGCCTTTTTACCCTGATCAAGATGCAATACTCCTGGTTGTCTTGCATAAAACAATAAATCAGGCAGTTCCATTTTTCCTCCTCCAGCCAAGTTTTACTGTCCCAGCTACTTCTCTTCTTCAGCCTACTTTTCACCTGAGGAGTATTTGCTGATGATAGTAAATATAATAGTTCATGTTCAATTGAAATTATTCCAACTAGGTTTATTAGTATCTGTGAAGGAATAAAGGATGTGAGCAAAAAGTTCAAGAAGAAGGGGAAAACTTTTGAGAGGTTCTGGTTTGGGACTACTTTGTCCAGGCTGCAGATGGGAAGAATAGGTCATTTCCCCATATTGTTTTGCTTCCTCTGGCTGTGGAGAACTTGCTGGGAAAGTGGAAAAGGCTTGGAGAAGAGCAGGAGGAGGCTGGGCTGCAGTTTCCTCCCAGGCCACTACCAAAGGAGCTGGACTGAGGCAAGGCAGAGGCAAGAGAAGACAGTGTGTCAGGGAAAGGCTGCCCTCGTCCTGGAGAGAGCTCCAGAGCAAAGAGAAGGAAAGCACCACAGCTGCCTCTTGTTTGCTGGTCTGCTCCTGGCACAGAACAGTTTCCCACTCTAAGTACTGTGCAAGATTGAATGTCAAAATCTAATCTAGTGCCTTATTAATTGCATTTATCGTGTACTTTGACCATCTCACATGAAACGTACCCATTAATTTGTCTCTGATAGCTTGACTTGCTCTTAAGAAACCTTTGGAGTTGCTTCAGAAAATGTTGTTGAAGCCAGATATTCTGAGTAATTTCTCCTTAAAACCCAATTAAATATCCTCAGCCTGCTCCAAGCATTGCCTATGTTAGTGTATGGAAAGCAGCTCAATCTGCTGGTTTGTGCTGGGAATGTTCCCCTGGGCATGGACTGGCCAGTGGGCAAACAGAACCAGTCAGGAATGAAGAGCTTGAGCCAAATAATCCAAAAAATGCAACAGAGAAAATTAATTCTCAAGTGGATTGGAGATTTATTTTATTTGCATTGTTATTCTTGCATACAGATGTGCACAGATGTGTGCACACTGCACTGCTCGGAGCTGCTCCTGGTGGTTTCCTGCTTTTGCTGGGGAACGGGGTGCCCAGAGGATGCTCTATCCCTGGCAGTGTCCAAGGCCGGGTTGGACAGGACTTGGAGCAGCCTGGGACAGTGGAAGGTGTCCCTGCCCGTGGCAGGGGGTGGGATCAGATGAGATTTAAGGTTCCTTCCAACCCAACCCATTCCATGATTCTGTAATTCTATGATTTCTTATTCTACTCCCAAGCAAACTCCATGTCCATAACTAAGCAGCTTTCCAGTATGATTAATGGGTCATATGAAGGTCTCAGATATTCCCTTTTTTTCCTGACATACAGTATATAATTCTTTCCTCTAGTATGAGTTCAGAAGGAGTCTTGATATTTTATTCTGGAATTTGTACAGAAGCTTTTCTTCACTGTGAGAAGTTTCAAGTGAAGTTTCAACTGAGATTTTTTGCACTCATCAGCATTTCTCAGGTTTGTCTTGAAAAACTGAAATGTTGCTGAGAACAACAAATATTGGTTTTGACAGAGTCCCAGAAGTTTTGCACACAGTGGAATCCCCACTTATGTTTCAGTTGTGTCAAAAGGTCATTTTAAATTATTTTTTAAATGTTTTTTGAAGTTGACAAAACAAACTGAGCACACAGAGACTCAACAGTAAGAAAGTTGGAAATCTATGTTGAGAAGCATCAAATGTGTATAACCCTAGAAAAAAATGAGGATTCTCCTGAAAGTAGTGAGATACAATGGGATAAGGGGACAAGTGTGATTTTTTTTCTTTTCTATTTTGCAGGTTGCATATCAGGAGGGAGAATTTGTCTAAAAATACCTATACAATTCAGAACAGACAGAAGAGGAAAGATTAAGCAGTGATTTTAAGCATGCTGTCTGAAGAATCAGGTCGTGCATATGCTTAGGGTATGCACAGCTCTGTGATCCCACATCATTCCCATCCATCTCCCTTCCTGTTTGTTCCCTTCCTTTGTGTCATCCAGAGCTAAATGGCAGGAAATCTGTGAAAAGGTCTGTCTGCCTTGCATTTATACAGCAACCAGTGCAAAGACTCTCAATAGTGACAAGTTTCTGAATAGTGCTGTAATAGAAGCTCAGCCCTCCTTCTCTGTGTCCCAGAGTCAATACATGTATAGATGAGTGCTCCAGCTCTTCACCAAAGCACACACACTCTGACAGGTTTGATACTCCAGTTTTCAGTTTCATTTCAGTGCTTGTCAGAGGTTCCTTTGTGCTGAGCAGGCCAGATCAGGAGCTGGGCACAGATCTGTAACAGCTGGTGCAGGTCCAGGCCAGGCAGAGCGGGTGCCCTGCTTCATTTAGCCAAGCTCCTCATCCCCATCCATCCCACCCCAAGGTCACAGCCAGTGTTGTCCCTTGCTGTCTCCCATGGAGAAGAAGGACGTGTGGAAAGGCCTCTGAAACGGCACCAGCAGCAAGTTGGAGTGGATGATTGAATCCACAGTGATGGTAATCGTAGATTTAGCCAAGTGACTGGAATTAATGCACCATCTGAGCAGCTCTGTGAGGTCTGCCTTGATGTTCCTCATTTCAAATGAATCTCTCCAGACCTGAAGGCTGTTTGGAAACAGCTGATGGTGCCAGTAATGAGGATTCCAATCTTCAAGTCTCCAAACTGAAATTAGACATATGTCCTGACATGTTGACATTAATTTGAGCTGTTATAGCTATAATGGGTTTATTTGACTGGCATTTTTAATAGAATTTCAAGGGAGACAGGCTTTGCTTCATGAGTTAGGTTGGGGAAAGGCCATGAGCAACCATAATTTCAAAGGTTAATTTGAAAATGCTTTTCTCAACAGGACTTTTCTGAATTGCAAGGTTACTTGAAAATGTGGTATCATAATAGCTGGCGCTGTGGCTGGAAAAAACAGGCTGGGGAATTTCCAGTGGGAATTTCCAGGTATCAGTTTTCAATCCCATCTTGACTCAAAGTGAAAGGCAATAATAAGTAAATGCAGTAGAGTAAAAGTGATAGATTCTATTTCCTGTATACAATATTGAGGTACAGACCACAAAGCTAGCACCAAACTTTAGGTTTCTACTAAGAAAACTTGTAAGTGTTGACTGGAATGTGAGTGAGGCTCATGGCTGAGTGTGTTAACCCCACACAGGGGGGGTCAGTGCCTGGTTTATGTGATTTTTTTAAACCCATGAAGTAGCTGGATGGGGCTCTGAGCATCCAGGAAGTGCCCATGGCAGAGGGTTGGATGTGGATGATCTCTAAGGTCACTTCCATGGTGACCCTTGTCCCTGCAGGCAGCAGGGCTGGTGGCTGAGTGGAGATGATGATGAGGGGCTTTTGGAGGCCATGGAGGAGGGCAGAGGTGTGTGTACCCCCATGGAGACAGCTGTGCTGTGAGCACCTCAGTTCCCAGCTCCATCACAAACCACCTCAGCTTCCCCAGGACAATTACTTCCAAGCACCAGCTGCTTTTGGCAAAACTGTAAATGAGAGGCAAATTCAGGCACGAACATGGCTGAGTTCAAACTCAGTTTGAATTGAGGTGAGATGGAGACATTTTCTGGACTGTGATGCTCTGGGGCTGGCAAATAATTGGTCACTTGAGATGTAGTTTTAGTGATTTAATGTGCAGCACCAGGGAGGGAAAAGATGACCCGTCAGAGAGGAAAAGAAGCACCATCAGGGAGGAGATAACCCTTGTCCTGACAGTTTCCTTTGAGCAGAACCATTCTGCTTCCTCCACAAACCCCCCTCCCACTGCAGGGACCCCCACAGTGATGGTGAGCCCGTCTGCTGCCCCACACCCCACAGAATGTCCCACAGTGAGCCACAGTTGAGCCAAAACTATTTACTTTATTAGATATCATTGAAATCTCACAGTCTTTCCAGGGCCATTCTGTGGAGGGGCTGTCTGCTACCATTAAAATAAACTCAGTTTAGGAGAATGCTGGTTTTGAAGGGTAAAATGTCACTGATGGCAGATTTTTTAACTCAGCGCAATTTAGCAGATATTCGATACTTTTATTTCCTTCTGCTGACTTTATACAGTGGAACAGGAGGCAATTTGCAGAGATTAAACAATATTCTGCTCACAAATTAAAATCAATAACTTATTTATAGGGCTGCTGATGCTCCCAGAACAAAACAGGCCTGCCAAGAGGCTGTGAGAGTCCTGAAGCAAATGTCATGTATCTCCAGCCCATCTACACAGTTGGCTGTCTGTGACTGCAGATATAACACAACCCACCCAGCCATTCCATCACTTGATAATCCCAGTACATAAATAAATATCATTCCTGAACCAAGCAGTGCTGGTGGTTGCTTTCAGATCTATACACTGCCTGGTGTATTTCCCCCATATATCATTGATCAATTTAATATTATTCAGTGGGTTTTTTTCAGGAATCTATTTCCTTTTGTGAAAGGGGGTTGGCCAGATGCTACACTGGGTTTTAAATTTCTGTGGATGCTCAAAAGAGCAAATCACACCATGATAAAGGGAGCATGACAGAAGATCGAAGCTCTATAATTATTTTATTCCTATTCCTTTCAGCAAACCACATTCATGTGACTTGACACTGAGTTAAGTCCCTAATTCATTTCTTCTGCACATCTTTCTGGTGATCATTCCTCTTCCTTGGGGTGTTTTGGCTCAGAATGATCTTTGTTGGGTCCCTGGCACCTCTGGGAGTCTTCACCGCAAATCTGCTGGGGCTCTGATCTCTGAAGGCAAATCATTACATCAGAATTGTCTGGAACAATTTTGTCTCAGAGCTGTGACAGGAGTACCTTGGAAAGGGGAACTATGTTTTCAGAGAAGCTGTTTCAAATAAGAATCATATATTGAGGTGATGTTTTAGATGGGCTTGATGAGATTTTTATACCTGGGTCTGCAAAAGCTCATGTTTCTTAAAGAAATCTATGCTTTCATTGGCCTGAAGAAGTGATAAGTGTTTGAGCATGCAGGCTGTGGTGGGATATAAAAGTTCAAGATTTTACACTTTTTCTCTCTCTTTCAGTCTGGAACCCCCATAGCCAACACTTTCTGTGAGTTGTAGCTAAAATACATACATATCCAGGTTCTTGTGCATCAGGGCTTTGCCTTTTATTCCCTTTATCTCTGAATATATGGGATCTTTAGGTTTAAATGTCTGTTCTGAAACTGGTAAAATAGAGTAATTTTCCCATCCTGTTTTCTTCAGAGCCCTATGGGTTTCTGCTCTTTCCTTTTCCTCCCCTGTCTTGGTGCCTTTGGCAGCCCTGGCACCTGCTCCTTTAGCCAGCAGCAGGGCAGGGATGCAGAAATCTCCCTACTCCTGCTGAGAAAATCAAGGGAAAGGGAATGGGAGGAGAGATGGAAATAGATGCGACACAAATTGTCATTTTGCAAAATGACTTTTTACACGAGCACTGCTCTGAATGCACAGTGACACTGTACAGATGATTCTTGGCCTGTTAAATAACAGTTTTCCCCATATTTATTGCTCTCGAGCTGTGCCTGACAGTTTTATTGCATGCAGGCTGGCACATTATGAAAAGAAAAGTAAATAGGTCTGTGCAATCATGGCCGCAGTATTCCTGTTTAAGGGGAAAACAACTCTTTGGTTTTACATGTTTGAAAAGAGGAGACAGCTCTCCCTCAGTGTTTTATGGCAGTTCCCCCTCTCGCCTCCCCCTTCTACCTTAAACAGTCTGGGTTTGTTTTGCTTGTATAATTAGGCAATAGCAGCTGATTGGCTTGGAATCCATGGCATTATATCATCCTGAGAGCTGCCTCAATTGATGGACAAGAGAGGCAACAGTCTGTTTATTTGCAAAAGCTCCAAACGGGCCTGCCTGTGCCATGCACACAGGAAAGTGCATTAGTGCAGCTTTTTTAGAATTCTTTGAGAGCAGATATACTGCTAAGGCACTTGAACTCTATTATGATGTCAAGCTTCTGCTATTTTCTATTATCCTTAGAAAGAAAGCAGAAGAAATCCCCTATATGGTTTCATGAAAGAGAATCTATCATTTGAGAATAATTGTGCCCACAGCCCTTAATGCGCTGTCGAACCTACACAAATTAAAAGAACCATTATCAAAGTCAGTGCAGTATTTATACACTCAACCATCACTTTGCTAAATAATTGCAATAATGGTGCACAGCAGCAGTGCTGAAAATGTGTTTTACTGACTTATTTCCTTTCTGCAAGAAAAGATACAGCTATCTTCTTCTATCAGCCAAGATTTGGATTTAATGACTTGCCCTCTTTCCTCCCAGCCTTCTCTGTCTGGTCAGTTAAGAGCTGCAACTCTTTTTTCCCATATATCCCACCCTATTTTTGCCCTCAATTGCTTGCCATTATCTCCTGCTGGGAACATTTTCTGCATAAAGTTGCTTGGTACAGCTGGCAGTGTGAGGCACCCCAAGGATGGCTGTACGTGAGGATGCTGAAAAACCCAGGGAGGAAATATCCCACAGAGCCAGGAGTTTTTTTCACTGATTTAATTGAGACTTAGAGATTTCACTGGTTGCCTGCAAAGCTCTGCTTGCTAGTTCAACCATACCCTTTCCAGCAAAATAGTTTAAATTTTCTGCAGTAACTCCTGTGGAATTAGAATTGAATAATTCCATGAGTGCTGATTCAGATTAGAAATTAGAAATTAGAAATTAGAAAGAAATTGTTCCCTGTGAGGGTGGGGAGGCCCTGGCACAGGGTGCCCAGAGCAGCTGGGGCTGCCCCTGGATCACTGGAAGTGTCCAAGGCCAGGTTGGACCTGGTCTAGTGGACAGGGCTTGGAACTGGGTGATCTTTAAAGTCTCTTCCAACCCAAACCATTCTGTACTTCTATGACTCTGTGATATTTGCACAACAAAACTTAAAGTTATGTACCCATGCATTTGTTCACAGCCAGATCAATTTACCACCATGCTTCAAAATATTTCCTTCTTTTTGAAGTGGAAAAGCAAAATGGAGTTTTCTTGATGCCTAAGCACTACCACAAATGTTTCAGTGTCCCTGCACCCTTGTCTTCAGTCCCTCTGTGGTTTGGTGACAGGGCAGTGAGGGTGACCTGAGCTCCTACCAGCCCTGGTGGCTCAGGAGGGGCAGGTTCAGGCTCTCCTGGTGAGGATTCCCTGGTGCTGACAGGAACTGAGCTCCAGATGCTTCAGCTGCTGGTGGGATGCATTTCCTAACCCTGACTCCCTGTTTTGATGCGTGATTTAGGAACTAATGGGAGCTTGTCACATTGGGTGAGATGGTCGAAGGTCTTAAAGGATTGGGTGTGGGGAGGATCAGTGCTGGACAGAGGGATCACAGGAACTTGTTTGCTTAAGCATTCTCCTGAAAACAGGAGAACTGAAAACCCCTGAAAACTCCTGAAAACTCCTCTTCTCCCTTTCATTCTCCTTGCTCTTCTATCTGTTGTGCAGCCACCCAGGAGCTGAAATGAGACAAAGAATGAAATGTGTATTTGAATGAAAATTTCTGTAGCCACTGAAGTGCCACGGGTCACTGTGGTTCCCACCTCCAAAGGCTGCTCAGGTCTCTATTACAAAGCAGTTTATTTGTCTCTCAGAAGATCCTTTTAGCACCAAATGAGGCAGCAGAGCCATGCAGGCTGTGCTGGGAAAGGGGCTGCAGGGCTTTGCTGGCTGCTGTGTCTCGGAGCAGGGACAGGGCACTGATGGAGAGAGATGTGCAGGAAGATTAAATTTCCTTGGGAGAAGCTGTGCCTGGTCTGGCTGGGGCTCTCAGGCTCATTTTCATAAATACCAGATTTATTGTGACATTACAGTGAGTATTTTTCTCTTGCCTGAGATGGGGGAATGAACCAAACAGCAGCACTTGGCTAAACAGGTTCTTTCCACTCAGCTGTGTAAAAGGTGCCTGCCTTTTACACTTGTAAATATGACAGAGAAAATGGTGTCATCAGCTTGTAATAAAGTATTCCAGTCTGAGATTGCCATCTGTCAATGATATTTTAGCTCATTTTCTTTCAGGAAAGAAAGTGAGCTTGTTTTCTTTAATCTCCTGATAAAATTCCAGTTATTTACAGCATTGAATTTTCTTAAAAAAAAAAAAAAAAAAGATTATGCTGCAGCCAAGGGAATTATTTGACCAAATAGGTTTTTTTGCCTTTGTTTCACTGCATTAGTTTATTTCAAAGGAGGAAAGAAAAGCTTAGCTGGTGCTTTGTGGAGGCTGCTAAAAGTTTTTTACTTGCCAGCTCTTCTGTCTCTGCAAAAAGAAAAACAACCCAACAAACCCATGATACAGAATTATCAACCTCACACCCTTTGGAAGTTATAAAACCCAGACAACCCAGGACTGATTTTTAAAAAAGTTAATTTTTACACCATATTTTCAGGCTTTTATTTGCTCTCTGCTTTAAGCCTCAGCTCATTGGAAATGCTCTATCCTTGGGATGCCATCAGGATGGAAGCTTTGTGAGGGAGAGCAGGGCTTTGCTGTCACCTCCAAGAACAGAGACTCCAAATAAACCCCTCAGCAGGACCAGTAATGGTCCTAGTTTTGGGAGAGATGCCAGGAACAGGAGTGGAGAGAGGAAAAGCAGCTGTGGGGGAGAAGAGGGATCCTATTTTGCCTTCTGATGGTCAGGGATGTCAGCAAGTGAGAAGGGGGGTGTGAGTAAAGAAAACAAGGTGGAATGGGCACATTCCCAGCCATCATTTCTAAACCCTTCTCAAGGAGGGTGATCCTCACCCCACACACACAACCTGCATTTAGCCAGCTGAGGCAGGAGCAGGAATTCAGCATTTTAATTAAACTCCAGGGACTCTGGTGACATCAAATCCCACCTCCTGGAAGGAGGCAGGGAATGCACCTGGGGGCAGCCACGTGCAGCTACTGATGTGCAGATTTGAAAACTGGGAAACAGTTCCCATTGGAATTACTCTTTCCTAAACATTGCAAATTCCATTTACTAAAGCAGCTGGTGTTGGAAAGAACGTAAAGAATTGGCTCTAAAGCCCATTATTCCTTTCACAACCAGCTAATGAATTTTCCCTCTGCCCTTCTACATCAGTTTTCTTTTAGCAAGAGACTTTTTTTTCATATTACTTTCAGCTATCTCTGGTGTTGGAGCTTTGATATCTCATTAGTACAATCTGTAAATACGACTCTGCAGACATTGCTCAAGGGCAGACTTTGACCCTGAGCACTCCAGCAGCTCCTGCTTTAGAAAATACATCTACAAAGAGCTGCTTAAAGCTGGGGCTGAGAGCTGGGGCTGCAGCAAAGAGTTAAATGTGAGAAGTGAGAAGTGGAATGTGATGGTGGCCAAGTTTATCCCTGTCACACACAGTTGTTTTGGCATAAAAATACTCTATTATGTCAAAGTGTTGCCAACTCTTGCAGTTTTAATACAGTTCACACGTTATATTTGTTTGGGCTTTTTCCTTTAAAGTCCTGGTTTCTGGAGTTCTGCCAGCACAAGAAATTCAGTTTTTTTCCCCCTAAAAGTAAGTTTCTACTTCATGGTTAAGAACAAAGCCTTGAAAAGATGATTTAAATTCATTTCAACAACTCAGAAAAGCAGAAGATAATTGAACACATATTATTTTTCTGAAAGATAATACCTCATATTTTTGTGACTTTTAAATACTTGTGACTTTTAAATACTGGTGGTTGGCAGCAGTGTTGTTATAATTTATGACTAACTTTGATTTTTTTTTTTGGTTTTGTTGTTGTAATCAGTCATATCTATGTCTACATTCTATATACATTCCAAAATAAATGCATGTAACTCCCATGTTTGAGCTGCAGGAAGGGGTTTCTGTTTACCTGTGTAGAGAGCTATATAGTTCATGGAATAACTAACATTGGAAAAGATCAATCACATCCCAACTTTGGCCATCCAAGAGCATCACATCCAAACTTTGGCCAAGTTCTACAATGCTCACTGAACCATATTGTGAAGTGCCACAGCTTGTTTTGTGAACAATTCCAGGGATTGTGACTCCACCACTTCCCTGGGCAGCTTGTTCCAAATTTTCACCACTTTTTGAGTGAAGAAATTGTTCCTAATACCCAACTTGAGTCTCCCCTGATGCACCTTGAGGCTGTTTCCTCTTGTCCTATCACCTGGGAGAAAAGACAGATCCCCCATCTGGCTCCACCCTCTTTCCAGGTGATTGTAGAGGGTGATAAGGACCCCCTGAGCCTCCTTTTCTCCAGGGTAAACAACCCAAATTCCCTCAACTGCTTCTCATAGCTCTTATTCTCCATAATATATCCAGATATCTCCAGATATCCAGTCCAGATACAGTGGGAATTTCAGGAAGAGAAAAAAACCAGCACAAGAGAGGTACAGTTTTAATTTGAGAATGGTGTCTCTGTAAGTGTGTGGAAAAGATGGGAGACCCAGCAAACATCTTCCTCCTCCCCACATCAAGCTGTTCTGTTTCACACTTGCCAAGGGGGGTTTTTTGGCCCTCCTCATACTAATTTAAAGATTTACCTCATTTGGAGTTGGGGATGGGCTCGTGCAGAAGGGATGCCACCTCTGACATGGCATCAAGGGCTGATAAGCAGCTCTGGAAAAAGCAGACAGAGCTCCTCAGCCAACATCTGCCTCCAGAACTGGGTGTTTTTACACTTTTTTAAATGAACTGACCTTGTGAAGTCAGGTTTTGTGCTGGAGGAGGTGCCTCCATCATAAAATATAAATCTTCTCTTCCAGGCCAGGTTGGACAGGGCTTGGAGCAACCTGGTCTAGTGGAAGGTTCCCTGCTCATGACAGGGGGGGGAGTGAGATGAACTTTAAGATCCTTTCCCACCCAAACCAGTCTTGGATTCTAAGATTATAGGGTTGCAACAGCCTTAACTGCCCCAGTCCACAGCCAGCCATTCCAGAGGGATGATGCTGCAGGGGCCTCTGGTTTGGGAAACCCTCCCTGCTCAGGCTCCACTCCTGGTGCCATCCTGGCTAAAAAGGCACCCAGAAAAGAGTGGTGGTAGAAGAAAAATAGGATTCAGTCTTGGCTTTCCTTTTCACAGCTTCTCCTTCATTCAGCCCCAGGAACTTCCCTCCTCCCCATAAAAAAAAACCAAACAGAACAAATTTATATGTATCATAGACATATTTATTTACTGATGCTACTGCAAAGCAGGACATTCTAGAATAAAATATATTTCAGCAAATTGCATTCTGAGCAGGATGTTTAACACAGAGTCTCCTCCATGCTGAAAATACAGGATTTCCTGTGTGAGTGAACCTCTTGCTCAACACAGCACTTAGTGAGGGGCTTTATTTTGGCAAAGGCTTGGCAAAATCTATTCAGGAATCTATTCAGTGAGCAAAATCCATTCAGGAAGCACAAGAAAATTTAAAGAAATAATAACATCTTACCCCCAAATATGCTGAACAATCAGGGCAAAGCAGCATTTACCTCACTGAGAACTTTCTGTGAGTGGCCACAGGGAGAATAAAATGGCTACAGAAAGTCCCTTGGCCCAGGATATTTTGCCCTGCCCATCCCAGCAGTCCCAATTTCAGGTGGGACCAGTCTGGGAAATGTGTGGAAAAGTGAAGTGTGTCCTACAGACCCACTCTGCAATTAACCTTGTGTTGTATTTTCTAATCACAGCTCTAAGCCACACCTTCCAGTTTTTTATATTTCCAACTCCAATATCTGCCTGGCTTTCAAGACTCCTGAGAGTGCCCCCTTTCCATTCCTGCTGGCACATGATCCATCAGCTCTCCACTGCTCCTCAAACAGGGAGCTGGTCCAGTGCTAATAAACACCCTGCAAGAGCCAGGAGAGGCTGTTTGAGTGCCTGCAGAAATAATATTGGAAATTTGATTTACACTTTTCAGAGCCTCCTGAGGATTACGTCTCAAAATTAAGAAGGGAAAACTTATTTTTAACATCTTGGAGGATGAATAGAAAGCAGGGAGTGCTTGCTTTTGCTGCTTAACTTACACCTTTGCTCCTCTCTGTCTAAACATAGGCTTGGTACTTCATTATTTCAGCCTGGAAAATTCCTGAAGGTGGACTAGCTGGAAAAATCTGGGGTAACATTTAGTTTAAGCTTTCAGACTGAAAGGTATTTGCGTTGATTTCATCCTACACAATTAACCCACTTTTCACTGATGCTCTTCCTTTGTTTTGGTAAAACTGCACAAATTTAACCTGCCTGTATGTAACATTTGGGGCCAGTAGAGAATTATTTCAATTAAGTAATTTCCTCATTTTCCCATTAGAGGCATTTGGTTTTTGTTTTCTCTTTTTTTAGGATTAATTTTGATGTAAACATCTCGATTAAAAAATGTTATGCAATGTCAGTCCTGAAAGGTAAAAGAGAATTATGTTACCTTGTGTTTTAGTTCAGGAGACCCCCTTGCATGAACCAGAGCTGGCTTCCTACTCAACAAACATCCAGCTGGAAAATCAAGGTACAGGATACATAACATAAATATTTGCACTTTAGGTGTTTTGTATGAGGGTTTTATTTTTAAGAAATATTACAAATTTTAAGAGTCTTAAGTGCTGTTGGTCAGCTGATGTTGTTTATTCTGTAACAGCATAAAAACAGAGACTCAGGCCCTTTATGTGTCTGATAGGATCTCTAATACATGTGTGAATACTGAAGGTAAGTAACTGTGTCGAGCTCCATTTGAAGAGAAATTCATTGCTGCAGCAAAGGTTTTCCATCATATTGCTGTGATTTGATAATTTCAGTGCTGCTGGTCAGGGAGTCTGAGGCAAAAGCTCAGAGAATTATCAGCTAATAGCTCCTGAAGGCCTGCAGCTGATATTAAACTTGAACTTTTATGAAACCGGATTTTCTGCTACAAAGAGGCAAAAAGCACATTGAATCTGTGCTAAATGAGAAAACATTTTTTCCTCTTTGCATGGGGAGGAGGTGATTCACTGCTTCCACACTTGCCCTGCCAGACCCTGGGCTAGCAACAAGCAGTATTTGGCCAGTCCAGATTGCAGGGCTGGTGCTGCTGTGGCTGTAAAGGTGAGGAGAGGGGGGACCTCTGTACTTGGCTTTTTAACTGGTGGATGCAACCAGACAATCCCAGAATTAATTGGA
Source organism: Peucedramus taeniatus (assembly GCA_013400575.1). Taxonomy (NCBI): domain Eukaryota; kingdom Metazoa; phylum Chordata; class Aves; order Passeriformes; family Fringillidae; genus Peucedramus; species Peucedramus taeniatus. Next base: position 1,487 of record WBNO01021642.1, on the reverse strand, counting down.
AAAATAATTAAAAGACCTTGTTCCACACCCTGCCATGGGCAGGAACACCTTCCACCATCCCAGGGTGCTCCAAGCCCTGTCCATCCTGGCTTTGGACACTGCCAGGGATCCAGGGGCAGCCACAGCTGCTCTTGGTGTTGGTGTCAGGGTGGCTGAATAGAAAAAGTTCTGAAAAAATGTGACAGCTACAAGTGCTGTGGGCCAGAGTTAAAATTAGTGATGGTGTACCTGCAATGGCTGAGGGGAAAAGAAATTCTTGCAACACAGAGCCTTGATTCAAGGTTTGTGGATGTGAATGAGAGGTTTATCACTTCTTTCAATAGGCTCAAGGGCAGAACTTGTAATAATAAACAATTTAATAAAGAAATCATAATTGGGCAAGCCTGAAGAAATTAAGGGTGCAAGCAAATATTCAAGAAGTAAAAAGCTGATGGTTTATAAGCTGCACTGTCACATTCTTGCACTGAGCAGACAGTGGAAATAGAGAGAGGTACTCCAGGTACTCTTGTGGGGCACATAGAACCATAGGATTGATCGGGTTGAAAGGGACTTTAAATCTCATCTCATTCCACACCCTGCCATGGCAGGGACACCTTCCACCATCCCAGGGTGCTCCAAGCCCTGTCCAGCCTGGCCTTGGACACTGCCAGGGATCCAGGGGCAGCCCCAGCTTCTCTGGGCACCCTGTGCCAGGGCCTCAGCACCCTCACAGGGAACAATTCCTTTGTTGTAAATCACACCTAAATTTCACCTCTTTCAGTTTGAACCAATTCCCCCTGTCCTGTCACAGCAGCTCCTGATGCAGGGTCCCTCTCCAGCCTCCTGGGACACTGGAAGGCTGCTCTGGGGTCTCCACACAACCTTCTCTAGGCTTGATATTAAGACAAAGTGACATTCTTGCTATCTTTTAGGCAAACCTGAATTTCTGAGAACCCACCCAAAACCAAGTGAGAAGTGCCTTTGAAATAATAGTGGATATTTTGACTGACCTTTTTAAATAGATCTCTGGTATATGAAAAGCTGCTTCATGAAAGCATCCCACTGCAAACTCAATCATTTCAGTGCCACAGTTGTGTGGACTGGCATTTTGTGCTCTCTTTGTGGCTGGCATGAGGAGAATAAATCACACCCCACATGACCCTCTAATCACTCACATTTTCCAGAAGAGCTCCTAGCAAGCTAAATGAAGCATGGTGAACAGGCTTTTAGCCTGCTCAGCCTGCAGGTAGGTGCTGCAGTGAGAGAGTTTTAGTGCAGAATGAGCAAATCTGGACCTGCTGCTTGCAGAATTTCCACCTCACCCTGTCCTATGGAGACTCCCAGGTCCTGGAAGTGAGGAGTGACCCTGAATTTGCAGGTATCCTTCTCCCAGGAGGCAAGGCTTCAGAGAATAAATTTAGATGGCAAAGTGTGGGCATTCTGGCAGGGTCAAAAAATATGATAAAATAAAATATGAATATGAAATAAAATATCAATAAAACAAAATA
>WBNO01021634.1:0-16252 GCA_013400575.1 Peucedramus taeniatus | reverse complement strand
ATAATACAATTATATATATAATATATATATTATACTATGATATATATTACATGTATATAATTCTTATATTCCTATTTTTCTCCCTTTGAGTTGCTGCTCAGTGAGGCCTCCCCACTGGAGCTCCTGCAGTCTGGCCAGTTGAAGGTGGGGGGCATTGCCCAGATTTCACCCCCATTTCCAAAAAACACTGCCCCAGTTCCCCCAGCCTTGCCCCCAGGCTGTATTTTGGGAGCTGCTGGAATATTATCCCAGCACAAGCTGTCCCTCAACTCGTGGAAGTGCATTTAACAGTTAAAGGTGTTCCAAACAAGCAATATTAATTCCTGAGGAAAAAACCCACCCCCCTCTCTCACAGGTGCCCTCTGCAAATTGAATTCACAGCCCAGAATTTCTATTTCTTTCTATGTTGCTTTAATTTTTTAAAGTTTTCTTAAGTTTTCTGATGTTTATAGTCTTTATATAAACTTCTACACATACTTTTTATAAATAACTTATTGTTTTTCTTTTTTTTATAGAAGATGAGCAACCTAAAAGACACTTGGATTGCCCAGTGGCATTGAGGAGGTGGCACTGTCACCTTCCAATGACACTGGCATTTCAGAAAAATAAATATATACAGTCAAATATTTTAATAAAGAGTTTTTTAGTTTGCTTTGAGCAGAACTGCTCTGTGTCCTTCTTGTGTCACCCCAAAGTAACATTTCTGTTCAAAGGAAATCTTTGAATAGATTAAAACTGCTTCTAATTTTTGGTTTAGGTTCAGAAGGTCTCCTGCTCCCTTTGGGGCTGGTGGCAGATATTGATGAGCAGCTCTTCATTTAATGGAGAAGGGAGTCCTGCCTGGTGGGTTTCCAGGGAGGAAAAGAGAAGAATGAAACCAGCTAAAAGCAAATATTTCAACAATTGCTCCAAAGCTGCCGCTTTCATTCCAGGTAGGAATGAAAATATAGGATTTAGGCAGTTAAAATTTTTTTTCTTCCCTACTTCCTTCCTCCAAGCAGCCTGGCAGGGTTTGGTCCAAGAGGAGTTGATGCTGGCACGTGGTCAGCAGTGCTGGCAGCTTCTGTTTTCCAGGCACAGCTTTGGGGCTTTTGGAGGGACACAAGGGTGCAAAAGGGTCTGTCTGAATGAATGAAACCCTTCCCAGCTCCAGGAATGCTGCTGGGTGTTAAAGAGCAGGGAAAAGGGATTCTCCAGGCCTGCAGGGCTCCAGCACTGTCTAGACTTGGTAATGCAGTGCTGCAAAACCGCCCTCCTTGAACTCCTGCCACGGCCTTGGAGAGTCCTGGAAATGGAGCTGGAGAAACCTCCCGGTGCCAAAGCCTCAGCCATGGAAATGAGCCCCCAGCTCCTGCCAGATCTGGCAGCTCAGCCCTCTCAACTGCTCAGCTTGCAGCAGGTGGGAGAAAAGCTCATTTCCTAAACTCACATCCCTCTGGAAGCCAAAGGCCCCTCCTGGCTCCCCGTGGCCTCTCCCTCGAGTCAGTGGAAAGATTCCCTTGGCTTTAATGGTCTTTGCACGAGTGCCTGATTCCTTCCTGCTCACAGCCTCTCTTGGACTCAGCCATGGAAACAACTGCAGCCATAAAGTGCTGCAGTGAACTGTAAACCCTTCAAAGCAGCACCAGGGCAGATTTCCCTGTGCTCCCAGGCACTTGGAATGGGATTTGTTTGACAAAAAGCCTGATCTGTGTGAATGAGGGATTGAACAGAGGAGGCAGCGAGGCTGGAGAGGGGCTGGGAACACAAACCCTGAGAGGAACTGAGGGAGCTGGGGGTGCTCAGCCTGGAGAAAAGGAGACTCAGGGGTGCCCTCATCACTCTGCAGCTCCTGAAAGGTGCCTGTGCTCAGCTGGGCTTGGGCTCTTTCTGCAGGCAGCACTGACTGAATCTGACTGTGAGAGGGACAGAGATGCTCACAGGGGTCTGAATGAGGCTTTGACAATGTTTGCCTCTGTGGAAGGTTGCTCAGCTGGCTCTGGGGGAGAGGAGGCTGATGGTGACTGCTCTTTCTTTCTTTAGGTCCTAAAAACTTTCTGGATTGAGGCTTTAGGTTGTTTTTGCTTCACTGTTCCAACACCAGATGGGTTCTGATGGGGTTTTTTTTCACAAAGGCAACTGAGTGTCTGCACCTCCCACCTGCCCATCCCTCTCATCCTGTGCAACCTGAGTCCAAAATGTGACCCCAAAATGTGATCCCATGATGTGACCCCAAAATGTGACCCCAAAAAGTGATCCCCACTTCTGGAGCCACATCCTGGAGGAGGAAGCTCGGCCTCACTTTCCCAGCTGTGCATTCCTGAGATGAAAAGGGCAGCTCAGGCCTGGGATGTTTCTCAGCAGAAAATCCAACCTGGGCAATCCATGGAAAAGTCTGGCAGCTCCTGGAGCTGTCTGGCTGCTGGAAAAATCTGGAGAGAGCTCCCTCCTGACACCCCGGGTTGGGGAGCTCTGCCCTTTTGGATTTTGGAGTGTTTGCCCATCAGTCTCCCTAGAAACGTGGCTGCTTGAGGCTGCCAGTCCAGCCATGTGGGAATTGTGCTGGCCTGGCTCTTTTGGAAGGATTATTTGCTTTTTAAAGCCCTTGTCTGCAGCCCAAGCTGATGGTTCTGTTGCAGAGGAAAACAGGCAGAAGCCTGAGGTGTGGATGAAGTAATGAGTTCATCTCTCTGCAGTCTAGCCAGGTACACTCTTTTTGCTCCCAGGACTTATTTGAAATGCAGGCATCTTTCCTCACATTTTTATGAAGCTCAATGGCAAATAACGGTCACCCTCTTGTTACATCACCATGAACTTGTTTTTTTGTCTGAGAAGGAGAGATCCAAGGGCAATATCCTTGCTTGCCCTGCATTTGCTTACTCTGGGATGTGCAATCTCCAGCAACCCGGGGTTTATGTCAGGACCAGGACTCAGCTGGGCTGGACTGGTCTGGGGACAGATGGAGAGACTTGTCCAGTGGAAAATACCTGCATTAGCCTTGGATGGATGATAAAAATTCACCTANTAACGGTCACCCTCTTGTTACATCACCATGAACTTGTTTTTTTGTCTGAGAAGGAGAGATCCAAGGGCAATATCCTTGCTTGCCCTGCATTTGCTTACTCTGGGATGTGCAATCTCCAGCAACCCGGGGTTTATGTCAGGACCAGGACTCAGCTGGGCTGGACTGGTCTGGGGACAGATGGAGAGACTTGTCCAGTGGAAAATACCTGCATTAGCCTTGGATGGATGATAAAAATTCACCTAATAATAATAATAATAATAATAATAATAATAATAATAATAATTTTGTGGGCTTTGGCACTGACCCCATAGACATCACCCTCCTGGGGTCTGGAGCCCATTTCTCCTCTCCTGCCTGGGCTCTTCCCAATGTCCCCAGGGCTCACTGGAGAAAGGGAAAATAAAAATCCAGTCAAATTTGATTGAATAATGAGTTTATTTACTTTGCCCAGCCACAAAACAGGGCATATTCACCCAGAAGGAAATGAAACAGAGGTGCAACAGAATCATCTGTCCTACAAAGGAAACCAGCAGCTCCTTGTGGGAGGGGTGTAAAGCTGTTGATGGAAATGATCATGCCATGATCCTGTGGCCTTGCAGTGCTCTGTGATTTTGGTTACTGCAGGCTGTGATCAGCACAGCCAGACCAGTCCTCATCCCAGTCCAGCTGGCCACTGGCCCCAGTGGCTGTGGCTGCTGTGCCTCGTGGCTTCACAGGGAGTTTATACAGTCCCAGAAATGTCTTTGTGCTGCTTTGTAACATCCACCCAGCTTGGCTGCACCCTGCAGGGCTATTGGTTATGAAACTACCAGGGAATTTAAAAATTCAGCTCTTTTTAATACAGAATTGGTGTCTCCTGGTATGAATATTGCAGTGCTGTGTTCTGCTTGAAATGCTGCTGCTCCAGCACATCAGAGCTCAGCACTGCTTATTCATTTTCCTGCCTGAACCTGGCCAGCCCCATCAAATCAAAATCTGTCCTAAAATTCTGTAGTTTCTCAGATTACACTTCATGCATGGGCAATGGACACATTTAGATGATGCTGCCAGGATGGCTGCACTGGGAGAGAAGGTTCTGCTTGAGGAGGGAAGGTTTTGCACGGTGTGGAGAAGGGTTTTGCTCTAGGAGAGAAAGTTTAGTGCTGTGGGAGAAGGTTTTGTCTGAGGAGAGAAGGTTTTGCTCTGTGGGAGAAGGTTTTGCAGTATGGAGAGAAGGTTCTGCTTGAGGAGGGAAGGTTTTGCACTGTGTGGAGAAGGGTTTGCTCTAGGAGAGAAAGTTTAGAGCTGTGGGAGAAGGTTTTGCCAGGAGAGAAGGTTTTGCATGAGGAAAGAAGGTTTTTCACTGTGGGGAGAGAAGGTTTTGCTGTGTGTGAAGAAGGTTTTGCTGTGTGTGGAGAGGGTTTTCCTCTGTGGGAGAAGGTTTTGCAGTATGGAGAGAAGGTTCTGCTTGAGGAGAGCAGGTTTTGCTCAGTGTGGAGAAGGTTCTGCATGAGGAGAGCAGGTTTTGCTCAGTGTGGAGAAGGTTTTGCTCTGTGGGAGAAGGTTTTGCATGAGGAGAGAAGGTTTTGCACTATGGGAGAGAAGGTTCTGCACGAGGAGAGCAGGTTTTGCTCAGTGTGGAGAAGGTTTTGCCCAGTGTGAAGAACGTTTTACTCCATGGAGAAGGCTCTGCACGAGGAAGGTCTGGCACTGTGGGAGGCTGTGCAGCCCAACTCGACCCCACTGGTGGAGGTTTGGTCAGGTCCCACACGAGCAGTGTGAAGCAAGCAGGTGCCTCTGGCCATCTGCAGGGGGGAGGAGGAGGTGCCAGCCCTCAACCCACCCTCCAGCCTCTGGAGCTGGAAGGTGCCGTGGGTCTAAAACGGGGTCAGGATGACAAAGGGATCATCATCCCTTGGGATCTCCTCTGCTGCTCAGGGGGCTGTGGCTGGAGTGATGGGACAACAGCAGGACAGAGGGTTCAGAGGGCTGAGCTGCCTCCAGGGCTGAGTTAACCAGCTGGAACACAGGGCTTGGAGATGAGCAGGAGCACAGTCAGAGCTAAAAGAGCAGCGGGGCCAGCACAGAAATCCTGCTGGCAATGTGATTTATGGAGCTGTGAGGGTGGCTCTCATTTCCAGTGGCAGATGCCTCATGGTACGTGACATTTGAGCAGGGTGGGAGAGGTTTCACTGCAGGAAACAGGCTCTGCCAGCCAGGGGGGCACTGGGCTGAGCTGGTTTGTGGTGGCTGCTCTCGCAGCCGGGGAGGGAATTTTCTAAATCAGATTTTTATGAGGTGTCTAATTGACTCATCATCCCCGCCCCCCCCTCCGTGCACAAACATTTGCTCTGCCCTGAAATGTGAGATGAGGCGAGAAATGTCTGCATGCAGCAGGGGAGCAGAGGAGGGTGAGGAAAGAGAGGATTCCTCCCTTGCCAATCTTTAAAACAAGACTGTAAAAAAAAGAAAAAATCCCGTATAAAAAAATAACAACAACAGAAAGAGCTTGTGGTTTCCTAAGCCAGTTTGCATTTCTGGAAGTTGATGACCCCCTGGATTACTGTTGTTTTTTTAGACCTCTTTCCATTTTTTTTTTTTTTTTAGGATAGTTTGTCTGCAGTGTGGCTGTGTGTGGGTAGAGAACTGGAAATATGCAGAGGGAAAAAAAAAAAGCTAAAAATGGGCAGGAAAACGAGGATTGCATATGCTTCTTTTTCCTTATATATAAAAAAAAGATTAAAAAAGAGCTTGAAGCTGTTAAAGATTTGGGTTTGTAGGGGTGGAGCACAGGCAGATGAAGCTGATCCTGAAGACCACGAATGATACAGGAATTTTTTGCCTCCCTCCTCGACTGCAGGAGAGCTGTGTCTGAGTTTGCAGAATAACCTCTCCAAACTTCTGATTGACATCCCTTGGAAGCTGCAGAGAGGAGCGGGGATGCAGCCAAGGCATCCCAGGGAGCTGGATGCTGTGCTGGGCCTGCAGCTGCCACCAGGAAATTGGTTCCTCTTTGCTGTCCAGTTTTTGGTGTCACATCTCATTTGGGAGTTTTTGCTCTGAGAACAGTCTGATCCTCCAGAAATGCTTCTCTTTTCTCTGTGAGGTGCATGTGCTGAGCTGAGCCCTGCTGGTCTCCTTGGGATGGGGCTGCTTTGCAGGAACTCCAAAAAAAAGGGAGATTCTGTCCCTGAGTGCAACAGCCAGAGCAGGTCCTGCCCATCCTGCTGCTTTCCTGCTCTGGATTTTCATTGCTTGCACTGCAAGAGGGTCCAAGAGGGACCTGTGGAGGGAAATGAGAGCAAAAAACCAGTTGTTGCACCCTTGCCTGGCAGTGATAAATGCCATTTCCCACTCTGCAGGGTGTGAGGGGCTCCTGGGGACATGGCTCTGTGCTGGCTTGGGCACCAGTGCCCATTAAATTCTCACTCTTTCTCCACCCTGAAGCTCTGCAGACATGCCAAGAAAGCTTTTTTTTGTTTTGTTTTATATTTTCCCAGTTACCAGCCAGAGTATCCACCTGGTTTATTCTGTGCCCATTGCTCCTTTCCAGCACTAAAAGGTTTTTATTTGGAAAGTTCAGCTTTGCTCTCTCCCTTTGTTTCCCTCTGCTGGAAGCTTCTCTTTAAAACATTAATATCCCTATTATTTTTTCCCCCCAAGCAGGTTAATTAATACTTGGTTCATCACCTTGAAAGCTAATCCAGATCCTGAAGGCAATGAATGCCTGCTATAAATAAATCCCCCCATCACTGACAGCCCATCTTTATTTATTCTCCTTCAGGAAGCAACCTCTGCTTGGCTCTAAAGGAGTTAATCCCAAACTTCTCCCAGGCTTAGTCTGGGCTTGGCCTGGCTCCATGTTTTCCTGCTTGAGCTTTACTGTGCAAACATGGTGCCTTTTAATGAGGGAAAAAAAGCAGATTTGTGGAGAGAGACCCAGACAGCTCAGCAGGACCCCTCCAGCCTGGGTCAGCAAAAGCCACTGGAGTTTGTGGGTGTTTTTATGGGCTGGGAAAGCTCTGGCTCTCTCTGAAATATTATTTTGTTTTGGTTCTTGGAGAGCCTTTTCCAAGTTCTCATCTGCTTCAAATAAGTGGTGTTTATCATCTTTGTCTCCAGCCATTGTCATCGGTGACCTCAATTAGGTCATATTAAAAATAATGTTGAGTTTGTCACTCATGCAGAATTTAAAAAGTCATTATTTACTTCTGCTGGTAGCTCACACGTTCCTCCTGGGTGCTGCTCTGTCCCCATGAGAGCTCCTGGCTGCTGCCACCTCAGCAGTGTCACTTGTCCTGAGGCAGGGTTAGAGGAGCCAAACGAGCTCCTCCCACCCCTGTGGCTCAATTTGGGTTTCCCCATAAGTGAGGCCAATTTTAGGGTTCAGAATTTGCGTTTTCCCATAAGTGAGGCCATTTTGGGGCTCAGAATTTGAGGTTTCCTCATAAGTGAGGCCATTTTTGGGGTTTAGAATTTGGTTTTTCCCCATAAGTTTGGCCATTTTTGGCGCTCAGAATTTGAGGTTTCCTCATAAGTGAGGCCATTTTTGGGGTTTAGAATTTGGTTTTTTCCCATAAGTGAGGCCATTTTTGGCGCTCAGAATTTGGGGTTTCCCCATAAGTTTGGCCATATTTGGGGCTCACAATTTGAGGTTTCCTCATAAGTGAGGCCATTTTTGGGGTTTAGAATTTGGTTTTTTCCCATAAGTGAGGCCATTTTTGGCGCTCAGAATTTGGGGTTTCCCCATAAGTGAGGCCAATTTTAGGATTCAGAATTTGGATTTTCTCCATAAGTGAAGCCATTTTTGGGGCTGCCCCCAGGAAGCTCCAGCCTCAGGACTCCCATGATTGTGCAACATTCTCAGTTTTTGTACATTTTCCCACCCCTCATGGAAGTGTCAAGCCCAAAGGAGCAGCCAGACATTTTTCATGATTATTTTAAAATCTGTGCTGCTCTGGATGATGAACTTACATTTTTTTTAATTTCTATTTTTTTTTTCCAGAGACACTGGCTCATCAATTTTTAATTCTTGATCTTGGCAGCGCTGGTTGAATTAGAAACAGAACAACTGATTTTAATGAGTGCAAGATTAATGCAGATGAGCTTGGCTGGGACTGTGATCCAGCTGAGGAGAGGTGATTGCCTCCCCCAGCTCCCTCCTTGGTGGCTGTCACATCCCAGCACCACCAGAGCAGGGAATATTCTCATCTCAGCTCCTCACCTGCAGGAGAGATGCTCATTAACCAAGTTCACTCAGGATATTTTGCTAATTAACCCCTGGCAGCTGCTCTGGACCCTCCTCAGCCCTGCAAGGTGCAGGGGGAGGAGGAAGGTGAGGATGATGTGCACGGGCAGAGGAGGAAGCTCCCTCTGGATGGGAAGGAGAAGATTTTGGCTGTTGTGTGAGGCCACCACAGCTCCAGCAATGGCTGTGATCCACACCCGTTGCCTGTCCCTCTGTGGAGAGATGCTGCTTTATTTTTGGGTCATATAAACAGCAGCTCTAATCAAACCCCACACCCACAATCCCAGTTCTCTCATTCCATTTTGGGAGTTTCTCCAGGGCCTCAGGTCAATGCAGTGTTCTCTGGGGTCAGTGCCTGGCAGCACAGAAAGTCTGAAATTCTCAGTAATCAGGGTTCCAACACAGCTCCAGGGGGAAAATCTGTGCAGGAAAAGGGGTGAAAGGCACCTTGTCTGGGTCTGAGCCCAGCTCTGTAGGAGCAGGATGGGGAGAATCCCCCTCAGAGAGCCGTGGCTCCATCTGGGCCTTTTGGAGGCCTGATTCCCAAATATCAACTTCCCCCCATGTCCAGAGCCAGGACACCCAGCCAGGGCCAGTGCTGGGGGTGAGGTCTGGCTCTGCTGCCTTGGGCTCCCCCCTGTGTACCCCAAAAACCCCAGGGGTGCCTGGCACCATCCCCTTCCAGCAGCTGGGAGATTCAGGGATCACCAAACCCAGAGATTTTTCCTCAGCTCTGTCCTCCACCAGCATCTCCCCAGCCTGGCTGGGCCCAGCTCTGTGCTGCTTGACCTGGCCAGGTGGAGATGTCAAGAGAAGTCAGGTTTTTTTTGGTTTTTTCCCCCATTTTCAGCTTGTTACAAACCGTTGTTGCCTTCAGGACAGGAGCGCTGCTTCAGCCCCGTGTCGCCAAGGAGAGCTTAAATATTGTCATTAAAAAATTCCAGCCTTGCATCATCTTCTCAGACACACAGGAAGAAACCTTTGCAATTAAATTCCCTCTGCTCCAGCAGGAGGGCAGAGGTTTCTCCTTTTTTCCCCCCCTTTTCTGTGATGATGATATTCTGGGATTTTAGAGCAGCAGGGGGAAAAAAAAAGAAGCCTGTTTGATTTTCCTCATTATGTTAAGTCTGGTTTTACTTTCTGATTGCCAAAGCATGATAAATGGAACACAGATTACCTAGAGATTTTCAAAGATTTGCTTTCAATTTGATTTTTCCTGAGCCTTATTAAGCCTGCAGGTTTTATCTACACTTTGTTCTTCCACTGGAGTAACATCACCATGTATTAATAGCCATATTTTTTTTTCCATTTGAAATTAAAACCAGACAGAGGCTTCTCATGCTTCGCTTTCAAATCCTATTTTAAAAAATATTGATCATGTGTGTGTGTTGTTTTTCCTTTCCCCTGACCCTGCTGGCTCTGCAAAGGACATTCCCCAGGAAATGCTTCCAGTCATGGATCTCTGGGCATTGCTGGGTGCAGGTTTGTGGATTAAGGGATGCATTTTAGAAGGTTTAATATATAGATGATTAAAAAAAAAGTGGCTTCCAACAGAAAGGCAGGCAAGAAAAGTAAGATTTAAAAGCAGAAGCTGTAAAATCAGGGAGTACAGAGGAGCTTAGGCAGGGTAAGGTAACCCTTGATGTGCTCAGGTGCATCTTGAAGGAGTTAATGCCATTGGAAGGGCTTGTCCTTCTTGATTTTAGGAGAAATGGCCCCAAATCCATGGCTTTGGGAGAAATGGCTGAGAGCCCTCAGCACAGCCTGAGTGCTGCTCTCTGGGAGAGGCCTGGAGGGTGGCATTTTCATGGGGACAACACAGGACACACAGACAGACAAAAGCCACCCTGACACACGTGGTGTGCTCCTTCTGCTGGGCCAGGAGACCTGAACCACCTCCAGGGCTCTGCAGGTGGGTTTCAGCCCAGGGAGGGTTCCAGGGCACCCTCCTCTTTCTGTGCCCAGCCAGAGGCCTCGGGGCAGCTGGAAGAGGGATGGAAAAGCCCCCTGCACCTCTCTGGGAAGCAGCTTCCTCCTGAGCATCAGGACAGGGGACAGGAGCTGGCTGTGTGCTCTGGGTCCTGGGGATAAAACACCCAAGGCAAAGTGCTCAGAGACACAGGGGTGAGAACAGGGAGGAAGGGGAGGGAGGGAAGGAAGGAAGGAAGGGAAGGAAGGGAAGGAAGGAAGGAAGGAAGGAAGGAAGGAAGGAAGGAAGGAAGGAAGGATGGTTTCAAAGCAAGGGCCAAGCTGCTGGAGCCACCTGCAAGAGCTGGGGTGCCCCAGCCAAGTGAACCCCTCATTCCCAGAGCTGTCTCCGTGAGCTGAGGGGTTTCTCGGGGTGCTCTCCTCCAGACAGGACCCCAGGAGCTGCGCTTGAACTGGAGACAGCTCTTCTGGAGAGGTTCCCTGCCGTTCCTGCAGCCCCACTCGATGAACTCTAATTATAACTCACTGCTTCTATTTATAAAGCAGAGCAGCACCGAGGAGCTGAGGCCACCACGGCCCCAGTGGGGCCAGCCCAGCCCAGCTCAGCTCAGCTCAGCCCAGCCCAGCTCAGCTCAGTCCAGCTCAGCTCAGCTCAGCCCAGCCCAGCTCAGCTCAGTCCAGCTCAGCTCAGCTCAGCCCAGCCCAGCTCAGCTCAGTCCAGCTCAGCTCAGCTCAGCCCAGCCCAGCTCAGCTCAGTCCAGCTCAGCTCAGCTCAGCCCAGCCCAGCTCAGCTCAGTCCAGCTCAGCTCAGCTCAGCCCAGCCCAGCTCAGCCCAGGCTCTCCCCCTCTCCCACAGAACTCTTCATCTCCACTGCCCATCCAGAGCCTCACCCTGCACTGCAAAGGGCATTCCCAGTCCTCTTTCCTTTGGATACACACACGTGGGGTTTTTTTCCCACTTGTTTACAAGAGAATGTTTTCTTTTTAAGAACAGGGATTGTTTTTACAGCAGGTCCAGCCCTGTCTCATAAACCAAACATTTCCCAAGCACTCCGTGGCTCGGGGTGACGTTGCTGTTGCTGGAATGCCAGTGTTGAATATCCAAAATGTGTTTCTTGCTGGAGCCTGGGGGTTTTGTGCTCTGTGTCCCCAGATGTGACACAGAGGAGCGATGGGTCCTTGTGGCTGAGCCAGGGGGTGGGGCTGGACCTGGGGCTGAGCTGGGGAAGGATTTGGGTTTATTTTAACACAATAACACCATAACCCAAGGCCAGCTCTCACCATCCTGCAGCAGGGGAGCATCCCCTCCATTTCTGCTGGGTCAGCTCAGGCTGGAGCTGGTTCCAGTGTGACAAGGACTGGACTTTGCTGCTGGTTCTGGTTTTACCTCAGCATTGCCTCAGCCCCCCTTTCCAAGAGCATCAAGCACCTGCACTTCTGAGAGAATGCAGAGTTTTCCCCCAGGAAATCTCTCATCCTCTCACTATCACCACTCCATGCAGGATGCCAGATTTGATGAAAATGCTCTGATCTGTTCTGACAAATCCTCCATTCCTAAGTAGATAATAACCAGAAAATCTTCCTAAATAAATCCTGGTTTCGGATCTGTGCCCACACTTTGTTATTCTTCCCATACCAATTAACTGCTCCTTCTTGCCCTGAACTGGGAGCATCCTCAGCCCCTCCACGGGGAAAGGAGACACAGATTTATGGAGCTTGGTGTGGGACTGGGAGGAGAGTTATGACTGCACAAAATTGAGAGTGTGATTTGGCAGCACAGAGGCACGAGTGGCCAGAACCCCTCTCCTCAGCTGAGCAGGGATTAAAGGTTGCAGATAGCCATAATATCCCAAACTGCAGCAGGAAGGGCTGGGATGCCTTCCCATGCTAGAGGATCAAAGAATGGCTTGGGTTTGGATAAAAATCACCTAATTCCAACCCCCCTGGCCGTGGGCATAGCAGCCTTTCAGGGAAGCTGGCACTGGAGGAGAGACAGGGATATATTGGAATAACACCCCTTTATTTTCCTCTCTCTTCCTCCAGTATCAAGTGGATATATTTGATATTGAGAGGTCCCTTTGGGCAAAGGGAATCCCAGGACCCATCTGCCCCCAAAACTCTGATGCCACTAATGAGGCCAGAGCTCCACAGGTTGAAGGAGTGAACATCTGCTCGTGGTGGCTGCTGCACTCCCGTGGCCACCAGCCACATCCCCAGCGCCTCTGGGGCAGCTTTTCCACCTCCTCCTTCCCTCGGCCTGGAGCCAAAGCCCCCCAGCGCGGCGCCGAGCTGCAGAAAAGGCCCGGGAGGAAAAGTTGGGCTGGATCAGCTCAACAAAACCAGAAAATCCTGGGGATGCAGAACTGCGGGGGGCTGGGGTTTGGGCAGGGATGTGGGGATGAGGGGATGAGGGGATGGAGGGACACAGGGATTCAGGGATGCAGGAATGAAGTGAGGCAGGGATGAGGGAATGCAGGGATGCGGGGATGGAGGGATGTGGGGATGCAGGGATGCAGTGATGCAGGGAAACAGGGATGTGGGGATTCAGGGACACAGGGATTCAGGGATGCAGGGATTCGGGGACACAGTAATTCAGGGATTCAGAGATGCAGGGCTGCAGGGATTCAGGGATGCAGGGATTCAGGGACACAGGGCTGCAGGGACACAGGAATTCAGGGACACAGGGATTCAGGGCTGCAGGGCTGCAGGGCTGTAGGGATGCAGGGATGCAGGGATGCAGGGATTCAGGGACACAGGAATTCAGGGACACAGGGATTCAGGGCTGCAGGGCTGCAGGGCTGTAGGGATGCAGGGATGCAGGGCTGTAGGGATTCAGAGATGCAGGGATGCAGGGATTCAGGGACACAGGGATGCAGGGACACAGGAATTCAGGGATTCAGGGACGCAGGGATGCAGGGACACAGGGATTCAGGGACACAGGGATTCAGGGATTCAGAGATGCAGAGACACAGGGATTCAGAGATGCAGGGATTCAGGGATTCAGGGACACAGGAATTCAGGGATTCAGAGATTTAGGGACACAGGGATGCACCGCCCGCTGTCACCAGGAGGTGGCACAGCCCGAGCGCGGATGTCGCACCGGGTCGCGCCCCCCGCGCCGCCGGGACCCCTCAGAAAAGGAGCGAGGTGATTCATCACTTCCAGGAAAGCCAAGGAGAAGTCTCGCATCCTTTTTCTGGGAAAGCCCTCGTGCGGAATTAGTTCCGCGTGGAAAACAAACGAACAAAAAAGGGCACAAATTCTGTTTCGCTTGGAGAGAAGGGAAAAACGAGCCTGCAGCTGTCGGGGCGCCCTCTGTCCGTGTCCCCCCAGGGCCAGAGCCTCTGTTCCCTCCCCGCTGCCCCCATTCCCTGCTCCCACATCCCAGCTGTCGGGATTTTCCCTATGGAAGCTGCATCCACAGCTCGTGGCAGCAGCAGCAGCTCGCAGAGGTTTCCCTGCAGGAGCAGATCCAGCAGAGGCACAAAAAGCAGGAGGGGTCCTTGGCAGAGCAAGGACAAGGTGGCCCTGAGCATCCCACCTGCAGTGTCCCTCTATTCCCAGGTGGGATCAGGTGCATTTTCCCCACAGGACACCTTCATCCCACCTGCCCTTGTGGGAGTGCTCCACAGGCAGCTCTGGCTGAGGTGAGACAGCTGCAAATGGCAAATCAAGGCTCTTTTTTTTCCTCAAAAAAATAACAATTTTCCCTTTCTAACAAAGAAGAGAGGCTGCAAAAGGAAGAGATCAGCCAGTAATGGCTGGGCTTGATCTCAGAGGCCTTTTCCAACCTTGTGATGACAGAGCAAAATGTTTGCTTGGGAGGAAGCACTGACCTGCAGCCCTGCTGCTGGAAAGGCTGCAGCTCAAGAAAATGATTGTCTGTGTTTCACTTGAAGGGAGGATTCTCAGTACAGAATCCCAGAATGATTTAGGTTGGAAAGGACCTTAAAATTCATCTCAGTCCACCCCCTGCCATGGCAGGGACATCTCTCATGATCCCAGGGTGCTCAGAGCCACATCCAGCCTGGCCTTGGTCACTCAGCCATCACACACTGTGCTACTTTGTGACCATGCCCAATTTTTAATAAAATAAAGGTGATTTCTTCCCCCAAAAAAGAGTTCCTTCACTCCCAGTTCTCCTTTCTTGGGTTCCCACATCCAAAGTTAACCAAAATCTGTTCATTCCCATCTGTTTGCCCTGTAACTGCTCTCCCTCAGCTTCCAGGAAAGCCCCAGGACAGGGGAGGGATGTTCTGCAGACACAAGGAATCAGATGCAGGAGATGTTGTGCAATCACTTCCTCACCAGAGCCCATTTCATGCTCCTCAGTCCTTTGAGAGAGGCAGCCACAAATCCTTGTGTGAAATGTGGTGGAGCCCTTGACATGGTGTTGGCAGGAGGCTTCTGTCCTCTCCTGAGAAGGAAACACACAGCAGATTCAAAACCAGTTATTTCTCAAATTAAAACAAAAAATAATTAAACAAATCCTTCCTCTTTTGCTTCTTTTTGTTATTCTTTCTGAATTCCTCCTCAGCATCCTGAGAACCCTTGAGAGGATTTGCATTTGGAACATGAAATGAATTTCTCACAATGAGGACAAAGAAAACCAAGGTCTGTGGGTGGAGGAAGCATCAAGGAGAAATCCTCAGGTGCCAACAGGGATAAAAAGGAAGGAAGGAAGAGAGAAAGAGAGAAAAAGAGAGAGAGAGGAAAGAAAGAAAGAAAGGAAGAAAGAAAGAAAGGAAGAAAGAAAGAAAGGAAGAAAGAAAGAAAGGAAGAAAGAAAGAAAGGAAGAAAGAAAGAAAGGAAGAAAGAAAGAAAGGAAGAAAGAAAGAAAGGAAGAAAGAAAGAAAGGAAGAAAGAAAGAAAGGAAGAAAGAAAGAAAGGAAGAAAGAAAGAAAGGAAGAAAGAAAGAAAGGAAGAAAGAAAGAAAGGAAGAAAGAAAGAAAGGAAGAAAGAAAGAAAGGAAGAAAGAAAGAAAGGAAGAAAGAAAGAAAGTTTCAAAGCAAGGGCCAAGCTGCTGTAGCCACCTGCAAGAGCTGAATATTTCCAGGAATTTTAATTTCCTAAAGCTGCATTCATTTACCTGGCAGAGACAGGGATGTGACAGCAGTGACAACTCCTGCAGCAAACCTGTGAAACTTCACAGGCACAATAACCCAGGGGAACCTGTTCCAGCAAGCCCCAAGCCCATGGGAATGGTTTGCCTTCCATCCACCCCCTCTGAGCCAGCCCAGCACCTCTCCAGGGAAATTGCTGGTCCAGGTGGTTTCTGGTATTTTCAAATAGCCAAAACTCATCCTGAAAAGCACAAAGCCCTGCAGGAGGGGTGGATTCCATCCTCATGCCAGTGCTATCCACCAGGATCACGGACACTCAGGGGTGTTCCTGGCTCAGCTGATGCACAGCCCACATCCTCCCTCACCTCTCCATAAAACCATCAGATGTCTGTGCCAGGATGGAGATGCACAGGAACAAATCAAACATCTCCACTCTGCCCAGAACACGAGTTCATGAACTGCTGCTATCATTCAGGACTGTTCTAATTGAAACATCATGTCTTACACAATCATCCCCTTCTCCATCCCTTCTTTCACTCCTTCAGAAACCATTTCCTGCTTTTCCCAGCTGGACACGCTGTCCTTCCTCCTGCTTTGAAGCAAATATTTTGTTGGGTTTGGCTGCTGCCACAGCCACACATCGAATTCTGCCTGATATTTGAGCCATCTGCTGCTAAAGAGAATATTTGGGGCTGGAAGTCTCCAAAGAGGTCTGAGGGGCTGAGATGAATCAGGAAGCAGCAGAGCAAGAGGAAAATCCTTCTCAGCTTCACCTGCAGAGTAATTCAAGCTGAAATGCTTTAAAAATTCAATGCTGAGAGATGCTTGTTCCAACAGCCTGGCACTCCCAGGCTGAGGAGCTGATCCACCCTGCTCCCCTCCACACGTGGACACGGAATCCAATCCCCATTTCCTCTTTTGTCTCAAGTGGATGGAAAAAGAGAGTTGGCCTCTGAGCTGTGGAGGTTGCCAGCATCTGCCTTTGCCTCATTTCAGCTGCTTGGAGTGATGCCTCAGGTTTTAGGTTTT
>WBNO01021633.1:37982-63416 GCA_013400575.1 Peucedramus taeniatus | reverse complement strand
CTTATTTCATAAAGCGGCATAAGCATTGACCATTTTTGATGCCTCAAGGGAAAATGCTACATCCTTTACTGCATCTACAGTTAAGATGCAGTCAGCTGCAGAACAAGGAAAAAGCCCACTGATGTTTTTACTGATTTCTGCAGGTGGCTAGCTGACACTGAAGTACACCTGATCACGTGAACAAATGCAGTCATGTTGATGTTAAAGCAAATTAAGCTTAATGCAGGCAATCATTTCTTCCAGAATGTAGCACCGAGAAATTGGTGATTCACATGCTCAAAAGTCACAAAGACGCTCCAAAAGCATCCAGCAAATACATGACATTTTTCCTCTTGAGAAGCTGGATTGAAGACTACATTTAAAAAAAAATTTAAATAGTCATAATAACTATGAGTAACATCAATCCCAATAATTGAGGGTAAGCCTTATTAAAGTTTTCCAATCATATTTACCCTCATTAGACATTCTCTTGATGGAAACTCTAGGGCATCCTGTAGTATTTAACTTCTTTTTTATGTCTTTTTGATACATTGAATGTATCAAGGTCCTTACATTGTACTTCATACCTCTGCAGTGTGTGCATCATTCTTGATGTGTTGACTACAGAACAAAATAGTGGGAGTTTAACCAAATTTACACAGAAATGAAATCACTCATCTATTGTTCAAAGGCACGGGACAAGTCTTTGCTGCCTCAGCAAAGAGCCAAGGGAGCCAAGCATCCCAATTATTTTGGCAATCCCTCCAGTCTTTGCATGGCTTTATCCCTCATCTCCTAGGATCCTTAGGATGGATCTAAATCTCTGTTCTTTGCTCCTAGATGTTGGACTCAGCATCTGGCTATGTTGAAATCTGGCTTTTTCTTGAGTTTTGGTTAGCCCAGAAAATGATTCAACATATCTCTCCAATGCAAGGCCTTTGTTTCTCATTTTGTGTTTCACCTAAGCACTTAGTTTTGCCAGGAACAATTCAACACCATAAAAAAGACTTTTAATAAAAACAGCAAAATGGGACAAAATATTGGATTATAGAAATTTCAACACCAAATATTTATTTACATGCTGTTAATTTGAGTTAATACAAATTTAAAAATAATAAAATTATTTATTTATTCCTTTCCTTTCTTACTTGCTAATAATTATTCATTTATTTAATTATTTTGTTCAAAATGTTGGCTACATGCTGTCCTACAGACTTGGTAGGGCAATTACCATATTTTAAGTTAGTTGGAAGAAAGCATGCCTGGACACATAAACTAAAATGTTTTGGATGTGGCAGAATGAGATAAAAGAATGAGAGAATAAAATGTACAGGGGGAAAAAAAGAAGTTCTGCAAGAACATGCATTTTTCTATTTTACAGCATCTGTACTCTTGAACACAGTAATACAAAGGTTCTGAAAAGTTTCTAAGAGAAACACAAAGGACATGTTAAGATCCAAAAAAGTAAATTTTCCCAAGAAAGTATAAAGGATTTCCAGATTATCTTAGTATCTAAAAGAAAAAAGGTTGTCCTGCTTTTCGTAATACAAAATTCTTCAAGAAAATAAAAAGCTAATTGTGCCAGTATTGGTAGATGCCACAGTGATGTCACACTTGAGGTCTTGGGGAACTTTTAGAGTAGTGTCATTTAGCGCCCAAGTTTTATCTGTGGTTTCCAAAGGAATGTTTTGGGCAATTTTTCAATTGTTTCAAGAAGCCTCCTGTCAAACATGATACAAAGCTAGTCCATCACCACCTCTACTGAATATTTTCATAGGGCCATGTGGTGAGTTAATGAGGAGAAACAGATCCTACTCCTATCAGCGAAAAAACATTCTCTCTGTCATCTGACTTTAATTGTGCCTGTATCAGAAACATATCAAATGTACAGCAAGGAATTCATCAGAGATCCTTTGGAGAAGAGCTACCTGGCTGACCTTCTACCCAGCTAATGATACAGCAAAGTAAAAGCATCAGTGAAGTTTCTTTGGTATCTCACTCAAGAGAAGGGAAAGCATTCTATGTGACTGTCTTTCAATCGTGGACCTATTCTTACAGTTCCAGACACTCCAAGAATAGCTGTAGTGGAAATACTTTTAGCCATCTGTGCTTGACAAAAAGAGGATATAGCTTTTCTTTCGGCTGCAGATCAGATTACACTTGCCTGTAACATTTTCACCTAAAAGCTAGAATGTTGTCATGCACTTTACATGGAGGGAATTTGCAGACCATATGGAAACTAGTTAGCGAAAACATATCTGTGCAAGTGTTAAATGGAACTCCACAATGAGCTCTGCTAAGCTCAAATATGTGGCCTACACATATTGCATGTTTGTTTCCAATTAGATTCTGTACGGACGATTTTAACCTTTGCAACTTCTGTTCTCTGAGGCATTGGAAGAACCTCAGTTGATGAACCACAGCAGTATTGGGCTGGGTCTGGTATACTGTGTTTGAAGCTATTTGTATTCAAATACAAAAAGGTCCCCTTTAACCCATCACTGACAATAGTTTCTACTTATAAAATATTCTGAGAAATTGATGAAACATTTGAAATTCAGTGGAGTGTAAGATAACTTTGAAGAAAGAGTTGTTTTTACAAATAGGAGCAAGTAACTATTTCAGTAATTAGTAATTTAGTAATTTTAGTAGAGTAAATAGATGATTTTACCAATAAATGAAATTTTACCAATAAATATATTCTGCAATGTCAGATTACGACCTGATAGGGTTCTTCTGTTACCAGTCACATTCGGGAATTTACCAGAACAGGGAAAAGGAATAATTTCAAGTATTAGTACCCTAAGTTTTTGGTCTAGACTGACAAGATCATTGCAGCCTGTTCATTTCAACTCCAATCAAAAGTTAAGACAGCACTAAGACATTAAACACAATTTACTCAAAGAACAGATCAACCAGTCTCCGATGGGACAGAATGATGATAAAGTGTGATGCAAAAGGATATGGCTTCAAGATTTTTCATCAAAGGTTTGAGGCAGCTGAACTACTAACAAAAAAGGTGAAATAATAACTAAGTTGTATATACATTTCCAAAAATATTGACAACAGCTATCATAAAGCATCAGATATTCTGGAAAATTTGCATGATTAAACTGTTTTAGAAGTTTTAAAATTATTTTTGTTTTCTGCTTCCTTTTATTTTGTGCTCCTCCGTATGCAGTCAGCTACAACACTGTGTACATTCTTACCAAATCTGAAAATGATTTAGCATTTCTTACACACACACAGACACACAAGAGCACTAGAAAAAGCACATGGCATCAAGGATGTCTGAGACTGTTCTGATTTTACCAAAATATGATATGGGAAAAACTTCATACCATAAGGAGGTTTTGAAAAACAGCAAAGAAGGAAAGGCATTACTATGTTAAGCTTGAAAGTACATGCTTCATAGAACACAATAGATATTTTTACGGTGATCAATTTGAAAAACAGACAAGTGCCTTAAGACTTTAATTAAAGAAAGTTTATTTGCTCCTTTTGATTCTTATAACTAAAACCTTTACATATAAAGTAACAAATTAAACCATTGCATATAAAAGTGTCAAGTTAATTACTACTTGCCAGTAAAAAACCTCAAATTTCAATTATCAAAGCCCCAGAGGAATTCTATGCACTCTCATATCCCGAATAACACCACTAAATCCCTCTTTTTTTGAGTCATTGCCTGGACAGCACTTTCAAACACTTCAAGACTACCACTGGCTTTAAGTAAGGAATGACAGGAAACTTCCCAAAGTAAATCAGGTATCAGAATAAGAGACAATTTGGAATTCTCTTTCAAAGGCATCTTAACTAGGGAAGAATTCAGTTTAGTTGAGAAAAAGGGTTTCAGAGGCAATGAGGAAAGGAAAGATCAGAAGCACATAATGATTATAATAGCAACTGTGAATCCTCTCTTAAGAAGAAAAAAAGCCCAAGTATTTTAGAGGTGGAAAAGAAAAATTTGAGTCTCGCAATGTAAAAATCTATGGTGTGGTTGAAATTTTTTTACTTCCCAGATTTCTATTTCAAGATCTTGGGAAGAAAGGACTGGTTTTTAGAAATCAGGAAATGAGAGGGTGATTGAAGAGAAGGTGAGACATAACATTAAAGAAAAACAATGGAAAGGACATTACTTATTTTGGAACTCAGTGTTTGGTTTGTGAACAATGTTTTCTGATTCTGAACTGGGTGGCTAAGTCATAGACAGGGAGCAAAATAGGGGCAAAATATGGAATGACACTCCAAGCAGAAACATGCTACAAGCCAAAGAGAATCCAACAAAACATGTTTCTCTATGGATAAGCAGTGAGATTAAATATGGCTGTATAGTTGTGAGATTCCTGTGACTTCTAGCATTTCAGTCTTTGTCATATCCTGGGAACTGTTATAGCCTTGCTCATGCTATGGATCTGACAAAAAGACAAAATCAGAACGGCATCAATGAAGAATTTTTTTAATCAGTAAAAGAACTCAGGAAAACCAAGACAATTTTAGTGATATTTTATAAAACCTATGGTGCAATTAATCAATTCCCAACTGGAAAAGGATAATACTGCTACAAATTTTGCAACCAACTTCACTGAAATAAGAGAGTTAAGAAGGTAACCCATAAATTATCTTACAGTCATTTCAATGTGACTCTCAGACCATTAATTTAGGTGTCATTAAGTGAGAAGTGCAACTTAATCACAAGCTATAAAATTAACAACTAAAAAAATACCTGAAGCTTCTGAGTATTCTAAGTTACTACTATACCATTCCTTGGTATTATTAAACAATAAGAAGACAAAAGAAGAAAAGGTTCTAGAAAATTTCAGCTACAAGATGTAAATATTTCTAGTAACAAGAGCCAACACCGTGAGAAGTAATAATGGAATTATCATAGAAAAACTGTGCACTAATATTTAGGTAAAACACATGTATAGTAGAAGGAGGTTTGGAATTTGAACACAAAGCTGTATTTTTTCTGTGTAGATCTTTACATATTATAAGCCTTGTCAGAATGAGACTTTTTCCTCCCAATGAACAGAAATAACGTGTGTCAGAACAATCCTGAAAGGAAAAAGTTTACTTCAGAGTAAACTTTATATTCAGAGGAATATATTCCTCTGAATACATGACCTTTGCATGCAAATTCCCCCTTCACTATTTTAGTTGCATTAGTGCCGATTCATTACTTTCTTCATGAGCTTACCATATTTGCATGCTCTTCATAACTTCTGCATTACTTCCTGCCTCATTTCTGAGGCAAATTTTCTAACTATGAAGTAGCAAAGACAGCACATAAATCCTGTAAAAATCCTTGAAAGTGGTCAAGGATAGTTTTCTTTAAAATGTATCAGTTTTTATTCCCCCTCTAGGCACAGCTCTTTATGTGCCTCTGTGAATCCAATTGACCTGCCTGAGGAAAAAACAGCCCTACGAAATACAGATACGGGCATCAATAATGTTAGAGCATGGTCTTCTTTTTACTTCTGTGGGAGTAGTTTGCACTTTTTAATTGTATTTCACTACTTTCTCAAAGTCAGGCTGAAGCACTGAATTATTCTGAAGAGAGAAAGGCAAACTGTAGAGAGTATTTTGTGATAGGATGTATCATTACACAGCATCTCAGGGGTATAAAAGGGTACAGAAGCTATCACTGTTAACTTTTTTAAATGAAATTAAATGCAAAGAAGTGAAATCACAACATATTAACAACTGATTAATTTGTTTATCAAAAATAGTTATGGGAATTCTAGTGAAAATAAAAAATTGTTCATATCAAATGAATAATAGCTAAAATAATATAATCTCAGAACAGTACCTTCAATCAACAGCTCTTGTCCATGGCTACCCAATAATGTTCGAGATAGGAAAGGGGCA
Organism: Peucedramus taeniatus; assembly: GCA_013400575.1. Lineage (NCBI taxonomy): Eukaryota > Metazoa > Chordata > Aves > Passeriformes > Fringillidae > Peucedramus > Peucedramus taeniatus. Next base: position 57,566 of record WBNO01021633.1, on the reverse strand, counting down.
AAATCAACAAAAATTTCTCGTAGGAGAGGGGCCACCTTTTCTAAAGCTCTTTCAAGCTTTGCAGTGATACTGTGAAAAGAACAGAGACCATGATTGTAAGAACACTTCACAATAGAAGTTTAACCATGTCAAATCACACCTGTTTTTAAAAGTTTCTGTAAGCTTCTTTAGAAAAGAGGATGATCATAATTTGATCAAGCTTTACAGCTTTAAGCAAATGGAAATGTCGTGTCAGAGTCAGCAGTGTGTCAGCCTCATAAATTCCACAGTATTTGCAGAGTACTCCAGAACAAGTAAAATTATTATCCTTTTCAAACACAGGTCTGGTTTTGTCCTCTCCAGTTTAACGCAGGCCTTCGTTTGCTCAGGAGGGGTTGAGTGTCTCCTTCCACTGCCTAGTGCTCCATTACCAAACTTCTTACTTTCCAACATGTACTATCATTATTGAATAAAGAAAATAAACCAGCCAACTGAAAAAAAACCACTTTAATGAAGTTTTAGTGTCTGGCATAGTTTGAACAAGTTAGACCCTTCAGTTGAAAAACTCAGACTTTTCAGTGAAGTGTTATTTTAGTATATACATCCTTGGTACCCAAAAAGTATACACACTGTAGCACATGTATAACTACAATAATGCACATTAGATGAGTTACTTTTTTCGAGTAATTTGGGAATAAAAATTATAATTAATATTAAAAGATAGAACTTGTCTACCTCATGTTTTCAGCTGAATCCTCTGGCATTGGAGCAACAGTTTGGACAGCTGGCAGATTTTTGCTGGTAGCACCATTCACAAAGCTGGATGACGAAGAGGAAGAAGAAGATCCTGAGTCTACTGCACCTGTTCCCCAAAAAACACAAACCTTAATTCAGTATTAAGAAAGAAAATTTTCAAAATAGTCCTTGTAATATTAATCTACTTCTATGTATGGAAATAATGTTGTTTATTGTAAAATAGTGAAAACCTTTTCATATGGTTATCAAAAAATTAATACCTTAACTTTGCTGGTATAAAAATAATAAGCTTGAAATCTATTGAAAATCAGGCAAAATAAATCCTTACCTCATTTCCACTATTCTCAAACTTTATTCCAAAGTTGAAAATAATTTTACATCATACTGTAAAGCAAGATCTTTCCAAAATAAAGGTTTAGTTAATATGAGCTTGAGTGGAGAGTAAAATTTTAAATATTTCTTAAAATATATTTATATATGCACACTTAGCTTCCCAGTTACAACTACAAGCAGAAACTAAAACAGAAATTAAAAAATGACAGGGAAGATAGAAAATGTAAATCACTTCAGGAAGTAATGGGGGAAATTGGTGTCTGAGGAGTATTTAGACTCCAATTACATTTTTTCTGTTTCCTTCCTTGAGTCAAGGAGAATTGTAAGATCTTAAAAGTAAGGAGGGCAGTTGGGGGTATCATTTCAATGGATCGTGAACAGCTGCCCAGAAAAAAAGATGCACACAGAGCACACATTTATACTTTAAGTGATCTGGGTCAGAGCTAAGGGCTAAACTTAGACTCTGAATGCCAATCTATCATGTTTGCTGAAACGGTGCTGTGAGCTCAGCCTCTCTGAAGCAAACCAGCAAAGGCTCAGAGAGGCCATGAACAGTGAGAGTGCTGTGATAAGTGCTGCCCCTGTTCTGCACAGTCCTTCTGCAACACACCACTGCGAGGGACAGTCTTGGACTTGGAGTTCAAAGCCTGAGGGACTGCAATGCTACCAGAGAAGAGGCTGGCAGGCAACATGATTTATCCTAGTTAGCAATGAAGGGTGAAGAACCCCTGTTAAGAAATCAATGACATTTTTCTGGCTATTTTCAAAAATGATAATTGTTAACTCCTTGTTTCTGGTCAGTTTTAGCAGTAGATACATCACTGTCTTTTGCATTACACACGTATATATTATTTTTTCAGTTTCGTGCAGATATCTACAAAGAGATCTACAGAGACCTACATTTATGGTTTCTTAACTGCTGAAGCAGCCAGACAGCAGTGAAGTAGAAGTTGAATGCTGGTAAGTGTGAAAAATACTCTGGCAGCAGGAACAAATTTTTTTAAAATTTGTCTTCAGCTATTTTTTATTGATAAAAGAAGGTAAAGATTGGAATTTTGACTAGATAATTAAAGAACATTTAAATTCAAAACACTATCAAAATGCAAGCAGGATTTACTGGGCTTGCTGACACTAAAGTAGCTGGTGAGGTTCAGGATTTAGATTAGGAACTGATTTAGGCAATTTTTTTTAATAACGGGATTGGTAGATAGATTGTGGCTTGCACTGTGTGATCTGACTTGGATTAAATAGAAATTTGAAATGTACTGAAACACACTGAGAAACACAAAAATATAAGATAGGCTATCTCAACTTTGGAATCACAGCAACTTAACTGAAAATATATCTTAAGAAAGATTAAGCCTTCACATATATATGTCTCTGTGTGTAGATTTGTGTGTTTATTCATTTATTTTATTCATATATACATATTTTATTGTTTATTCCCTTTCCCTTCACAAATGATATTTTCTTCATTAAGCTTGTTCAAAAATGCAGCTGCTAACTTGTTCAACCAGCTAGGTTTCCAGAAGATCAAACAGACCTAGACCTATTGGGTTAACATAGAAGTAAGAATCAGGATATAAATTACAGAAATCCAGTCTAAAAAACTATAAAGCCAGATTCTTACATAAAAAGATGAAGGAAGAAAACCTATTTCCCCAAAGATGCATTCACAGCACTAAAGGACTTCAGTAACACATCTCATTAAGTCATGACATGGCATTGACTGTGACAGCGATGGCAGATGAAATGCAAACACCAACTATAACTTATGAATACCTGGAAAAAAACACCTTTCACATAAGTCCAGCACAGAATATACCTTATAGATTGTGCTACCCATCACATAGATATAACTGTATTTCTAGAGTATCTGTGATATACTGTAAAAACAACTGTAAATAGGTTTGGGGGGACATCTAGTGTTTCTAAAAAATTGCATTCTGTTTCCTTTTTATTATAGCAAAATAAAAAGAAATTACGTTCAATTAAATTCTATACAGTACTTTAAAATAACTAATAACATAGATATTGCGTAGATTAAAAGTATATGAACCAGAAAGTTTTTGGATAGTCTATATGTCTCAAAAACTGACATACATGAGTCACTGTTCTGACTATCATAGGTGTAGCTTTTTAAAAATGGCAAAATGAGCATTTTAGGCTAATATTTATTTAAATATTTTCAATGGGAAACTACTTTTTTTAAACTGTCATTAATATGTTTAGCATTTCTAAAATGTTAATATAGAACTTATATCTTCAAAATTCAAATCTTCATATAATGCTTTACTACAGAGTTCAGTACATACATAGTTGTAATTAAACCTCATACTTTCTGAAATTCCATTAAATCAGTACTTTTCATTTAATCAATATAATCCATAGATTAGAATTAAAAAAATTTCATAAAAAAAAGAAACTGTAAGATCTGTCAAAAAAAGGGGCTTTTAATCCGCAGTGAATGTACCACGGCTTCTGCAATACTGCCCTCTGCTAAAAACAGTATTGGGGAAATGACTGACTTTAAAATGCAATTATTTACAAACAAGGGCTACACTACATTCCAGCCAAAATAGTTCAGATATTTAATCAGTAAGACTGAAAAGCTTACTACTATCCAGTATCATTTGGAAAACAAGGTTTCTTGTGCAGGACATTTTTTGCATGACATAAGAATATCTAAAAGGAAATCCATTCAAGATTAACAGAAGTGTCTACACAAATGGAACTGTGATAAGCAATAACATTATTCAAAGTATTCATTCCTCCCATCTGCCTCAGAAAAGCTAGATTTTAAGCTCTTTTTTTTTTTTATCCTTAAAAAAATCAAAGCTCTATTACCAGTTATTAAAGGTAATCTGCCCAAGGAAAGAAAAAAAAAAAAAGGGACTCATATTACTCCATAAAGCAGAAGGATGCCAGAAACATCCTTCTCTATTTGCTGCAACCCCAAAGAGATTTTCACGTTCTCAACTCTTGACTGAAGTTGTGATATCCTTGAAGAGAGCTCTTGTCTCAAGTGCTTTTGCTTTTTTTTAGAAAGAAAAAAGACTATAGCCAGATATTTCAAAGGAGTTTAAGTTAAATATCCTTTGCTCTCAGTAAGGACTCATTTCTCAATGGAAACCAGACTCCACTGTCAACAGGCTCCTTCATGATAGAGAATACCATTACTACTATTAAAATAGTTTTAAAAGAAGGTCTAGTCCTCCTTCTATAGGTCAAAGAAACAATTACTGATAAGACATGAATTCAGTTAAATGAAGTAGTTTGTTACTAAAAAACCTTCCAAAAAAGCATAATTTTCACTGACAAATAGTGATTGTCCAAAATATTCACCCTCTACAATCTACAATATGTTTATTAAGTAGCTACTTGTCTCTACTTTCTTTGATACATAAAGAGGGATTAATTGGTAAGTATCACATAAGCATTCTCTACTGCAGAGCACTAGAAAAGTTAGCTCATTTCAATTCTAAACAACACTTATAAAACAATATTGAGGCTATTTATTAACTTATTTAAGGCTGTGTAAGTCCATTGTGCACTATCAAAGATTATAAACATAGACTAAGAGAAAACACTAATAAAGGCCAAGGTTTAATCTTTCCAGGTTTTATTTTGGAACTACAAAGACAGCAACATGAAGATGACTAAAAAACAAAACACCACTAAAGGTAACAAAACAGAAAACAAAGACAAAATGAGGGTCACAAGAATATTTAAGGACAATACCTGTTGTATTAATCATACTTTTTGGTGTAGCTCCTGTTGCAGCAAATATATTAGGTGTACTACCCGGTGGCAGCCCGCTCCCAGCTGTGGCAGCTCCAACGGTGGTAACAGCCAGACTACCTGGAGGGGGTTTCTTCACTGGTACAACCACACTCCTGTGGAAAAGAAAACAACAGATTACTAAACTTGCACAAGAGAGCCAGGAAGAGTTTTCGATTGTGATGGGTTTAGGCTGTTGTATGATGCAGTTGCTCAGAAATACATAATAATGTAAATTTTCTTAACTTTCCTGAAAGAGGGTAAAACTCCATTAGCAGGACCTAAAACCATATTCCTATCCTTATTCTGTAGCTTCATGTGACTCCAAAGAACCTAATTTGTCTTCCAACACCCATAAAATGGAAAGACTCTACCATCTCAGTATGTTGAGAACACTGATATCAACAGTATAACACTGCAATGTGTTCTAGATTTGCAAAGATAATGTTAACTGAAGAAAGTCTATATGCATGCAATCATAAAGACTGTGAATTTGTTGATCCTAATGAAGTTACCTACGATAACAAATTTTTGCCTTTCATCTGCACATTTGAATACAGTAGGTTATTCCTCAGTACCATGAACATATCAGTCTTTCACAGAGATGACTAAGAAACAATTTTAGATTCAGCCTTCTTTCACGTTAATCTAAATCAATAGCACATGATATACACTTAACAGCAAAAACGCAACACAATAAATACTTGCTTTCACAGTATTGATATTGCTGAGGTTTAAAAAGCCATCTTGAGGATTTGACTCTTTTAAGAAGAGAACGGCTTTCATCCAAAAAATCCAACATAATATCAAATATAAGCAGGCAATATTGCACTCAAACAAACACTTTTCAACCTAATTTGAAATCACACTTAGGGGTTTTTTAAGTGTGAAGACCAAAAGACTTGCTCTTTGGAGACAGTATTTTTTCAACATAGGGAAGCTCTTATAGTGGAAGAAATGATATTTAAATTTTTCTTTTTAATATCTCAATTTATCTATAAAACCCCCTTCTCCTTAAATGTCTGTTTCAGTGGCAAACCTGAAACAAATAATATTTGCATAATATTGAACAATATGTTTTCATCATTGTGTACATTTTCTGTTGAAGCAGATACACTCTTCTTTAAAATTCATCATTATGAAAAAAAAAAAGAACAAGTAAAGGCACTTATTTAGGGTGATGAGGCCACATTTTGCTCAAGAATTTCCTTCAGTAACTGTTTTGTTACACTTTTGTGTAAATATGATGGCATATAATGAATCATAAGGTGTGGCACAATGTTTTAGGGTAAAGTACTTTGTTCCTATATGTCTAAATCCTCTGTCTCCCTGGATTTTAAGGACTGGTGGTGACAGTGTATAAAACAATAAATAAGCATTTTTTCCTTGCTCTCTTTAGAGGGCTGGCAGTTGAAGTCTCTGCATTCTGAACAACAGTTCACCCCTGCCCTGAAGCACGTACTTTAGAGAGGTAAGTCTAGGCATGTCCATGGGTTTTTGTCTCAGTCCATTTACATTAGGAGGAGATGAGTTTGAACAGTGCAATAGCTATTGATTAAGATAAGTGACCCTAAAATAATTGCTTTTGTCTGTAGTTAATAATCTTACAATCACTGCTCATATTAAGTGTTTACATAGCAGCAGCTACAGCTGAACAAAGCTGGGTCTACAGGGTTTAGATTAATCTGCTCCATAACACCATGAAATTTCCTAAACTTAGCCCCAATCCGCATACAAAGATCTCTATGTCAATTAATAGCTCAATCAAATATTTGAATTTGGGTTATAATACTGAATAAGTTCTCAAGAGCAAAGTCCTTGTAAAGTCTCAAAAACACCAGAAGAAATTAGAGCTTGTTTCTTAGGTGGGAATGTTTCCCAATTATATTAATTTCAAAAGGAAACTACTGTCATTACACTCTACCTTTGTAGAGAATTGCAATAGAAAGGGTGAATGAAGAATGAATGGGAGTATTTTTATGCTGGAGCACAAGAAGGAGAGACAAAGGAGAAAAAGGCATCTTAGACTGGCCTTTTCTAATGTCACATGGATTATCAGGTGACCAACACCACAGGCAAACATGTAGCTTCACAAGATGACCTTGCAGACAAAAACTGTGAAGAATGATGACTCAAATAGCTTGGGAAGGACACAGAGGCTGTTGGCAGGTCCATAAAGGTAAAAAAGGCATATACAAAACCTGGAAAGAGTGACCAACATATGAAGAACACAGGAGATGTGACTAAGACTTGACAGCTGCCATCCCACGCTCTCCATTCCCTTGGAGCAGATCCTGGACCTCTTATCTGGATGCAAGCAGGAAGGATGCCTGACTGCTCAACAGACTCCTTAGACACAAACTCCTTAGAAACAGACTCATTCCAGGGTTTCCAAATGTGAGAGAGTGTGAGTGAAAGACATGTATTTTATTTTAAGAAAAACAATTTTCCCCTCATATAAAGTCTGGTATTAGTATCTGCTAAATTGGCAATACAATCACAGTGGAAGTATTTCCTATTTTCCTGCTATTTTTCTAAAGAGGAAGTTAAATTCAAGGTCTTCCTCCTCATATTTAAACAGTTCAGTGGTCTTTCAGAGTGTCCAAAAGATCAGCTAACTTTCCATAGCAAAGACCACATATGTCAGCTTTATTTCCCAGATAGAATAGGATCAGTTTGATTTGGAAGGGATCCCTAATGAGTGTAGTTTAGGACTGAAATACAGTTTCTACAGCAAGAACGACAGCCCTTCTCAAATCCCACACATATAGTGCTCTACACATGGTTGGCATTGTTTCGTATGTCTAAATCATCACATTAGGATAGGTCAGGTTCCATTAAATAACAAATTATCAAGAAATATCGACAGAAACCTCTCTACCATAAGAATAGGGAAAATCAGTGAGATGACATCATCCCAGACTGAAAGAAAATGCAGCTTTCTGACATGCCATACATGGTGACCTTGTCAAAATGTCTCATTCCTACTGATAAAACAAAATAGAGTGAATGAAACAGAATGACATCTAGATGAAGCAGACAGAAAAACTGTATGAACAACACAATAGAGTGGTCAAAAATGTGCAAAACAATAAGAGGGACATCAGAAGAAGAAAGGTGAAAGTGAATGACTGGCCTTGAAGTAAAGAAACTCTTCTTTTAACCAACCTAACCACTCCAAAAGCACATACAGTGAAAACAGGCAAATAAAAAAACCAGACTTATGAAAGAAGTGTTATACTCTAGCATAATATGACTTGAGGAATGAATTTATTGTGACAGATGCTTTACATGTATCTGTCAGGCATTCATGCTTTTCTTTCATGAAGGAACAGAAATCTACAGACTAGAAGAATAGGTTATATACACTTCTGTATTTCATTTTAGGCCTTGCTTTGTAAAACATATTTCGGACTCCCTACATGTTCCAAACTGGCCCACAGTTGCCTGAATGACATCATAATGGTCTCAAATGATTCCCAATTATTTAATCAGCAAAAACTTATTGGCTTTTGTCTGTAGCAACTGATTGTATTCTGTGTTAGTTGGTTGGTTTTAAATTCTAAATATACCTGTGGCTCCTGATCACTGTACCTTTACTCTGAGTGTCCTTTATCAGCTTTAAACCTGAGCCTGAAGTCATCGTAATTCATATCATGCTTAAGATGAGTGTTGTTGATTCAGCCCACATACTACTTATGCATTGCTGGTTCATTAAATAACCTCAGCAAATAGCTACAGGATTCTTCTGGGGTTTAGAAATTTGCATGAAATAACTAGATAGAAAATAATACCATTAATGAATTGAAATGCAAAAAGAGAAATGGAAATTAAAAAAAAAACATCACTTTTGCAAATTGACTTTACTCAAATATTTAGCTACAGAGTGCTGGTGACACAAAAATTATGCAGCTCTGTATTTTCTCTTTCTCTGCAATTCACATTCTGTATCTCTTCTCCATTTTAAAATTTAAAGGCTTTCCAACTTAATCACTATGGTCAACATAAAGGTCAGAGATAAGCCTTCAATACTGGATGTCTTGAGCTACCTATCTGAGCAGCAGCAATTAAATTAGAATCACTTTACTCTCCTGTGGGATATGTGAAACCTCTTAAGGCTGAATTAATATTCTTGCTCCTCCTCTTTTCCCCCCCAGCAGCAGAAAGCATGAGGATTTTTAAAGTGTTCTTCAAAAGGCAGCACAGACTTCAGGCAAGTTTTTCATAGAATTGCTCTGTGTCAAACATCAACTTCAGAGGTTTCAGAAGAAATCATGTTAGAAAGTGGGTGGCAATTTGTCTGCTATATTACACGCTACCTTGTTCCTACAGATAGATTAACTTAATCTCTGAAAAGAAAGCTTAATATTTCTTCTCTAAAAGTTATTTATATTGGCCATATCTCTGTACATACCTAGTCCTCTATGAAACATTTGTATTGTTGTTTACTCCCTGTTCTTTCCAATTTCATCCCCAGACTCTGATCTGTGCCTGCAACATTACTAAGTACTAACAACACATTCTGAATCCTACTTTAAACAGCCTTCTATTAGGCTGACTGCATTAAGATAAGATATATCTGATACCAAGGAGGAAAGGTTTAACTCAGAGTGAACAGCCATGGAGAAAAAATGAGGACTAAAAAATTGTGAGGTATACACATGAGTTGTAAAAGAGATATGGAAGGTTCAAAGAAGGATGTAATTGTTGGGACTTACAAAAATGAAATATTAGCACTGAATATCCATGTATTATAGATTTTTTCAATCATTTGATACCACACATGCACCAAAACCTCCAAACCTCAACGTACATGAAACGATCCTAATCTACTAAACAAAAATAGCTTATTTATAACTAGACGAAAGCAAATCATTTCAGGTGTGGTTTTAGGACAAGGACATGAAGATCACTGATCCTCAGTCTTGGAACAAGCAGAGGAGTAAGTATTTATACACAATGAAATTCTGTCCTTTGCATCCAGGATAAATTACCTGAGGCATCTGAAATGATCTAAAATACAGGCAAGAAACAAGGAAAACATTAAAAGATAAAAATGGTAATAGTCAAGAAAGATTAATGGTCTAAACAGAGAAATGGGAAATACTGCAAGTTTAATAAGTTTGAGGAAAGTGAATAGAATCTAAGTAAACATGTTATGTATTGAATGTCAGGAACATAATCAAACATAGAAAAAATCTCAAAGGAGCAATCAATATAAGCTATAAATGAGTATGTGTGAGGAACCTAATCCTGTATATATGCTGAAAAAAAGAGACAAGAAGTAGGGCTAAAAAGCTACTATCAGTCCTGTAAAAGAAGGCATAAACAGCAAGACAAAAATGCAGTATAGTTTTCATCTATATAGCCAGTGACTTATATTAGAGAACAGGGAGCAGGGAGATGCTGGCTTCTCCTCATCAACTTCAGGTCAGATATACCTACAGTTCCATGTATATGAATATGAAAAGGCTCACATTACACAGGTGATAAGAGGTGTTTTGAAAGAGCTACCTGTGTATAGATTGCTAAATGATATATATCGGGAATATGATTACAGCTTGATGGAAATAAATTGAGGGTTAATATACTCAATTTTGGTTGACTTGAACCTATTTATAAATTTAGGATGACTTTTTTTCTAAACAAACAGTTGAGGTGGCAAGGAGCTTTCCCTTAGTCTTTTATTATATTTACTAAATGAGTGACTAAGGCAGTCTAGGAATACAGACAATGCAACTTCAGCTCTCTTCTCTAACAGGATCTGAAACCATACCTTATTCTCTGGAGTGTATTTTTACCTTAGAAAAATATATTGTAGAGAAGCTGTCAAGTATTTTCTTTGGACCAGTCTCCACTGCACAAAGATAATGAAAATTATCCTGAGTGAACTGGAACCAGATGAGTCCTTTAATTCCCATGCTACTGATTAGGTTTTTCAATGCTATTTTCACAGACTCTTTTGACACTCAAAGTAATGGGGAATGCAGTGCCTAAGAACAGACAACACCTGTACCTGTCCCTTCTTGACTCATGGGAAAGTTGCTCTGTTTTTCTTCAATTATTTGTAATTAATTTTAAAAAGTAACCATTTTTGTTGGGAGAAGGCTAAATGCATTTATCCATGACAAATTTTTAATAAGATTTCAGGAAAATCAAATCTATTTTTCAGCAATCATCATTTGGAGAATCTAATGACTCTAACAGGAATGTGGCCTCCTAATTAAATGACTTAGTAGACCACTGCATACCAATGATCTCCCAAAGCTGGGAAATAATACAGCAGATAGACATTGAACCTCTCTGTTTGAACCTTCAGTGCATCTTCTCTCACAGTTCTTGTCTTTTCCCATTCTATCAGCTAACTATAAATGCAGAAAAAAGAAAAAAAAGAAAAAAACCCACCCCACCCATGTATTCTAGCAAAACACATAGATTCTCAGAGTAATCCATCTAAATATAGCATACCTACCTAAAATTAATCCTATTTTTGAAGACCACCTGTCTCTGTATTAATGGGAAGGACATGCATGAGACCTGACTGGGTCTCACAAGTTGTCCACCTTTTCTAACACCTTTAAAACTGGCCCCAAGGTCCTTCTGTCAGGGGAAAAAAAGAAAACAAACTGCAAAAATCAAAGCTAAAGTACTTCAAAGATGTGCTCTCCAAAATATTCTCCAAAATATGTTCCTAAAGACCTCACCAAGTATGTAAGCTAAGTAAACCCATAATCTTCCAATTTATGAAATTATTACGGATTAAAAGGGAATCACATCTTTAATAGCAGCAAAAAACAATAATCTTTTAATTTTTAGGAACTCAAAATTTTCTGATTATGCAAGGATTCTTCACGTTGAAATAATTATAAAAACAGAAAATATATATAAGTTACCTCAGTTTGAAAAAACAATAAATGAGACACAAAACCACAAGCACTCTCAATTTCAATAATAGTACCCACCTAAGAAATTTCCACTAGAAAAAAGTAGAGAGTGAAGTGAAAGCTTCAAAATGTAATACTGAATTGAATCACAAACAAATTTAAAAATCATAATGATCTAGGTTGCATCTAGTGGGACCAATGAAAATTGACCAAAAAAAGAGAATCAAGAAATCCCCAAACCCTGAAAATCAATAAGAGGGACTGAATTTTGTTCGACAGAAGATGAGAAGGCAAAAAGGAATTATTGGTGAGTTATGCTCCATTAATCGCAAATCTAGGTGAAATCACCCTTTGTGTTTGCTTCTAAAAATGTCAACCTGGATGCCATTTTCAAGAAATTCAGTCTGACGTTAAAAAACATGTCATAACTTTGAGGATCCAGGCTCTTGTGTCCCTGAAATCTGTTTATATAGCTCATAATGTAATTACAGCTACCTTAAGACAGATGAGGCAGAAGGCAGCAATATATTGAAAACTAATTGAAAAATGCAGTTGTCCAGAAGCACTTGTGGGGAAGAGGTCTCTGAAAAGCTGCTCAAAGCTTCAGAGTTTGAAGTGAAATTTTTGATGTTGTCACTCTCAATCTATTGAAGAGCTGACAGACAATCAAACCCGTCTGGCTGCCTGGCAGCTCATTTTGCTGGCAGGTGGCAAACAATTAGACACACCAATTTGTGCCTCCTGATGACATTAAAGCATGAAACTAAGTTGTATGCAGGGCCTAGTGATTTGTGTGAAAGCATTTCAAAAATAATACTCTTTGCCGTGGCAACTCATTTCAGACTGCCACCTCCCATTACGGCTTTGAGTGGTGAAGACGACAGACTTGAGTTACGTGCGGCGCAAGGCCGCTTCTGTTCAATCCGTCATCAGCGCCCCCCGAGACCTCAATCCCCTCCTTTCATCAATATCACCTCATCATTTACATTTGATAGCACTTGAACTGCTGCATACATTAGCTACACACAGCTCCCATTTGATAAAACATGCTGGGCACTTTTTCTGCTTTTATGTTTCATTTACGACTGCGCAAATTCCATGGGAGAATACACGGTAGCCTGATACAAAATTACTCTTATGGACACATTAGCAATGTACAATTAAAATAATATGCAGAGCAAAAGACATCATATTAAATGCTAAAATATAGGTCTCAATTTCAATTCTATTTACAGGAGTTTATTTCACATGGTGTTTACCTTCATCCGTGTTCATAATTAAAGAAAATTACCTCAACTGTTCTTTTGCTGGAAACTCAGACATCCAAATGCAAAAAACCAGCAACCAAACAAAAAAAATCTAGCCTCAAACGGACTAAGAATATCTTCAGAATGTGAAAAATACATTCTCTAACCTAGATTTGCTTATAAATATGGAATCACTGTGCTTATTTTATAAAATCTGAAACAAATAGAACCTGACAAAACAATACACTCCATTGCTCATGGTTCTCCCCAGGGACAATAAAGATGACCAATAGCCACATTTCTCAGTGAAGTACCAAAAGCTGCATAAACTACAGCAACACAAGATCCTACAGAAATATGGTTTAAAGGTATAGTTTTAGCTTAAAAAAAATTATCTTACTTAACTGTTATGTTATACTAGTAAACACAATTTAATTTACATGAGCAAGTACAGAAAGACAACCTGCTGTACTTTTTTTTCAGTTTTTCAATAGTTACTGGGATACTACAGGAAATAAAATGTTCAGAAATCACCACTAGGTAAAATTCATGCTGCTTTCTCAATTAATACTTAAATTTGTTCAGTTATTATTTCAATATACTATTCAAAGCTTTTCCCCCTACCCCTTGTTTCATCCCCCATGAAAAGTTATGGGGTCAGGATCTGAATCTGCTCCACCTTCACAATTTGGAAAAGTGACACCATCACCATCCATATTTCCCTCCAAAGATTGTCACAGTGGTCAAGTAAGCACTCTGGTAATATGAAAAATCTGCACAGAGGAATATTTACTTAAACAATGGGCATCATTCAATAATGCAGCTGTGGAGTGGAACTAGTCAGTTGAGGTCCTAGTTGTTGGGCTAAGAACATCTGTATTTTTATCAAGATGGCCACAGTTCAAAAACATTTGTTTAGTTGGATAAAAGAATGCAACATTTCCCAATCTGCTGGACTTGCCTGAACTTGTCATTTTTCCCTTCATAGTTGTTAGTTATACTAAAAATCATCATCTAACTCACTAAAATCAGACAGCAGGATTATTTATTTAAGAGAAAAAAAAAAATGCCACCCAAAAATGATGTAAAAGTGAATTCTTTTGCCTAAACTTCACCCATTACTACTTCTTTTTTAAAATTTTTTTCCTGAAGAAGTGAACAATTCCAAAGGCTGACATGTACAATGTATGCTACCAAGATATAAACACAGTGGTGCACTTTTTACAGGAAATCATCAAATTTGGTTGGCAGGATAACAGATCAGGGAAAAAAACAAACCACTAAACTCTCCAGCTGCTAAACTTATTAAGTATGAAATATCTATCAAAACTTATAAGCTCTAGATATGAGGCACCTCTTAAATAATTCCATTATTCTATATTATCATCTACTACTAATGATGTTCAAAAGGTACAAGCAGTCACATTGTTGCAAGAACAATTAAATGGAGGTGCTCGAATTAAATAAAGGTTATGGCAAACTGACTGCAGGCCCTTGGAGTTTGTAATGCTTTCTTATAGAGCTATAATTTAGAAATGCACAGTAAAATTCATGTCTTCAATCACCTTGATGTCAAGTTCTCTCTAACAATGACAAAGACATCTCATGAGACGATATGCTCCTTTTTAATTTAGGTGCCTGGCATTTTGTGAATCAACCACAGCCCTCTGAATGAAATATTTTTCTTATTAACTCAGGTAGAAATTTAGATAAAGTGACCTTTTTGGTGTTTACAGTTAAGATGTGATTATTTCTACATGATGTTTTATACTGCTTAATGTACAAGAATGCATTCTGGAATATGGTGGCTCCTCACAGAGGATAAAGAAAAATTCTTAACTGTATAGGAAGAAAAAATATTTTTCACTTTACACTGAAATCAATCTAAAATAAAAATATGCAGATTGATCAACTAAAAAAAAAAAAAATCTTAATGAAAAAGCTATGTGAGTTTTCTCTAGAAAAGTCTTAAGACCTAAAATATTACTAGAAAGGGATATATTCATTGCTTCTAAAGAATATTTCACTTTTCCTATCTTGATAAAATCATCTTTCTTACAACAGACACTATCTGATTGTTAACCAAATTATTTCAGAAAAGCAGCCTCAGTATTTATATATACAGAGACAAAAATACATCAGATTTTTTTATGAACCTCATAATGGAAAGTACTTCACTTTTATTCTAAAATTCTGACCTATCTTCTTGCACTTTACAGTTTATGTTATGTTATGTTGAAAACATTGAATATTGTTTTTCTTTAGCCTTAATGAAGAAATTGATAATATTTTTGCAGATTTTCTGTAAATATAGACTTTTTTTCCTTCATAAATCACAATATAACTCTTTTCTGCCTTATTTCTTTCTGTATTTTACTTCCTGAACTTTACCTGCCTGATAAACTAATATACTTTTAAGTTTTCAAGATGCGTCTTAAATTGTCTTTAAGACTTGATTCCATTTTTAACATTTTAAAAATATTTTTATTAAGAAACTGAAATGATGTAAAATACAACCACATCAACACTCACAAGACTTAAGTCTAAACTCACAATGGATGGGACTACACTTCTGGAAGGATGCTAAGAATTCGCCAACAGCACAATTTCTATGTTCAGGACGACTGAGAGGGACTGGACATTTAAAGGCAAGTATATTCATTAGAAACTAGGAAGATACAAAAAAAAAAGAAAGGACTCTTTGTGGAAATGTTCCTTAGTTTAGTTTTAAGCACTAACTTCTGAGCTTTAACGGCTTCTGTTGTTTAAAGACCTAAAAGGAAACTGGTTTCCACCATGACCAAGCAAACAATTTGCCATGGTCAAAGCATTTCAGCACCAGAAAATAGTTCAACGATGGATCCAATTAAGATTTAAGCCTTTGAAAGAATATTCTACTGATTTTCTGCACAATCTGTTCTATATCAGCAGATATTACCCCTTCTCCTTCTCACTAAAATACCGTTTTAAAGGAAAAAAAAGTTTTATTGCACATATATTTCTTTGCAACAGGCTTGTTTTCCAAGTACTTCATAGAGTTTTATTCACTGCTAACAGAGAAAAACAAGGTGAATTACTTTTGTCTATACTATGTGGTTTGTTGGTAATGCAGAAAGGGAGACAGTGCAGTTGTTTTTAACATACTATAATACCAACCAATAGTAGAATAACCTTCTTGAAGAAATAAAAGCCCTTCAAACTTCTGAATTACATCAATATAAAATAATGAGTCCAACCATATACCTGTCAAATGAGTGAAACTGCATGGGAAGAATAGCCTGAGCTTCTCTCTTCAGTGCAGGGTCTGGGTAAGGGATTGGATCTGGGCCACATTCTGCAATTTCAACAGGGGCTGCCACAAGACTTTTCAGTATTTCTTTGACATTGATTCCTTTACTTTGGCTGATACTGGATATTGATGATGCAGGTTTCAGAATTTCACTGGGGCTTTCTGTTAAGCTCTCCTGAGATTTCTTCACTTCTGAAGACAAAGTAGACAACAGCTCACTCATAGCATCAGGACCTGTGCTGGTCTCTAAGTCTGTCCCATTCAAAATATTTGGCATCTGATCATCTCCAATTCCAGAATCTGTATGAGGAATAGAACTTTCCAGCTGAATATCTTCAACCGGTGTTGGTGTTTCTTTATCTTTGATATTTTCTGGAAATACAGTTGGTGTCTCTGCAGGGAAATAGAGATTATGAACAAAATTTAGTTTGATATTTTCCCATAAAATATGATCATAAGGTTTTATATGACAGAAATCTGTTAGAAAGGCCACAAATAATGATATTTTAAACCTTAAAAACTCATTCTACATAAAAAACATTTTACCTTCAACAGCTGTTTGGCATATAGACAGACTTGGAAGAGGGAGCCCAAAATTGCATTATACAAACTCAGTGACATTTAGAAACCACAGTCCACTACTCACAGAGTAATCAAGTAGTAAAACACTGCCAGCAAAAACAACACTAAAAATTATAACCTATCAATTGCAAAACTGTATGATCCTTGAGTCTACTAGAAGGGAAAACTGTAATCACTTATGCTTTTGGATTACTGTAAAATTTAGTCTTTTTTATTGCTGTCACCAAATATTAAGTTTGTATTCAAAAGAAAACTGCTAGACCATTTGTTTGCTTTGTGTTTTGTTTAAAATGTGTATTACACACATTTCTACACACATATCATTGCACTGAATACAGATTAATTTAAACACGAAGGGAAAAAAACAAGTGTAATTATTAATTTTTAGATACCTCATTTTTTCTCCAAAATTCTGTAATTCAGGAAAAATTAATGAGCAAAACAAATACAGCTTCATATAGATAGGCAAGTGAAATCTGTTGAGTTTGGAAAATTTCCAGATTGAGAAGGATTCTGCAGCATCTTGTAACCGAGAAGACCATACGTCTAATAATTACTTCAGTGAAACAGACACAAAATCTTTATTAAATAAGAATAATTTGCTATGCTTAGATAAAAGTCAGCTAGAGGAGCAACTTATATATTTATAATTTTGGTTAGAGAAAAACAAACAGGGGCTATTTTATTGACAAAATGCTTTCCTTGTTTATTTTAAAACTACATTATTTTCATTAGATTACTTGTCTTGATCATAAAATTTAGCTGTCCTATGTATGAAATAAGAACTCTTTTTTAATGGCTCTTATATAGTGGTTTAGATATTATGGGAAATATTTTATAATATATTTGAAAGAAGCTCTGTTACCAAAAAAAAAGTGTGTCAGAAATGTAACTTTAATAACAATCTCAAAACTCACTATAGATTATTCAGTACAGTCAGGTAAAAAATACCTATTTAGCATATGGGCATACGTGTACACGCATGTACACATAAAAAAAAAAATCTGTAAGAGATTATTTATGTGTTTGAACTAATGGTCATGTAAACCTCTGCATATGTACAAGTATTAAGAAAGAATAGAAGAGGCTTTTAAAAAGATGAAGCAGAATCACCCATTATAAAGGAGCATTGTTTTCTTTTAACAGCCATAAACACTGAAGCCATTTCCTTCTTTTTCTCTTAAGTGCCCTAAACACATCTTATCAAATAGATATGAGCTCTTTGTGAAGCAGGAAGTAGAAACTGGATTTATGAGCTGCATCAAATGCATTTAGCATCTGCCAGGTCAGGAAGCAAAAAAGATCCGTATCTACTTAGTACTGCCTATATTTGGCACAGAAAGACATCTGATCCACAGAATGATGCTAATGAATTTTCTGCTTGTCTCTTTAAACTCCATCCATACAAAGATAACACTTCTCAACTGAAGGGAAGATTAGTACTGGACAGCCAGTAGAGCAGGTTGTTGCCCATGAAATGTATGGTGAATAAAATGGCATAAGGCTCCATTATTATGCAAATGAAAAGAGGGCACTGAAAAAACATGATGGTCCACTACATGGTGAAGTTAGGTTACAGCCAACCTCAATTTCCATTAAGGTCAACAATGCTGAACAGAAAACTATAGACAGAAAACCTGATAGAAATGTAGTTGTGTTGATTAAACTAGAAGATTTTAACACCTTAAAATCTGTTGTAATGAACTGACTCCAAGCCAATTTTGAAAGAAACATCCATTACTGGTCTAGGAGTAGGCACTTTTGCCAAACAGATGACTGGAGATAGTAACACATCACTGGTGAAAACCATTTCAAAGGTTTCTCTTTTTAAGAGATAGGGAAAAAAAATATCTGGACAACTGCAAACCTTCAACAGAAAACAAGATTTCAGGATTTAGTTTGGAGTAAAGAAGAGTAATGGAATGCATTGAGACAAATTAAAAAATGGCTTTCTTAAATTAGGTTTTTTAATACTTATTGTCCAGAGAAAGTAAGGGTCAATATAGTAAATTCAGTAAAGCTGGGGTTGTCGCAACAGATTCTAATTTAGTCATGAGATGCTGGAAATAATTAGAATGTGGGAAAAGAAACTGGCTAAGAAGGAGCCATTAGTTACTTTCAAAAGAAAAGAAAAGCCCATCACACTGAGAGAATCTACCATTGCAGCTATTTTGTTCAAAATTTTAATAAAGATTTCAGGTAAAAACATTATGGTGAAATTTGCTGATGACAAAATTACAAGGTACAACTGATGGTCACAGAAGTATGATTATAAGAAGGCATTATGGCTGAACTGCAAATTACATTTAATAGTGAAAAGCTTTGTCCTAGTGAAGATCACAGAGCTTCCCATTATAACTGGAATTCATCTTTGGTAAATGACTGAAGAGAAGGATTTGGATACATCAATTAGTGGGTAACTAGCTACCAATACAATACTCTCACAGAAAAGGCAAATGTGGCTCCAAACTTTTTTGAACAAATACTTCTTGCAACAGCTAAGTATTAATAGCATTAGAGAAGGTTCTGGAAGGATTCATTATGGAATACTGTGTACGCCTTTATATTTGAATGTGGAAGTGCCATTATGGAGATACATAGTGATCTACAGTTGCAGAAAAGATTTTGGCTAACATAGTCTGCCCAAAATAATACTGAGAAGTTATACAACAGCTATCACAAGCTGTAGATGTAAATTAAAAAAAAAAAAAAAAAAAAAAAAAAAAAAAAAAAA
>WBNO01021633.1:0-37953 GCA_013400575.1 Peucedramus taeniatus | reverse complement strand
TGCAAACTCACTACGAATAAATTTTAGTTTGGAAAGTGGCAGTCATCAATATATAATTAAGGTTATGAAGAAGCTTTCCAATCAGCATAGCAAGTTTAAAAAAAAAAATAGAACTAATCTTGAGATGCTATAAATAAGACTGTACTTAATTAATCATCAGGTGACTTGCAAACCATTGTTCCCAAATGGAAATAAAATGCTGGGAGGCCTGCGTCATTTGATGCTAAAAATGGAAGCAAAATTATATTTGTGGACATAAAATTTCAGTATGACATACTATACTATACTATAAAGTACATAATGCTAATTTAAAGGATTTAGGGCAAAAATATCAAAGGGAGTTATTCTATATTTAGGCAATTGTACAGATACTTCATTTCTACAAAAATCAGATTTGTATCTTTACTTTTTTTACTGTGTCTCCAATACCTAATACAAATATGCTGTACTAGGCCAATTCAGCTCAGTCTGATTTATCATTATGAATAACAATATCTAAAAACTACTAAGTCGAGTGCATTAACTCCCATTTTTAAAACATGAAACAAGCTAAATGAATAAGGGTTTAAAAGGTTCAATTTACATTTTGTGTCTTAAGAAAAAATAAATTCAGAACTGATAAGACTTCTTAACTACCTTTCAGGTAAGAATCCTAGCAAATTAGGATATGTGAAATCCACATAAATATGGCTGAAAAGATGTATTATAAGACCCTCTTGATCAGCATTATTACTGCTAGTATTATTTTAGCCAAATGGTAAACTTCTTAGCATAGGTCACAAAACCCAACCAGTTTTAGTTATAAAACTGCATATCTATAAATTCTGTTCCATATTCTTTTGCACCATGTCCTAGCACTTCTCTTGTCTTCTGAATGCGGAAATAAATACTGCTGCATAGTGATTTAGAAAAAACTTAAACCAGAAACATCTATTCTTTTATAAAAATCGTAAATACTTAAAGCAACTTAGCAAAATGGTAAACATGAACAGAAGCAAAGCCACAACTGATTGCATCTGTCCATGTGCTAACACGGTGACAGTAAGACACTAAATTTTCAGCAAACCTCATCAGTTTTCTACAGCACAAGGCCATGTCAGTAGACAAAGCAGAATCATTACTAGATCTAGTGATCTTAACCCTGTCAGAAACAGGCAGTTGGAAGCCAGATGCCTCCTTCTTACTGTTTTTCATTCTAACTAATGAGTTCATCTACTACATTATGGGAAAAATATGGGCCTAAGTTAACTAAATGACATATTGTATATCTGGTGACCTCATCCGTCACGCTCCTTCCCTAAAATATCTTGTTTGCTTGTGATTTATGAAGTGTATTGTAATTGTTTTAACCTACTGAGTTACCTAAATAGCTCTTGCATTTAGAGCTTAGGCTCTGCTTCCATATGGCTAAAAAATACAACCCACATTCCCTGTTTATTTACCCAATAATGAGCCATTTCATATGTAAAGAAAATACACACAATTTTGTCAGTATAAGAAATGATTATACAAATCACACTTTTAATATTTATTAACTTTCAAAATATGGAAAAAAATTAAGTGCATATTCCTGTGATTTTCTTGTCTTTTTCATATTGTTAAACCTTTCTATTAGATAAAAATGTGCTAAAATTTTTCAAAAGTAAGATGAATGAATTTTTTTTTTAATTGCTTACAAAATGGCTGAAAAAATATTGGAAAGTAATACAATCCTAAATAATTGTAAAACTTCTGATGTGAACAATAGAGAAACATTTGGCAATGGAAGAGTTCAGGCAATCTTGATATAGGACTGGGCACCACTTTTCATTTGCACTGAAAAATTTATGAGTTGTTTTCTGCATAGCTATTTGAAAGCACTGGTGATAACCTTAATAGTTGCCTTTTGTAAACCTTTTGTAATTTTCTACAAACTTCCAGAAACAGCACCCTACAAGCTGAAAATACTTTCATTCCAAGAATGCAGTGATATTACAGCTTCCTCCATAGGTGGAAGAGTTAACTAATCGATTCCTAAACTCTAGGCCATAAAGACAGTGTGGAAAAATTCTACCCTGCAATGTCAGTCTACTAATTTTCATGTGTAAGAAGCAGCATGATTAAACTGAGATGAGAAACTAAATATAGGAACAGAATTAAAGAGTAATAAGGGTCTGATTTAAAAGTACATTGAGAGAAGTAAGCAAGAACAAACTGGCAATAGAAATGTCCCTGGAGGTTGAGGCACAACAGTGACAAGAATACCCCTAAAGAAAGCATTAAGATTCCAAGCTTCTCTCTATCTGCTACTCAGGACCTTCCCTTCTGTTGGCATTTATTTCCCTGTGAAAGTTATAAGCATTTTTCCCACGCTTAAAATTCCCTTTATAGTGATCCTGATCATGGCCCAACCATGTAGAATCTACTCATTTTGGCTGTTATTAATCTTCATGCAACCATGCATTAATAGGCAAATTTGGTCATGTCCCACTAACAGACTTCATTGGGTTCTGTTATTTCTGAGGCAAAGTAACATGAACAACACTGAGAGCAGAACTCATTTGCTGTCCTAAAATATTTTTAAACAAGTTTCTTTGTAAATGGTATAATTAAAATGCGAGGGAAAAGAGCCTGGCTTAGGGTTACAATTTTCCACTCTTTCATTATCAGTCTTTTATCTACAAAAGCATTTGATAAATGCAGCCTGCATTTAGCCTGCATCTGTTATTTAGCCAAGATATCTATCCAGGTTTCTGAAATTCTTGCCAGACCATACACTGTCCCTTTCCGTCCACAAGGACAGCAATGCAGCAGTGCAAATTCAGTTGTCCAACAGCATGCCAGCACACTGCTCCATGTGCACAAAAAGAGGTAGAAGTAAGAGCACATGCCATGGCAGCAACTGGCTGGCAAGAGTAAAAGCC
The DNA here is from genome assembly GCA_013400575.1 of Peucedramus taeniatus. Classification (NCBI taxonomy): domain Eukaryota; kingdom Metazoa; phylum Chordata; class Aves; order Passeriformes; family Fringillidae; genus Peucedramus; species Peucedramus taeniatus. The sequence goes on along the minus strand of WBNO01021633.1, from coordinate 35,050 downwards.
ACAGGTAGGATACCTCAGGGCTCTGATATGTGTGGCTGAGAGCAGAAGGAGCACAGCTGAAATTGAGGAGACTGAGGAAAGTCAGATAGAAAATACTCTCGGGTGGGTTGGTGATTGGAAGGGCAAGAGATCTTGATACAGGAGATTTAAGACAGAGGGTTGGGAATTTTCCTTTTAGCCAAAGTGGGTTTGTGACGAGAAGGGATATAGCTGTCAACCAGGACAAGCAGTGAGGCACTGAAATAGGAGAGGAATAGAACAGGAGAGACTTAGGGTGGGGAAATCAAGACTGGGAAGTGATTGAAGAGGACAGTTATCATCAACCTCTGTTCACAGCTGGACGTGCGTAAGTGCACATCATCTCTTTTTGTTCACTGGAAATTCCTTCTATGTGCTCAAATTCCTCAAAAGTCTTATCATTTGTTTCCTTCCCTGCAGTCACTAAGGCGGGCCATACCTACCTTGACCACAGAAAGGACATTGAAAGAGCCATTTATGACAGACACAACCTCTTGATCTGTTTAGGCAATGTCTTTAATCAATGTCTTAATTCTTCTTTACTACTTAAAGGTCTTTCACTCAGTGTTTGATGGATAAGACATCAGTCTGATTGATTACCTGGCTGCCAAACAAAATGTCTTAAACCAAAGCATTACCAAGATATTAACTAAAAGATACTAAAAAGAGACAATAAAAATAGGAAAATGAGAAGTTGTATTAAAGAAATGTTAGCTTTAGAGTAAACCAGGTATTTACATTTTGAAACAAAACCCAAACAGAAATTAGGAACAATATGGTAATATGTTTTTTTTTCCCTAGGTAAATTTCCCTATTTTTTTCAGTTTATATTTTTATTCATTTATTTTTATTGTAAACTCAAACCCAAAAAATTAAAAAAAATAAACCATTTCAGAGGTACTTATGATTATATCTGTATTTATGATGCATGCTGAGAAAGATGGTGGTTTTGTAATCAGACATTTCTTAGAAAAGAAATTTTTAAAAATCTCTTATGTAGGTTACAGCATTCAGCAACAAAAGTTAACAGTGGAGCACAGAGAATGTTCCATATAGACAGTGAAACTTATATTAAAACATTTTGGTTTAAGCACTACTTTTTAAAAAACTGAAAGTTTTTAAAAAAACTTTTAAAACATCTGTAATTTGTACAAACAAATGAAAATAAAAAAATCCCTATTATAACTGTTTCATGCATACATAATGACTGATCAATTAATAATGAAATATATGTGCAAACATCTATGATGCCTTAAGTAGCTGGTAAAGGGCAATAAATAATAGATCAGGATGTATTCATTACTATCTCATGATCTTCAAATGCATGTCTTTTCAGATGTAGTTGGAATAAGGAGCATATGTTTCATCGGAAGAGCAGTATGATCATTCTGAGCAGCAGGCATAAATTCAATAGAATTGGAATTTTATGATAATCATGATTAGCACCCATGCTCCTTGTAGCATTCTCCTTTCTTGGAAAAATATATACAACTAGATTTTGAGGAGGATGGAGACATGAGTTTTGTCAGGACTTCCTGGGGCAAAGAATATTTTCACAGGCAATGGAAATTAGTCCTTTAGTCCACGTTGCATACTAAGGCTGTTATCCTTATGCAAAATAGTTTGAAAATAATCTGGAAATCTCTATGCTACTACATTAGAAATACAAACAACAGTGTAATTCCCAGAGTACTATATACCTAGGAGACCTGAAAAACTGGATACTTTACTTGTCTTCAAAGAGATAGCTGTTTCTGCAACCTTTTAATATAGTTTGTTCTGTCAAGAAAAAGAAATCAATAGCTTCCAGTCCATCTGCACCACATACCTTCAAGAAATCTATTAATTTACAGTGCTTTGGGAAAAATACAGGCAGTGATAGCAAGGGAGTAGAAAAGTCAATCAATTTTTGACAGAAGTTTCTGATAACCTACATACTGATTTGCTTCACAAAATATAAGCTGAATTGCACTGTTGCCATGCTCTCATTCCTGAAACACTCCTGAATAATGCAAACAGAAACATCAATTTTCAACTAAAAATATCTACTCGTTACTTGGTTAATATTAATTGTGTTCTCAGTAATTAACAGGATGCCAGCTGAAGTGTAAAAAGGGAAAAAAAAAGATTCTCACTTTCCTACTGTTGGAGATGGGGAAACACTCTTGAAACAACTGTTGGAAGGAATATTCCAATAAACCTTCAAGGTAAGCAAGGACAGCTTCAATAGCAACCAGAAGTGGAAAAACTCATTTCAAGTGATCCTGACTGCTATAGCTAAATCTACTTGAAATTGGTTGCTGTAATTTGAAAACATTACTCGGTTTTACATGGTAAGGCTTATTAGCTGTTATTTACAGAAGATACCATGCTCTTCTATCTCTCCTCTAGTTCTGATGAAAAGGTATTTCTCTCCCAAAATATGTACTGATTACCCTCTGCCTGGTAAGAGAAAAGGCTGCTCTTATTTTTTGTGTCTCTAGTTCCACATCTTCCAGAAAACACAGATATGTTCATACCAATTTTGGGAAAATATCCTTATCTAATCAGAGAAATCAACAGAGAAAAGATCAATATTTTCTAAGCTATTCCAGTTGCTCCCATTTCAGAAATGAAAATTTTGGCATTTTATGCTAAGCTCACAAGGGTAGTTCTTGCTTACCAGTAAATGGACACTAATGATATCTTGACTAACACAGTTATAGCTATGAACATATATTAAAAAAATTATAGATGTGGATGGGGATATTACTAAGACACATAATGTCATTATTGGATTAAGCATCTGACATCAAAGATTTTGATCCCAGCCTTTGCCATTAACCAATGTTTGCATCTGGATTTCAGTTATGCCATGACACAGGAGTCAGGATTGATCTGACCAAGACAGAGGTCTACAGTGACAGCTATAGTGAATGAAGAAAGATTGGCATTTCTAGTGACCAGTAGATCTCAAAGCAGATCAGATGAACTGTACCCTAAACGTGCACTAACCTCTCTCCAGCTATTTTTAAGGGAGATGAAGATGACTAGCTCGAATACTAATTCACTACTAACATTTTCCAGGAAGTAGAACTCATGCATGACTGATGATTTTGAGACAAAACCCTGAAAATCCAGTACAGGTGTTTTGGTCAATCATTTTTAATGCTAGTCTCATCTTTACTAAATCTCCATATTTTATCTAATTAATTAATTATTTTTAATTTAATTAATTCTTTGGTATTTTGAGCAGGAAGAAGTAAGTCTGCAGCATTCACTTTTGTAGTACTGTGTTTTTCAGACAACCTTCAGATGCAAGAGAAAAGTTCTGATCTGCCATTTCCCTTGAGACTCTGGTAATTAATTACTTCAAAGTGTAATGCTATATATGACCTAAATTGAAGAGAGAGAACTTTCTCTTAATTTTGCAAGATCTGCTTTGTCTGACTACACACTGACTAATTTAGAAGTACTGAACTTTAAAGTTATTGGAAACAAGGAGGAGAAACATAAGTACTTTTAACAAACTTATCACCATAAGAGTAAATCTACAGACACATATATATTTTTCTCTCCCCATGAATCAAGTTAGAAGGAAAAATAAATACAGAGGTAGAGAATATTATAAAGAAATACATAATTTTATTGCTAAATAGTAGTCATGGACACCACGGTAATAGTTTTTTCTTCCAGGGTGTGACCTTTTTTCTTCAAGCACCATAAGATAACACCTAGCTTATGAGCAATATCTGAATAATAGTAAAAGAAACCTTATTTTGCCATCTACAAACATTTGTAAATAAGGGTAGAATATATATCCTTGAAAAATATATTTTAAGGTATTTTATTTCAATACTATCTTTTATTTATATCCAGTAATATCAATAAAGAAGGCAAAGTTTAATGTCTTTATGATGATAATGGAAGAGTTTCATATCAAACAAAATGATGCTAAAATTCTTATAACCCACATTTGACACCATCTGCAGTTTGTCATCGGAAGCATTTGCTGATCACATACCACAATGCATCTGAGACAAGTAGGGTCTCACACAGATTCAAATAGATTTTAACTAATGATATTGCCCCATGTAACAAAAAAACAAAAAAAAAAAAGGGAAGAATTTCACTAAGAATAAAATCATTATCTTAAATACTGGTAATATACCTAATTATATCTTACCCTTTTCCCTGATAAGTTTCCTGGTCAGATAATTAGATTCTAATAAAAATTTAGAATTTAGGTTTTCTTTTAAGGAGTCAATTAGTCTTCCTGAATTCAAAGAGATCTTTTCCTGTACAGTTCTAACAATTGTGAAAATATTTGCTTGATAAACAAGGAAAAAAATACTTTATATCCATCTATGTCATATGGAATGAATAAAATATGTCTTCACTTCCAGGTAACAACCAAATTTCTATAAAATTTTTAATAAGTAGGACTTTTCTTTAAAAATGTGTTGTTAATTTTAAAGGCTAATTTTAAACCCCTTTGTATTAAGTAAAAATACCTTAAAATTAAAAAAAATATTCAAAAATTACATTTGCAGCCAACATCTGAAAGCAAGTCAGGTCACTAAAAAACCCAATTGGCTTATCCACTGGAATGAAAGATTCTCTTGAAATGACAAAATATGTTTTGACTTCTGGACTTTTTGGACAGAATTTGCATTTTTTTTTCATTTAACTTTTTGCTGATGTTCAACTGAGGAACTGTGCTCACAATATAAAAAGTAGAATTATTTTTCCTCCAATGGGTGAAGCTGTAAAGAGTATGAGACTGAGACCTCATAGAGTGAAAACCCTTAAGGATCTGATGATATCAACAAATAAAATAACTAACCACAGATAGTATTTCCTTTACTGAATTATTTATTTCTAAAGCCAAACCTCTTTTCTTTTCAACCTGATCACACTTTTAATGTAGCTCTATTGAACTATTTCAAAACCAAAACTATTTTACTTGAACTCAAGGTAAAACAAGTACAATAGATAATAATATTATATTATATATTAATATAATATTGAAGAATACAAAATGTTTTCTTCTTTGTATGCCAGACAATAATCTTACGAATTAAAATCACAAACCCTGGTTTACACACAGTTTAAAATTAAAGCAATTTATAATATACATACACACATCAAATTTATACATACATACACACATCAAAGCTCAAGAAATGCCAGACTAACATAATAATGGTTTAAGTTGATGTAATAAGTATTTTAACAGAATACTCCCAGAACAGCATATGACAAGTATAAGTCACATTATTACTGAACTAGGATGTTAACCATTCTGTTCTTTATAAACATGGATGCATTCTAAATCACTTATGCTTTTTATAAATCGGTCTTTTTACTCAGTGAAATTTTACAAAATTATACCAAGGACATTATTATCAGATTAAATTTTAAAAATTCTTTTGCATTCTATGTTTACATCACGTGGCATGCAAATAATTGTGGAAATGTACATGGAAACTTGGCTAAAGTTACATTCAGGTAACCCTCTCTTTTTCAAGAAATGACAAAAAAACCCCATCTTCCTACCTTATAGAGTATCTATTAAAACATACAAACAAACAAAACAAAACAAATCAGGCCCAAAACATATAATAGTTGCTTTGGTAGAAAAATTGGTTTCCTTCAAGAGAAACACAGCACAGCACATTAAGTAACAGGCATAAATAATTCACATACAATATCAGAGGTTTACATACCATCAGGAAGGCAAGAAAAAAAGCGAGAAAGGAAGGCAAAAGAACAGGAAAAGATACAGGGAAAGGGAATACTACAAAAATACTTTATACTTCATACTACTTGGTATGCAATATTTTCAAAACAGGCCTGATTTTATATTTATGGGCCTAATATTGTAGCAGAAAAACCACAAACCAAAAGCATTTAAATTTTCCTATATCCATTCCCTTCTCCTGACTGTTTGTTTTTTTAATTGTTTCCTTTGATTTTATAATAATTAAAGATAATAAATTTTAGTAAAAGTGGGAGAAAGATTTTCTAGAAAAATGTAGGCAGGAAGTTAAAGTTTTAAAGGTATCATCAGGTCAGATCTCCATGTAACCTGAGGCGTATACTTATTTATCAACAGTAACATCACATTTAGTTCTTGAAGTGCATTACATTAAATAAGAACACCCAAACAGGTTAGGAGATGATGTTAATATTACCTTTGTAAAATGAGTGGGCAAAGCTCTGTTCAGGAATTAACTTGGCAAGGAATCCATGGTTCAAACTTGGGTGAGGGATAGATGGTATGACCACAACTGTGGAGAAAATCATGGAATCAAATGTGAGCCAGCTAGTATTCATGTGTGGCCTGGTCCACTGTGGATCCATGACAGATATCCTATCTCATTGAAACATGCAAATATGGTATTACCAACCAAAAAAAAAAAAAAAGCATTTCTAAAATAAAAAAAACCAATTTCCATATCAAGAGATAGGAAACAGCATACCTATTATTTGGGCACTTCAAGAGCAACATTTATAGGGGAAAAGAGACACAGATAGATAGATATATACAAGCAAATAGGCAAGACAATCATGGATGAAAGTAGCAGTTTCTTAGTTCAGAACCATAACATTAAATCAGGAAGGCAAAAAGAAGTATGATTTCTCTTAACTGACTACATTCATGTAGTATTTTTCAAATGGGAAGCCTACAAGCACATTGACTTCAGAAAATTACATAAACTTAGCAAATTAAAACAGCATGATGAATTATAAAATAATGACTAAATGTGAATAAAACACAAATTCTATGAAAAGAAAAATTCTATGAAGAATGAAAATTAGCAACTCCATAAATCAAGAAATCAAATAAAGATCAATACAAGAACAAAAACATACACAAAAATTTTGTGGACAAATGCAGCTCCTATTTTCAACTCTTTTAACACAGAAAGTACAGTTATAATCAATCCAATCAGACTTGGGAAAAAAATGCTGGACTGAGTGCATAATATTTGAAACAAAGTGGGGTAAGGTTTGCATTCCTCATTTCTAACAGGTTCTGAGATCTGACAGACTCCCTCCTTTCTGGCTGAAGAACACATGCCAGTAAAATCACTACTACTAAAACAAATCACAAACAGTTCAGTCAAAGAAGGCAATAGCAATGTTTTCTTTTTACTCTATTGTTACCATAGGCTTTTAAATGCAGGCACCAATACAGAAGAACTCCACAAAGTACTCAGTCCTCCACTAATACCCTTTCACAAACCTCCTCACTCAAACAAAAGGAGCTCATGTGGGCAAGCAGCTGTGTTCTCTGTTTATTCAGTTTGTGGTATAAAGATATCTGTTCCTCCTAACACATAGCAGATTCAGGAAGATTTTTGGTGAACTACCTTGTACTTTACAATTTTAACTCCAGCAGGAATCCCGTTTTTTTAAATTATTTTCAAATTAAAGAAAAGTAAAAACATAAAAAAAAGATACAAATGAAAATTAGTAATACCTTATAAGCAAATATAGAGAATACCTGAAATATGCCAATGTATTTTAAAACCCCAAATTATTATACTGGAAGAAAGCAGTATGCAATTTCCCATTAGGATCTTAAGCTACTCACTAAAATACTTTGTAGCAAAATAATTACAGTTCTTAAAAAAAAAAAATCATATATCATTTGAAGAAAACAAATTTACCTGTACTTGTTGGTGAATTTATTTCTTGTCTGATATTTCTACCTGCCTGGCTCCCAGACCTCGCAGTTTCTCGCTGTGGTTCCAGGATGTCGCGGTACTTGGAGACCATCAGGACAGAGATGAAGTAAACCACTGCCAAAGCTAGGAACTGAGCTTGCTTGCTGTCGTCCTGTGCCAGGGAAAAAGAAACACATCTAGAATATTGAGTATTTTCATGGAATTTTTCTACAAGAACATCACAAGGCTTAATAGATAATACCTTTCTGAAACGCTGCTTCTGCCAGCATAGCGGCAAATGGATAACGCAGAAGGCTGAGTGGATTTTCAGTGGAGTAGTACACACATAGAACATATATTAAGTACAGAATTTTGGAGGTAATTCAGCAACTACACAAGTCTTGGGGTCTGTGGAGTCAATGGACTTTTCAAAACAGAGGCCTGACAGTACTCTGAGAGTGCTTTAAAGGGTTTCTGGCAGCAAGGGCAACTGTTCTGCTGCCCCAAGGATGAGATTGTGATGGCCCCTGACAGAAGGAGGTAAAGGGTACAATTGCTGAGAGGGAAATCTAAACTCACTGACGTTTCTCTAGCTGACACTGGATGCATAAGCAGGCATAACAGCTTCTGGTAACACATAAAAGTACCCCTGTTTTTCTTCCAGAAATAAATTCCAGCCTGTACATTTTGCTTTCCCCTTCTACAAGAGATGTCAGCAGCAATCCTAGGTTTCCAGGACTGATTTAAGTGAAAGCCAGGACCACTATAACTTTGCTGTCTTTTTTTCTTCTCATCCCATGTAATCTGCTGTTCAAGGGAAACTGCCATCTATGGCTTAGATATTATCCTGATTGAGATTAAATTACTCTTGTTCAACTGAAATGCCTTTTATTATTATTATTATGTAAAACTTAACATGATAAAATTAAAACTTTAGTTTCTATTTACTCCTATAGTGGTTTCATCTTTTCTCAATTCCACAAGTATGTACCTTCCATTACAATTCCAGTGCTTGTTTTCTGGGTGTTATTTAACCTGGCTGCATGTTTTGCAAATCTTAAAAAAACTAGAAATTCTCTTATTAATTTCTTTCATAGAAGTTCCAGAAACAGGCTTTCTTGTATTCTTTTCTCCATTAGTTAAAAAAAGAATAGGTGACAGAACTCAGGTTGGAGAATTTAAACGTAACATACGTACTTGCAGGCGTACAGTAATAATTCCTATTGTACTACATTCAAAAACAAATATATTGTCGTGCAGCTTTGTGCTAAAAACCATTGCAAAAAATCTGAAAAACATTTTTATATATGTTTACATACAAATATATGTTCAGCAGAAGTGAGAATAGTGTTTACAAACTGATTTGTTGCATTTCTGTAACATATATACTAATTCCTCTTTCTACCCTGGTTGGACAAATAGTTGACACCTTTAGTAATACAATTTTAATCAACATAAGTGGTTACTGATTTATCTTGGCTGTGCTTATTTGGCTAGTATAAGATTAAGGCTGAGTGTTAAACACAGTTAACTACTAATCTCAAATAGCTTAATATAATTTTTAAGTGCAGAAGACGGCTGATAGTTATAAAGTCACAAGCAGATAGTTTGCAGATAATATATGAAGTGCCACACATGAATGATATTTTTAATTTGGGTACAATCAAAATCTCTTTCAAAACACAAGTGATGATTTTGCAGAAGAAAGAATTACAGCACACATTACTCACCACATCACGAAAAACAACTGCCCGTAGACGATTAATATCAACATCCTGAAGAAGCCTATCAGGGTCTTTTATAGGAGAAAGATTTCCAGGGACATTTTCAAGGGGAGTCTAAAAATAAAAAGTAGTGAGATTTTTTTGGTCCCCTCAAAATATCAAAGCATTTATGTTAGAACATTAATTTGACATTTTTTTTAGCTATTACATCAATCTTAGATGATATCACACATAAAACTCAGATAAGGGCTCTAGAACTAAAGTGACGCTTTGAAATGTTATCTTAATGCAATGTAGATATAAATTGTTACGTCTTTCCAATAACTTGGAACAACTGTATCTCTAGACTAAGTTAAAATGACAATTTTCACACAAAAGTTTGTTTCAGATTATACTTTCTTCATAACTGGACAATAAATTATTTCTAATATGCCTGTTATGTTTGAAAATGCTGAACAGAAATATAAAAATAAATGTTAATTTTACTGAGATTTATTACAGGCTACTGATAAAATAACTGCTACTATTTAAAAAAGATGGAATAGCATGCTTCCTTTAAAAAAAATAAAATGTATTAAATGCGAGGCCTGAACACCTAAAAGTCTTAGTGATTTTCCTTGCATTGAATGTGACAATATTGAAAAAGGTGATGTCTTTGTGAGATTTAATGAAATAATATTGTGAAAGGAGTTAAATTTGTAAAGGCTATTTGAAAAAGTCTTTAGGGAAGGAAAAAAGCCTGATTTAGTAATGAAAATATAACAGCAAAAAAGAAGAGATCTTTTACATCATGCAATGTCTTGTATTTTAGTCATGGGCTGAGCCAAATTATTTCAGATTTTAATTTCTGTATCCACAAAGTCTTAAAGCTGTGAACAAGTTAAACATATATAAAAAAAAAAAGAAGAATTAATGACACAGGAAAAACTAAGTGGTAACTGAATATCCAATAAAATTCACTTCTAAAGCAGATAGTAAATACTGATGCCTAACATGCATGCAAAGGCCTTTTGAAGCTATTGGAACTCAGATATTCCACCAACAGAGATGTGATTAGAGGATTTCATCAAAACTGGAGAGTACCCTGGATGGAATAAAAAAAATCTGTGCAGGTATTTATGACAGAGGTGAGTAAGGGGACTTACTCTTTCAAGTAGGCCAAGCAAGAGTGAAAAAGCTGGTTAGAATTGCTACAGTCATACTCCTGTGTCAAGGTTTTCATCTTTCAAATAAGCCTCCTCACACACTTTTACCATAAACCAGTTAACAGGAAAAACCCAAGCTTTTGCCAAATATTTGAGAAGGCATTTACAATTATTTTCTGATCCTAAAAGAGCAGTGTTTCAGACTCATCACCACTGCTGTTGGTTACTTAAGACTCAGTTACCTTGGTTGCTGCTGATGCTGTTACACCCTGAAGAGCATCTTGAGTTTTACCGCCAATTAATGACGTCTTGTTTACTCTCTCTCTTTGCCTTTGCCGGCACTCTAAGCAGTTCCTCACAGCCACACAACAAACTAAAAGAAGAAGTGAAAATGCCACAAATTAGAACAGTTTTTCAATATTATATTTAGAACATCAATTAGCACTCATTACTAGTAGGCAGTAATTGAAAATTTGATTAAAAATTGAGAATTGAGAATAACTCATAAATTTTATACCAGGAGCAGTACAAATATAAGTATCATAATAAGTGGTATGAATAATAGCAAACAGTGGAGATAAATGCCATACTGTTGCAAAACATATTGAGGTCTAGAGTGTTTGCACAATATTCCAGTCTTTTTATTTTACATAGCCTATAGAGTTCCACAAATTCCGTGGAGACTTGGACAAGAAAAACTGTGACATGGAGGTAGCAGAGCAGCTTTAAGAAAAAAAAAAGTTTGTTTACTGACTTAAATTTAATATTTTTACTCTCCCTGAATATATACAACTTGAACTACATAAGGAAGAACATTTTCAGACATGTCTTTCTTATGACTAAATTGAATTGGCCTTAAAAACATATCAAATCAATAATAAACGGGATTTTTACTTTATCACATCAAGCTCTACCTTCAAGGTCCTTTCCTGCACATGTCACTATTTGATCCATTGCAACTCATTGATCTGTAAGTAACTATTTAATACATCCTGTCTGCTGACTTACCAAGCCTTAGGCACTGTCGCATTAGACCTCCAGAAGACATGTTTTTTTCAGCTTCAATCTCACTAAAATTTAGAGAACTGGCAAATACTAGCACATCAACCATTGCCATCAGACGGCTGAGAAACGTTACTGCTGTCTCTGCCGACATTCCTTGTGTCACTTCAATATTTTCCAATTCAGTCTTTAAAAGGAGATAATTGAATTAAACAGTTTGAACACAACTGAAATAAAAAGACAGCACATACACACAGAAATCTAAATTGCTATGCTTAATGGCAGATAGATTGAAAAGTTATTTAAAAACCTCCTATTGACAACATTAACATAAGCTGTGAGTGAAATTCAAAGTAAGGCATCATGAAGAGTGAGAAAATTATTTACGTTTACATGCTGTAATAGATGAGAAAAAGTCTAATATAAATGAGAAAGTTATTAGCAATTACATAAAGACAAAGTAAGGGCAGATAATAAAACAATGCATGGTGTAAAAGGATGCAACATACTCTTACGTTCTTCCATAGGCTACGCAAACAGATTAAACAGGTAACAGATTAAAGAAATTACTCTGTGTATAGCTTTTACTTTTTTATGTTCCTTCAGATAAATAAATGTGAGGAGTGGAGTGGGAAAAAGCATACAGTTTTGCACCCTGTCTCCATGAATCGATTTTCCCCGGAATGTTTACAGCATATAGAATCCTGACAGAGTCCAATTCTCCAATTTATGTTTGCTACCTCACGACAACAACAGAGGGAAAGTAAAAAGGGACAAGTGATGTGGTGTGCAGCTCACATCCCAGAGAGTTGCTGTTTCTTTCCTAATGTTGGACTCTCTTTAGTGGGAATCGGCAGAAAATTTCTGAATGAGTTCAATATTTCTGAAAGCTAAAATGTTTTTCTGCAAAAAGACACTTAGATGTTCAGAGTCATGTTTTCAAATGCCTTCAGGTATTTAACAGTGCAGATAAGAGAGGAAACAGCTTAATCCCCAAAAAAAAAATCTCCTTAAGCACTTTTACCTCTGGAGCTAGGCAAATTGAAAACAGGAATGTGTGATACTTGTCTGCAACCAGAATTATATGCCTTAATACTATTTTAATATTTGTTTAAAGGTGGCTGATTGTTACTGATTGTCAACAAGCTTTCCAGCTGCAAGATTTCCTGAGCACACGGTTTGGCCCTTTTGAAAAGTACTTTCATTGTGCTTTTCTACTTTTATTAATTTGCTTAGAAATACTTATTAAATTTATATATAGATATATTTTGTGCTCTTAAGGTTATTTCCTTCCAAAGGAAATACAAAATAGAGAAAAAAAAATCATTTATTTCCATACTGCTAAAACGTTATTAGCCACATTTATGTCTTATTTGGAAGACTATTTTTACATCCAAAATTATAAAAATGCAAACTGTGCCAAACAGTATTAAGGAAACAATTGTTTTGAAAGATGAAAGATACGAAGTGGCATGTGTCACCATAATGATAGATAGCCCTTCATTTAATTTCTCTTAAGGATGTAGCATGTCAGTCACATGAGTGATTTGGAAAGGGCTGTCATCTGTCTGAACTGCCCAATAATATTAGAAAAATAGCAAAATGACAACTCTCAGAAGAAAGATTTTGAGCCTATCTCCTATCTTCTTTGGCCAGTCCAGGTTTAGTTTGTGCTGTGTTCCTGCCTTTTGGAAAAATAGGTCGCTGGGGTTTTTATAACAGACTGGGAGAAGACTTTTTGAAAGCACTCACCCGAAGAAAATATATTTGCAAAAATCTATAGTCATAACAGTCTGCTAGAAAAACTCATATGTGGTTATGGAAACTTGAACTTTGATCTCATGCTTGAAATAACATCAGGCTCTCTTGCAGCTGGTTGACTGCCTGATGTTGATTTTTATCAAGTTTCAACTGTATTGTGCCAATCATAGTCTTAAGTCTATCATAGTCAGAATATCTATTACTTTTTGATTTTTGCAAATTATGTAGTAAATTCACTTAATATCAGACTTTAGTGCATTTAAGCAAGATTTTAGCAAACTGAATCAAAAATAATTTTTTTAATAAATCTCCCTAAAATTCTGCTACATGGAGGAAAAAAAAATTACTGACAGTTTTTTTACACCAAACTTACCATCATTTCTACCTGTTGAATACAGCACATTGGTTTTGTATAAGTGTCTAAAATATATTCCATTATTGCTCAAGCTGCCTTCTAGTATCACCAATATTTTAGATAGTGGTATCTCTAAAACTCATTGAAAAGTGAATCACCATTCACCATTCCATAACTACTCAGTGTAATTTAAGAGCAGTACAAAGTCTCCCATACAATGAACATGTTCAGGACATAAGGAGTTTCTCTACTGACAACTGCACTTATAACTTAAATTATACAAGACCTGTATACACTCACAGACCTGACTACCTTCAGCCCAGGAGCTAACAGCAAGTACCATCATTAACAATGCATTAGGTTATTAAGGGAGATACAGTAGGAAAAGTTAATTACTACACCTAATATACTGCTATTCACATTCCACTGTATGATATAGGAAAATAATAGTAAGAAAAATAATAGTAAAAAAAGCCATAATATCAAATGATCAAAAACAAGGTATTTTTGAAAATGCAAAAAACTGAAACTTACAGCAGCAATACTAACCTTAGAACCCTGGACATGCAACAGACAAAACAGACAACAGATCACAACAATAAAAGAAAAAGAAAATTATTTAAGTTAACTAAAAGATACAAGGTAAATTGAAACAAATTAGTGTCTTGGAATTATACATTTGTTTAATTTATATTTAAAACAGCAAAATATTTAAGCTCAGCATTAACATTTGAAAGTAAAGACTTGTCAAAGATAGCTATGCACAAGGAAAACTTTAAATCGTGTATTATTATAGAGTTCATGTAAACACCGGTTCTTCCAAAGCAATGTACGTCTTTTATGTAATACATAAAATAATTTTATGAAACAATGCAAAACAAATTAATGTTTTAACTAATTATAAAGATATGAGCATTTTACAACAAGCCATTTAACTGAAACGTAGTAAAGTAGTTGATCCTTTTATGAGGAGGCAAATATGTTTAAAATGCTTTGAAAAAACAAACATGAATTAGAGCAAGCAACCTGGTTCTTCATGCATAATGCTCTTCCCCTGAATACACTACAAGATAGGTCATTATAATAATACATTTGGGTGTGATTTCTTCAGCCAAAACCAGCATCAAACTAGATATGATAATGTTTTTGAACCACAGGAAAAAAAAACATCAGGACTAAGACACTAAGACATTTGAGCTGGTGCTCAAATTCCACTGTTCACAATTAAATATGTATGTTAAATTTTTATGGTTTAGTTCTAGGTAGAACCACTCTATTATCATAGTGGGCTAGGAACTAATTCTTAAGTTTTCACTGGTTCTGTTTTTAAAATAGAAAGAAACTTCAGAGTATTTCAGTTATCATTGCTATAATTTAGACAGTGGAAAAACCTAATCTAACAAAAAGAAAAACAAGCTGAAATGAACTGTTTTCTTCCCTCTTGGGGCAGAAAATACTATGCTCAACCACTTTTTAAATGTGTCTTCATCTTTTTGTAGTTGGATGAAGCTGGAGAATTAAATTGTGGCTATTATCTCAATTGCTAGCTGACAACTTTCACATCAAGTTTTACCACTTTTGATTTTCAGAGTTGTTGTAGACCACACAGCATCCACGGAACCACTCAAGTCTTGAACATGCTAATGCTAACATTATACACAGGTCATACATCTCAGCTTTTAATCCACAGACCTAATGAGGCCATCATTAAATGTTTAATGCAGTTTTGTGGACAGTTCATATAACAGCAGCAGCCTTCAGATCTCCATTTGAGAGCTGATGTTTTGAATTCTGCAGGTAAGAAGCTGAATTACAGACTTATTCTAAGTAGAAAACCAAACTGATTATAAGGGGTCTGGAAATTTGTTCCGTATTGTCACATATATTTAAACTCCTCAAATTTCTTTTGCCTTGCTCAATGTCCCTAAGTCCTTGTCACAGCTGCTATCCTTGTAGCAAGCATTGATTCCTTCCAATTGCTAGCTTGTACACAAAATGTTTTATCTGTAAACCAGATTCTATTAACAGAAAGCATCTTGTGCAAACCTTTTCCCTTACAGGTCCTGTTTTTCCCACTTCCACAACATCTTAATAATGTCTTCCTTATGTTTAAACAAAGATGCCCCCAACAGAAAAGATAAATAAAAGGAAATAGTATTTTGTATTTTATGACCTCCCCATAATTGTAGTAGAGTTATCTAATATTCCCAATTTAATATACTAGACATCAGAACTAAAAAGTAGAAGACACTCCAGATTATACTGTAAACCAAAAAAACTGCATCATATTTTATGACAATATGTGCTTCAATTTCAAATAGTTTCAAATATACAATGGGCAATACTTTTTTAAAAACACCAGCATTTGAAGCAAGTCCATGTAAAGACCTGGGGATAGAGGTAGTATAGAAATGAAATTGAGTGAAATATTAAAAATTGGGGGAATAGATTATTGTGAATTGAAGTAAACTTTGCCCTGTATGCCATAGAAACATATAACCTTCTCTGCACTCTTGAGTTACCCACAGATTTTTGAGTGGTTTGTTTACACCAAAGATGCGTTTTTTTCTTTATTTTCTTTTAAAATTTATATTTAAAGTTTTCTATTTCTATCCTAGTCTGGATTTTAAAAACCCAAAAACCAACAAAAACCAACCAAACAAATAAAACCCCAAACCAGACCAAAAAGAAAATAAAAAGAAATCCCACAAGTTAAAAGGCAGGTTTCTATTACTAGAGATCCATAGTGAAGAGATTCTCTAGTTAAGCCTGCCTGTTCTACAGCAGGCAAGGAATCATTCAATAATCTTCCAGCTGACCCAGAAGAATTGCCATTTCACTCCAAATCAGAACTATGCAAAGGAAGAAAAGCCTTTTTGAAATGGGGAGTTTTTCAAACATTCATCTTTTTAAGGAAACTGTGACAGTACAACTTTTTTTAGCAAGGGAGGGAACACAATACAGAATCTGTTGCACAAAAGAAAAAAAAAAACAAAACTGCAATTGCACCAGCATTCTGAAAGTCATTTTGCTAAATTTATCCTTGGCTCTTTTCTTCAAATACACTTAATTAATTCAAGCATCTAATATTCAGCATCTGTTCTACTAATGAAAAATAGGTGAAGCACTTTATAAAAATCAGAGGCAGTGGGATACATGTAAGAGTAACTAACTCTATAGCAAATTGTTGAGAAGAGAGTTCTCTTCTCAACTGAATTCTCAACTGAATTCTGCAGCAGAATTCAGGACTGTTTAAGAATGAGTGGCCCAGAATGAATTCAGATTTCCTAAAACTCCAACTGATTCACTGAAATAAAGGAACTGGGCACAGGCAGGACTGTGAGACAGTTGAAAAAGAAACTGTGTGCTTCTGTCTTTCTCCATTAGAAAACAAGGTAACTCAAAAAAAAAACCAAACTGGATTGAGCTCCAGGTTGACAACCATTCCAGCCAGACCCTACAGGGATCTGGTAGATGTCTACCTCAGACATATCTGAATAATTTGCTTCTGTTGAGTAGATCTCCATTGGCTAGAAATCTAGACCACATGTAAGTACCTCAAGTGAATACTGAGATTTACCCAAATCTCGTAATGAATTCCATCCCTGTTTCAACCATCCCAAGGTTAAAGGGTGGAATGACCTTTACTGTCTGTTCTGTAGTCTTTTTGCTTTCATGTTTTCATGCTTTCAGACCAAAAAGTAAATTAATTTTTATAAGTGGATGTAAATACATGACCTATGCCACAAATAAAATATAATAAGAAGAAATAAGAACTACTTCTTTAAAATTTCAATATGAGCCCCAAAAGACCTTCAATGGGAATATCAGAGCATCACTATTCATGAAAGTGAAGAAGGAAGAAATTAAGTAAAAGTGAGCTCACAGTTGTTGATAAATTGAATATATGTATTCTACAGGATCTTCAAAATGTGAGGGTTTTGGCACCCCAGAAAAGCTCCACAGAACAGAGATATGGAGGATCAGAGACCAAACAGGAAGATGGTGTGGATTCAAACAGGCACACCAGGAGATATGACTCAGTCCTACAAAGTCATATAGGATATGGAGCTGAATAAAGACATGATTAACCACTTTTTCATAGCATAAACAGTAAAGCACATAGTGACTTTATGCATTTAAGCAGGCTTGAGAAAAACAAAGACAAGAAGTGCTTTGAAGGTTATATAATTGCTTTGTCAGGCTCAATGCCATAGGATATTATGGAAGCTAAAAACGTAAGTAGCTTCAAAAAAGATTAAAGTCTAGAAGGATGAATTCCTCAGTGGTTATTAAATATGACAGCTCAAACACCCTCTCTAGTTGTTAAAATCCTGAATGCTGATACAGAGTGCTATTAGAGCAATCAATATACTTGCTCAGACTTCTGCATTTTGATGTAAGCTGCAAACAGTCACTGCTGGTGGCAGAATGTTAAAGCGTTCTGGTCACTGGGCTGACCCAGTGAGGCAGCTTATGTAGCCTGTGAACAGCTTCCTTTTGGAAGTGCAACACTGCTTGAGTGGACTTCTAATACCATGTCCAGTTTCAATTACAGAACTACATAGACTGACAGAATGGTTGGGGTTGGGAGGGATTCAGGAGGTGTAACACAACATTTGAACTCTGTACCTTGTGGATAGAAAGTTATTCATTAATGTAATTAATTACAACACAGTAGGTTCCACATGGAAATCAAGAAACACTTTTCCATGGTGAGGCTGACTGAGCACGGACACAAATTGTTCAGGGAGGTGATGGAGCCTCCATCCTCAGAGATGGTGAAAAGCTGTCTCAACACAGTCCTGGACAACTGGCCCTGCTTGAGCATGGGTGTTGGACCAGGTGACCTCCTCTGTCCCCTTTCCAGCCTCAGCCATTCTGTGATTCTGTGAGTCTTTGAGTCAGTGAGGGAGAAAGCTTACAGGTCCTTTCCCCCTTGAAGAGTTACTCTGACAGAAAGTGGCCAGTAGCAGGCCTGCTGTAAGTGCTTTTATGCAGTGGAGATATCATATCAATCTTCAAGTTTCAAACCTCTTCTCTCTTCCCATTAGCAGCTTCTGGAAGGAGGAGGGTGAGACAGCCTTTTGTAACTGATTGCTTTCAGTGGCCTACTTTGCCCTTTCAAGACTGAGAAGAAATACATTCTGAACCAGCAATCCATCCACTTCTCCACAGCAGTTCAAGGATGCACAAGCATTAGAAGTCTGAGAATCAGTATGAAACTTCTTTTCATTCATCATATGATGGATACTCACAAGTGGTCTGATGCCCAGCAGGGCATCTGCTCCCTTCGAAACTGTGATTCACACCAAGACTGAGGGAGAGCACCTGCTCTAAGGAGGGAGGATGGGCTGCACTCTTCATATCTGTCACAGCAATGAATAAACCCACCTTCCTTTTAATCTTTAGGGATGGACAATGAGGAACAGGAATGGACTTGAATGGGCAGAAAGAATCCCATTTTTTTTTATTCCACACAGTAGGATTCATTCAATTTGAAAACAGAAACAAAACTTTAAGTGAAGTACTTTGTTTCTTATTTTTATTTTATTGACCTAGACAGATGGTAAAATGAAGCATTCAAGTAATACACACAGTCCCCATATAGTGGAGAAATGTGTGCATAGTACCCAAATTTGAAAAAGTAGTCTTTTGTATCAGTGCATGAAAATCACTGCTACTGAGCAAGGCAGTATTGACACACAATATTTTAATAAATGGATGTGTAACTATTAAAGCTGTGTCAGGTATCTATCTATACAGACACACAAATACATATATATTATCCAAAATAAATAGAAGAAAATGGTGAACTTCAAAATTATTATTTTGTAGAATAGTTCAGTATCATACACCAGGACAAGGATTAAAACCCACAAAGAGCATTCAGTGGAACTGCAGCCTAATTAATGTTGTGCCTGTTTTAAATTTTTACACAAAAGACATCAAAACATCATAATTTTCAAATGATGCCTAAAATGTTTGCTTTAAAAAATATCCCCCAGTGTCCTTTAGAGAGTGATAGTGCAGCCTGTGTTTCAAGATGGCTCAGTGTGTATTCGCTCATACTTCTCAATATTTACAATGAAGCACTTCAAAAATCAGGACCTTAATGTTATTCTTGTGACTACAGACAATAATTGTAGTCTTTTACTTTTGCTTATAGCAAATATTTTTCCAGTTAACACAGTGAAAATAGGAAAGAGACAGCATTTTAAAATTAATTGCCTGTCTGAAAATTACACTATTGTTTAGCAAATTTCCAGCCCATACATTCATACCATTCAAATAAAATCTGCAAAAAAAGGTTTTTGTAACTAGAAATAACAGTAAAGAAAAAAGTAATCTCAATTTCTGAATGGCTAGAAAAAAGATTTGAACTTTTACTGTAAACCACATTTGCAGTCTCCAGTGCCTACTACCTACATTATTTCAGAGAAGTCTCTTTGTCCTTTCTGGGTCTCATTGTCTCCCCTTTCAAAGATCAATACTAAGTACAGATAATTTTTACAGGATGCTCAAGATGACATTTAATATTAATGAAATAATCACAGATATTAAATGCACAGACAAGGCATCCCATTCGAATAACATAATTACTCTTGTCAATAATGCAATATTTATAAAATATTCCTCCCTTTTTAGTGATGATACTCTGCTTGCCTGAGCTTTAATCTGCTAAGAAATTACAACTTTAAGGGGATAAAAATATCAG
Organism: Peucedramus taeniatus; assembly: GCA_013400575.1. Lineage (NCBI taxonomy): Eukaryota > Metazoa > Chordata > Aves > Passeriformes > Fringillidae > Peucedramus > Peucedramus taeniatus. Next base: position 14,672 of record WBNO01021633.1, on the reverse strand, counting down.
TTATTTTCAATACAAGATTAAAAAAAAAAAAAAGAGTGGGAGGAAAGAACCTACTGAAGGAAGAAGTAAACAGAGTAGACAGAGGATGACTTCTGGTCTGATTTGGCATGCAAACTAATAGTGGCCATGCAAAAAAGGTTTATGAATATCAATGAGTAGACATCACAAAGCATGCTGGTTTGTTACAGGAATCATTATCTTAATGGTCATCCCCTTAAATGAAATATTAAATAACTATGAAATATTATTCTTACTAAGTACTACTCATCTGATAAGCATTTCAAATGCAAAATGTTATAAACACTCTGTATATCAAAGTGAAACAGTTTGATTATAAATTTAAATTTTTGAAGGAATTAGCAGAAAGGGGACAGGAGTCCCTAAAGAAGGAGAGTCAACTGAAAAGAGTGGTTTGCATTATTAACAACAATTTCTAATATGACCACTAGGTGGGAATATTGTACTTACAGTTGGGGATGTGGCTGCTGACAGCAATGGTAAAATTCCTCCACAAGCAATAATAATATTGTCTACCATCTGGGAAATGAGGTGTATTGTGTTGTGTACAAAAATAATGTTTTCATTGCTATTGACAAAGTCCATCACAGACTTTGTGGAGTGACTGCAAGGACAGAAGAAAAGAAGGATTAAAAACAAACAATTAAAACAAATTTTAGATAAATATATTCTTTGCAACCATACTGTGAATATTCCTTTGATAAAAAAGAAAAATCTGGTCTAGAAAAATTTGCATGTAAATTGTCTAAAAATATCAACAAGGCTAGTCGAATGAACGAATTGATTGCCAACTCTTTTTGCACAGGATTATATTCAAATACTCAGCTGAGAATAACATCTTCTAACCTTTTATTTCCATCAACCAGTACTTCACTTCACAGGCAGTTCTGCTGAAAGCAGTGGAGTTGTTTCTGCAGCATGAAAGCAACTATTTAATCTTGAGTTCACCATGCTGTACCACTGCCATTTGAAGCACCCTGGATAACACCTAAGGATAACACCTGCTACTGTTTTAAGGGAGAAACTTGATAACATGGCCATAATTTAATATTAATTTTGTTAACTGATAATAACCTAGCATTAATAACAGGTCCACAAGCCACAGATGCTTTTAAGATTAGTTGAAATCTCAGCAACTCCTAATTGATAAGTAACTGTCCCATGAAACAGTCACTCCCCCAAAATATAAAACCGGTGTGAAAATATTGAGGAATACTCCTTCTGTAAGTATGGTCTTTCCCCAAAGCAACATTTGGGCATCAACTGAAAATATACAATCTGAACTTTAACCTTCAAGCATTTTCTGCACACATCCCGTATACTTGGCCAAAAGCAAAATATCAAAATTGTCTATTTCCAAGTGAGTATCACAGAACAGTTCACCAAACTGGAAATTAAATGTAATATAAATTACTCCTTTGATAAAACTATGCTCAAGTTTTGTGAAAATTAACTATTCTATAGTGGAAATTAGAGTAAATTGTCTCTCTTATATTATAGTTAGAGTGTGCCTCTATTAACATGTACAAAATGTACAAAAACACTAGGAAATCACATTGCTTTCGTAAAATATATATGATCACCAAGACTAAACCCAACCAGGAGCTGGCATGCAAAATAAAATTTGTCAATAGAGTGTTTCCTTGGAAAATGTTATAGGAAAGAGATTTTATTTATACACCTTGCAGGTAGAGAAGCTCTTTTAATTGATTGATTGGGAAGATGGCCATTAGCAGAAGTCATCATGTCTGGAACTGGGGCAGTAGATTCTAATGCTAAATATAAGCTGGAAGAGCAGCTCAGTTTGTTTAGGTATTCAGGATTTATACAACTCCTCAAGAAAACAGGAATTACTACCTGTGAAATCGAGCTGTTCCAGGCTGGGAAGGGATTAAAAAAGAAGGTAGAAGATACAGAGAGGCACTGCAGCTAACACCAGCTCTTTCCCTCCCCACCATCCCAGTAACATCCCCTCTCCAACACACCTAATTTTTCTTTTTTGATGGAAACACAGATCAGGAGTCAAAGAAGAAAAAAACACCCACCTTCTCCAAACATGTACATCTGTTTCTAGTGCAAAAAGCAAGTCTGTCAGGAGCCGCTGGTGCATGGGAGACCATTTAAACTCTGGAATACGAAACATAGTTGTGCGTGGACCTGGACTAAACTGTCGTCGCTGCTCTTCCGTCATTGGCATTCCTCGAAATCCCAAGTCAACACGTAAATCCCGGTCTTGCTGGGTCACAGATCGACCCTGTATTGCCTACATCAACAAGAGGTCCAAAAATGATGTTAGCTTTACACAGTGTGTTTTTGAAGGTGCAGAATCGCAGTGCAGAATCTGAGAAAGGACAGGATAAAACAGTGTGGCCACAAACCACAGGAGACATTGATGTTCCAAGGCAGGCAGTATCCTTCAGAAAATGAGCTGCTCCAAGTCAAATCAACCAATGCTGAGGGGCTATGGCTGGCCCCATTTTCAGCTACTCACCAAGCTTTTACTCTCAAATTCTTCACTAGAAGTCTTACAGAAAAGACCAAATGTAGTCCATACAAGGTCAGTGACAAGACTTTGTTTATATGTAACAATTATATTTCAAGCTAATAAACATGGACAAACTACGTAGCGGTGGCTTCAAGGAATGTATATTTTTGGACAGCTCCTCATTGTTCAAAACCTTTTTATTTATCTGGTCTTTTTATGAGGATCATTAGAGATTTACATCTAGTCTCCCAAATCTCATTTTGACAATTTAAAAAAAGAAGAGAACTTTGCAAAACAATTATGTTAGCAATGTAAAAATAGACATAGCACTGGAGTTGAGCTGAAAAACGTCTTGTTTATTTAGTGTGATCTTGATCTCCTGTAGCCAGTATTATGAGAGTAGAAAAGGTTTCCTTTATATAATTTGACCTCTTGGGACTAAAATTACTACAGTTGCTTGCATTTCCAATGTTTTTCTTAGAGTCATCTTTAATTTTTTTTAGACTTATCTAAGATTTTAATTTTTCACATGAATCTTCTGCATAATGCTTTCAATTGTATTTTCTGTTTTTTTCTAGTTAGAAACATAGGAAAGAGTGAATTTGATATATTCATGATATATATATATGAATTAAATATTTTATCCATTATTAATAAAGACATTAACTATTCTTAGGAGTAAGCAGTAGTTCCCATCTCTGTCACACAATTTGCTTGCTTTCTTTCAATCCATTTGAATAAAAGAGAGTTACTTCTTACTGATATGTCAGGGAGATGATTGTAGACGTGTTTTTAGACAATTTGATGTTAGCAACTCCAGTCAAATACATTCTCCTTCAGGTACTACTGCAGGCAACCCTCATGCCAGCAGCAACAATTGTATAATAACTTAAACATAATAGAGGAGCTTTTATCGAGCCAATAATACTGCAAGAATGGACTTTGATGTGCATTGTCACTGCATAAACAAGTATGAAACATGTAAGTAGCTCCACTTAGGTGGCTGGTCTTTGAGCAATTTTCAGTGTTTTCAGGGGTCTCAAGGAGATCAAATCTAAGGAGGCAGTTACCACACCTTCAGCAATCAAAAAACTCCAACCGCCAGCCCCACTGTAAACGTGCTAAAATAAAATTTCGCATTATTCAAGAAAACAATAATTCTCAATTTATATTTTATTTAATAACGACTTCATTTTTTTTAAAATTACAGTTAACTTCATTTTAAGGAGAAGTATTTAACCATGGACAGCTTAGAGTTCATAGCACCCAAAGAAGAGACTAGAAGATGAATTTCTGCTAGTTGCTCAGTTGATAATTCTTTTTAAGAGCATTATTTAACAGAGATTAATGTCCACATATTTAAACCAATTCATTGTAGTTTATAGTTGATTTAATAGGAAATAACTGTCATTTAACTAGTATATGCAATATGTATTTTCTATACAGTCATGAAAGATTTCACTTTATGGCATTTTCAAAGAAAATGGGCCTGGAAGATGTACATTTTTCATATAATTGAAGAAATATATCTCAAATAACTCTCAGATCTCATACTACTAATCTCCCCCTCAGCAATGAGCAGTGATTACATTAGACATATACATGGAAACTTGAAATTTACCTGGGTTGTGGTGGTTGTCTGGATCTTCCGTATCTCCTTCCCTGCCTCCTTACCATCATCAGATCTTTCTGTATCTGATATTATACTTCCTGCATCAACATTAGGTACAGCTTTGCTACCAGAAGACTCTGTCTCAAGAGTTGTGGCAGTCATTTCAGCATATTCTAATCCTTTAGATGATGAAGACAACTCCCTCTCAGAAATGCTATTCATTCCATCTGAAGTGGTGTGAATCTTGAACTCCTTGTCCTCTATGATGCTTGAAGCACAAGTTATATCTACACTACCTGTCATATGTGCAAGCAATCCCAAATCGTCATTTACACCAAGATGCATCTGTGTCTCTTGAACATTTGGAATGGCAATATGATTACTTGAAAGTTCAGGAAGGAGCTTCTCCTCCTGACTAGGTATTTTATCAAAGAGAAATGAGGTATTGTTAGTAGAAGGTTCATCTTTCTCATCAGCCAGAGTTATTAATGGACCATTATCTTTCTCCTCATTCTTCTTAATAATACCCACACTTCCATGAACATTGTTTTGTAGCTTCTCAACAGCTGCACTATATACATTATCTAGAAGAGATTCCACTTCTACCAGTGCACCATTTTCTCCAGTTCCCAGTGTCTCTGGCGACAAATCCATATCATCAAGTTTTACTTCAGTAGCTTCTACTTTTTCAGCTTTTATATCAACTAAAAGGTCATGAACTTCCACATGCACTCCTCCTCCTCCAGGTCTCTCAGCAGTTCCAAGCACATCATCTGACACCTTTGTAGCCATAAGCAAGTCCCTCGTATCTGTATTGACGGGGTAATCTGTTTCACTTTCTGGGCTTTGACTTTGTGAAAGATCTTCTATCTCTCGAATTTCCATTCCACCTTTTGCTCCCGTTGTCTGAGAGGAAAGACCTGAGATGGTGCTCACATTCCCCTTCTTCCCCTTTTTTATATTTTCTTCTTCTTGCCTTTGATACTCTTCATACATTTTTGCAAGATATTCCTTGTGAGCTTCATATGTGACCTTAAAAAGAAAATAACAGATTACATGGATTAATATACGCTAGATGAACTGGGTAAAATGTAGCAAGATTTTAAGGAACATATTAAGTACAGCTTACAAACTGTTGGACAAGGAAAAAAGCCACCTTGGCATGAATAGCGAGAGCCACCAGATGGCACTACATCACTTTACATCCTATATTGCCGTTTCGCTACTGAATTTGGGGATTACCAGTATTTTAAAAAACATCTATGAGCTGTTTCTTACCTTCGAATGGGCTATAGAAAGAGTATCCACCCACACTCTCCAGCCTCCCCATTCATATTTTATTGCATGGTACAAGAGAATACGGAAAATGTTGTAAACCATCTCTGTGATCTTCTGCTCTTCAGAGTTCTTAGGATTAATGTATCCCAGAGAAAACATCCAGTCCTGCCACACTGAACACTGAAGTAAACATCTAAAGTGAAATAATTAGTTAAAAATATATCCAAACAAAGCTTCTTTATTTTAACATTACGATGGTTAAGATGGGAGGAACATAATCTCTAAACATCAATCCAATGTTAGGAATAAACTTAAAAATACTTCAGTATGAAAAAAACCTTAAAGTATACTATAGAGAAAAATCCAGTATTAGTTACTGAACTAAGAAATTTTACCACAAATGTATTAAATTTATTTTTAATATATATATTAGAGACTCTAGAACTCTGCACAGAGTATAACAAATTGCTATTAGCCAGAAATCAGTGAGGAGAAAATACTATTTGTATTGACATACCTTCTGTTTTCACGGCTATTACTAAAGAGTTTTATCATATCAGACAAGAACAAACGTCGAACTTCCATCAGCTCTGCACTTGGCGTGGAGTTTTTCAACAGCGTTGCCACCACCTTAAGAATCACTTTGAAAGAATAAATTAGTTATGTAAAGTACTTTACCAATGTTTTAAAAAAGAAATAGTTGCTAACAGCCTTTAATATAAGAGGCAAGTGAAACACATATGTATCTAAGATACATGAATGAATTGTTCTCACTTTCTGAACTATCATTTCAAAAAACCTCTAGGTGACACATTTATCAAACGAACATAATATATTGTCCTTACTTGGATTCTGAATTTTCACTGTTGAATCTGGCTCTGGATGCGGTTTATGAACAACTTGGGTGCATACTTGTTCTGTCAAAATCTAAAACAGAATATTAACTTCCTTTTACCATTTTTAATCAAACACAACAGTATTTCGCTGTTCATTTTAAAATTTGTTAAGAACATTTACCATGGCCATGTGCAACATCATATAAAAAAAATGGGTAAAATATTTTAAATCTTGAAGAATGGAATAAAGCAATTCCTCTATGCAGGGATAAAAATTTTCATGGTTGTACTGTAGCGGATTAGCTAAACTTTGAATTCATTGCCTAAATACACAATAACCGTATTTTAAAGATATTCCATTCATATTTCTTATACTGTTATACATTCACACATCAAAATATCTTTCACAAGCTACATACATCCACAATTATTCTTATATGTTTCATCAAAACCAAACCAAATAATTCTTAAAACTCAGTTTGGTTTCCTCCAGCTAGTAAAGAGTAAGAGTCAGAGCTAGCATTCCATAGCAACAATCCCGGGGCTTCAGGTAATGAGGAAGACAGAACATTCTCCTGTTGCTTGAATTGTACCTGACAACCTAATTAATCCGTATTGAGGCAACACCACAAACCTTTCACACTGGGATACCTGTCACTGAATGTGTGAATGCAACTTTATTTTTAAGAACAAGCTAAAAATTTAATGATATTACACAGATTTCTCAGTAAATACATTCAAGTAAATGCATTTCAAAATTGAGTAATTTCACTAGCAATATTTATTTTAAAGAACTTTAGCTCTCTCATTAAAAAATAAACTAATGTCAGTCATAAACACAGAATCTTACAATAGGTTTTTTCATACTGATATTTAAAATAGAATGCAAATATGCCCTTGCTTTATATGAGAGAATATGGAAAATATCTGTTCCTTAGCATCAGTTTCTTAGCAATCTTCAGTACCTAGACCACTTAACCCCTTTTTTTCTCATTTCCTCTGACTATTTTTTCAAATGTAAATGCATGTGGATGCTGAACTCCATGAGGACTTTGATTTTGTCAATGAGTTATACATTTTCTGAGAATACCAATCATAGAAGCTTTCAGAAAACTGAATGCAGGAACTAGACTGAGGCTCAAGTGGCCAAACCATAAAAGGTAATGTGCAATAAAAAAGAACTTGGATCTAAGTCACTAGCAAGTAGATGATGTTTAGGTTTTTACAATTCTAGGAGAATAATTTTCTACATTACTCAGACTTAGAACCTTGAAAACCAAGCACTCCTCTAGTATCTTTTTTCTTTTCTGAAACCTACCCTGAGCATCTAGTCATTAAATCTATTTGTGACTAAAAAAAATACTAAAAATCTTTTTAGTGCATAAGATTTTCAGAAATTGCAAGAAGTTCTGTGTCAAGTCACTATTTTAGTAATAACTGAAGATGAGACATGAGCTTTATGTGTGCATGAAGACACGGGTTTCAACCAACTTGATGTTCTCAGTATTTTGCTTTTATAAAATTGCTCATCATCAAAACTGAAGCTTCTACAGGAACCTGGTAGAACAGCTGAATGCTTTGGGGTCATACTTACTTACCCCAAGCAGTATCTGCTACATAAAAGTAGCTGTGTTAGCTATCATTTGGAATGGTTAAAAAAGAAAAAAAACAACACTCCTCAAAATTTTGTAAACTTAAAATGAGTGACGTGAAAAAGAAAAAAGAAAAGAGAGGCATCTCTGACTTCAGTACTTTCCATTTCAATGGAAACAAACTCTCCAAACAATGGAGAAGTATGAGCAATTGGAGGTCTGCAGTATCTGTTGTGATTTTGGTCTTTGTTTGTTTGTTTTTGTGAAAAGTGATAAACATCCTAAGGAACAGGATCTCTTCCATCAGAAGGGGGAAGTTTTATAGAGCCTATGTAGAAATTATGACACTGTTAATAAAAATATCTTATGAAGTAAAAATACATTATGAATCAAAAAGAACTTTTTCAAAATTTCTAAAACTTTTCTCAAAAGCCTTGAGAATCAGGATATTACTGAGCACAGATATTTCTAAGACATGCTTTTTACAGCAGAAACAGCAATCTCTACATTTAATAATTTGTACCTCATAAAGCGTGTTATATGTTGTAACGGTCACTGTATTTGTGTGCAGCATCAACCTTTCTCCCAGAAGTGTGAAAAGACTGTGAGTATGCATGATTTCAACCTTTCTCCTGTAAGAGAAAACAAAAACATTAGGCACACACCAAGCATGATGACCATTTTAAATGCAAGATAAAACCCAAAAGCCAAATATTTCGATGCTGTACTAAAAACCTCCCAAGCTTGTTATTTGGTATATATTTAAGATATTTCCCACAATGAATGCAATTGTACAAATATACAAAGGTTCTCAGAAAACAATATTGTATTTAGGATGGGCTTTTTTATAAAATAAATCACACATCATTCTCAAAGTCGACTCCTACTATCTTATTCAGGGTTCAACAAAGTTCAAGATGTGCACAGGCTGGTTAAAATGTTATCACTGAAGATCACACCTTTTGTCACATCACAAGAACTCAGGACAATCCAGCTTCAGATTTTCCAACATTAATCACAGAATTGGTTAGTTTGGAAGCAACCACAGTGGGTGATCTGGGCCAGCTTCCTTCAGATTGCTCAAGCAATCTGTATATGTTAGTAATAATATATATATATATGGATTTTTCAGTACCGCCTTTCTTCTTTATATATCATTCACTCATGAAGCCAAAATAATTAAATCCTGTAATACCATGTAGCAATGAAAAAGAAATAAAAATCCTGAACAGTTATGAAATTCTACGCGATTGAAGTGTATTTCACATCTGGGATCCAAAACTACTCAAATCTTTAAGAAGTGGAGAAGGAAGCAGCTCACATCAATGAACTTTCCTTGTCCCTAAACCTCACCCTTTTAAAATGGGGTATAACATCATAAATAGAGTATTCCTCATAATTTGCATCATTAAATTTACCTACTACTATAATGGATATGAAATAAAAATAATTTTTCAAAATAAATAATAATCTATATTAAAGCAGCAGAAAAATTTTAAATAGGATACAGTAACATTTCTAAAAATTTTATGCATTCAAAAGAAAAGAAATTCTGTTTTCATTATTACCAGTGAAAATAACACATAATTTATATAGATTCATTCTAGAACTTTTGAAATTAATAGATTATTTTATAATTTTCAAAGTAAGTATCAAAAAAGTGAGTGGCAAAAACAACAGTGTGTACTTTTGTATGCACAGAAGGGAGTTCATGAGTTAATTATGAGAAAACCTACAGGTATTCAACCTTTTAAGGTATGATTTAGCAGATTAAAAGTAGAAATCCATTGGGAGGTTTAAATGTGTGGGTAAAACCCAAAAGTAAACGAGGAACTATTATTTCAAAAGCAGCATAGAAAAAAAAATCAAATATGTCAGAGAAGGAAAAAAACCAGGATTTTGTCAACTGCTAAGGTTAGACAAAGTAGTCTACCATCACAGATCACAAAAAAAAAATCAATTCTGTTTTTCAGGCTCTCATCTAACACATTACTGGTCATTTCTGAGAATGAAGTACTTCTACTCTATAGCTTCATCTGTGATGCATATATATATCACCTAGAGCAACAGTAATTGGTTTATTACCTACACATTTGTTAGTAATACTGTATAGGTTTAGATTTCATAAATCATACAACATCTCTTTATGTGATTTTGCTTACATGCTTGTATTACAATGCAGTATCTGTTTCCTGTACTGGGAAACAGGAATATAAGTACTTTGTAATTTTTGTGGTTGACTTCAATTTTATATAGTCATGTGTATGCACACATATGTATGTGAACAAAAAGGCACAAGCACTAGCTGTAAAACATGAAATGGAAGGGTGTTTTTACTTGCTAAAATCTGCATAAAATATGCACATTTGCAGATGTTCAGAGGTCTAAAAATTAAAAAACAACTTCGAAAGTTACACTGAGTATTCAAGGAAATTTCAATCACTCCAATTACATGAAAAATAAAGTTAATTTTTACTAAGTACATATGTTCACTCAACAATAGAAACTACATTGATATATCCATAATTGCAAGTCGGTGTTAAACTAAAATTTCGGCTTCTGAAAATTCTCTTTTTTTGTAACCATAGAATATGCTGAGTGAGGAGGGACCCATAAGGATCACTGAATTCAACACCCTGCACAGCACCATCCCCAAGATTCACACCACATGCCTGAGAGTGTTGTCCAAACACTTCTTGAACTCCATCGGACTTGGTGTTGTGACCACTTCCCTGGGGAGCCTGTTCCAGTGCCCAACCACCCTCTGAGTGAAAAACCTTTTCCTGATATCTGACCTAACCCTCCCCTGATTCAGCTTCATGTTATTTTCTTGAGTTCTATCACTGGTCACCAAGAGAAGAGACCAGTACCTGCCTCTTCTCTTCCCCTCATGAAGAAGTTGTAACTGCAGTGAGGCCTCCCCCCACTCTCCTCCAGGCTGAACAGACCAAGTAACCTCAGCTACTCCTCACACAGCTTCCCCTCAAGGCCCTTCACCATCCTTGTTGCCCTCCTTTGGACACTCTCCAACAGTTTAATGTCATGCTTATATTGCGGCACCCAAAACTGCCCCCAGCACTCGAGGTGAGGCAGCCCCAGTGCAGAGCAGAGCAGGACAATCCCCTCCCTTGCCTGGGGAGGGATGGGGATGCTGTGCCTGATGCACCCAGGACATAGGTTGCTACTTGATTTTCTGGATAAATATTTTAAACAAATGTACTTATCTGGATACAACCAGGCTTCTGACAAGTCAAACCTTCATCTGCCGTACCATACTTAATCCAACTCCTATCAATGTGAATGACTTTTGCTAAGTAATGTTTGAGAAGTCCTTGGAGATTCTTGAGTGGACTATCAATTTGCTTTATTAATTCCCAGAACAGTATTCAACTTGCTGGATCCCAAAGGAAAAATCCCACTTAGAAGCATATTCTCAGCTAACTGTCTCTCAATTATACAGTCATACTTTATTGATCTTACTGAGAAAAGCATTTCTAGCAATAGCACACTCTGGCTGGACTCCTACCTCCTTTCCTCTCAAATGAGGCTTACATGATGAAGTCTCTTGTGAAGCATGTGGTTAATTTTTATAATACACAGCCTCCCACTAAAATGCCATTTTGGGCTAATCCCAGCAGGGATCTTAACACCACATGCAGAAGGGGAAAAATGAGCAACAGCAGGCTATGCAGCACTGCATGACTGTTAGTGCTTTCTTGACATTATAACATGGAATATCAGACTAAATAAACCCATTTCGTGACATCAGGCCTTGTAAAATGGGAATATTTCTTGCTGCCACATTTTCTATGTGACTATTTCTTGCACAAAGATAGGTACTTACCACCTTTTTTAAACACCACTTGCTTGATGTAACTGCTTTTCCTTCTGAAACATTCCCATGTCAATAAAATGTTCCATTTCATTTTCCCATCCTTCTAAAACTATTTTTAGAAACACTGCCCTGAAAATTTTATTGCAATGACACTGATAATTCCAGAAGCAAATTTTAGATCACATTCATGTGTTTCCTGTTAACTTTAGCTGAACATGCAATATATAGTTATAAGAGGCATTTCCGGAAAATGTTTTTCCCTTTTAAGACTTGAGTTTCAGCATATTGTTTATCTGAAAGACAACTGATGTATAATTTCAAATCTCATAGTAATAGCAAGTTAACTGGAAAAAAAATGTATCTGATTTATAAAGCTAACAGTGTACAAATTATTAATCAGAATTATTAATCCTAATAATTTGAAGTAATTTCTAAAGACTGACAAAGAATATACAGTAATCATGACAAAATGACAGAAAGAATTGTGAACTTAAATACACCACTACAAAAATTTTAAATAGACACTTACTTATGACCCAAATGTTTAAGAAAATATCCAAGGACCTTCAAAGCTTGCACCCATATACTTTCACTTTTGGAAGCCAATAACTTATAAATTACTCTAAAAGAGAAAAACAAATTCAAGCTCAAACATCACATATATAGATTGTATCACTAAACATCACATTTATGGCTTGTATTTCACTGAGCAAGAACATTTATTAAGAAATAAATAAATAAAACCAACAATTTACACAAAATAGGATATACTGAAAGAATCAAGTGTAGCATAAGAGTTTGATAATGAATTCTTGAGGTTGGGGACATGGTGTAGTTTGATTCAGTTCAATGTTTTATAACAGAAAGCAACATCTTATCCTATGCTTCTCTCTTGGAACAACCAAATACAAGACAGTCTGAGCAGTTGTAGCTTAGGACAAGAGAAGCAGAATGGAACACATTAGGTCATATCCTGGAGTAACTGGATGCAAGAGAAAACCTCCTTTCATTACACCCTCTGTTTTAAAATTCTGGATTAAAAAAAGTGCCTCAAATATTAACTAATCTAATTATGAAATATTTAATTAATATGGTAGGTTTAAGCATAAATTATGCACTCTTTCAGAAAGGAAACCAGCCTTGATCTGAAGTCACCAAAAGAAAAAACATTACCCTTGCCCTGCATTGTTCTGTAAAAAATGTTTGAATTTATATATTAGTTTCCCATTAGTATTAGTTGGCTTAAGCTTTTAGTTATTCTTTCTAGTCTTTCTCCACTAGAGAGTGCTTTTTCAGACAGTATCTTCCTCTTTTGAAATGACTTCTGCTATTACCACATGACCTTTTGGGCTTTTGTCTTCTGAGATCTTAGGCAAATGAACCCCTAATTTTATGTAAGGCTTTGGGGGTGTTTTGTTTTGTTTTTCAGACACTTAAAAGTTGTAATTCTCTGTATTCTTCCCACTTCTACAAAACAGACTTTCAAACATAAAGACTGCACCATCAAACACTTTTAATATCAGTACCACAAATGTTACATAAAGATGCCTCCAATCTTCCAGATCAGACTTACCCTTCTTCGAAAAATGACAGGAACAGAATTCTGTTTGAACACAAACTATAGGCAGAAAAGAAAGTCCTAACCATGGGTCCTCCTTTCAATGAGCATTGTCATTCAAACAGTTTTAAGTACATATCTTTGTACAAAGATCTTGGAATTTAGGCAAAATGGAGTTTGAATCTATCAAGTAGTAGATAGTGTGGGGCTTCTTCCCTTTTATAAGCCCCTTGGATTTTCAAAAGTACTTTTAGAACAGCAAAAATAAAATTTCATTATAAATATTAAATTATTAACATGAAAATTTTTTAGTCCCTGAAAAGAATTATATTACCAAATTAAGCATAAATCCCCCCAAAAAATAACACTTCTTTGGGAATTATCAGTTATTAATTTTACAGCCAAACAGATAAACACATTAATTCCACTTTTTTCAGACAGAATTTGAGAGGCTAGGGCATGATTTCTTGTTTTCCTCTTCTTCTCCCCAGAGAATGTTAAACATACAGAATAATTAAAATTATTTTGAGACATATATGACTATTTGATGCATCTTGTTAATTACACATTCTACTTGAGATCGAGAAGCAAGTAAAACAGTGCAGTTACTTTGAAATATCATAATGATAATCTTAAGTGGAAATACTTTTTTTCCTCCAACATATTGAAATCACTCATTTTATCAAAAAATAAAGCCTAAGTTAATGTAATTGAAGTTTAAAAGATCAGCAAGCGTGATATTTATGTGAAAAGAAGCAAATTGGAGAGTGATGATACTGGAACTACTTTTCAGGTATTTTCTCACTTCGCTGTCTTACCGTATCCCATTTCTCTGATCAAAGGCAGGAATCATGGATGCTGGGTGTTCGGACATTAGTGCCACCAGCAGCTGCAGCACATCATGAATATTTTCATCCTGTATGACAAGCACCAATGTTATTCTACAAACTAACCTCAACAACAAGCTTCCCACAGAGCTGGTACAATTAGTTACAGTAAAAGGTAGGTAATTACAGAAATGTACCTCATGCATTGTTAATAAGTAATTTAATATGCTCTGCAGCTCATCTTCTTTCACTCCTCGATCCTAAGGAAAAAAAAAAGGGCCATTATTCAGAGAAAATACATTCCTCAGGTTTGGATAAGCAAACCTTGGACCTAGTCAAATATTTCTACAGCTTTTTTATTTGAACCTAAAAGACTAAATTTTCTCTATCATTCCACTACTTTATCACATTGACAGTTCAAAACAGTATGAGGTCAGATTCTTTTAGTGTGGGCCCTCAGATACTATGAACTATTACTGTTACTCCTCCACTTTGTGAGACAGAGCAGAAAATACTTTTCAGTCTAGTCTCAAATGGCAGATTATCCCTCAAAGAGTAGCATTCAGCTGTAACAAAGAGTCCTACACCATTTCTACCAGTAGCAGAGCCAACAAGAAGGATAAAACAACAA